>ML682060.1:34012354-34205132 GCA_007922195.1 Podocnemis expansa
GAAGTGGGATTTTCTCCCATGAAAGCTCATGCAAAAAATAAATCTGTTAGTCTTAAAGTGCCAGACGACTCCTTGTTGTTGTTTTATTTTTATTTTTTTTATTCCAGATATCAGTCTAGGTGCTGCATTGATAATTTGAATCCATACTCTGTGTTGTTCTGTCTGCTTCTCTTGTCTTTTCCTTTGGTTGCAGAGCAACCATTCCGCCAGCTATTCAATGAATGAGAAACAGACATAAGCTAAAAGATATCTTTCTTTATTAAATATTTTGTGAGGGTATTGTGTGAATCTTCTAGCAGTTAATTTACTGTTCTTTCCAACACAGACAGTTCTTCAGCTATTAAGTTTATAAAGCATAGTGGGCTTGCTGATGTTTATTTTATCCAAATATATGCAAGCAGGGGAAGCTATCATCTGTGCAAGCAGGGGGTCGATGAGCAAAAAGTGCCAGCACAATTGTAAACCCAAAAATATAGATGCACAGGTGGTGGATAGGCTTGATGGCACATTTGGAAATCAGCTCCCAAGTGTCTGCTGCTATCACTCTATTTTGTTTTAAATGCACCTATGCTTTTCACTCAATATTACTAAAATATAGAGCCCCAAATAGGGAGTGAACAGGAGCTACTAGGTCCTCAATTCTTTAGAAAATTAGGTCACTTACTTAAACTCCTGAGTATGGACTTTAAAGTGTACCTTTAGACACATGCATTTGAAAAAGTTGACTTATTTATAGAATAAAATAAGTTGATTTCACAAAATTAGGCCATTGTCCAAGGTCATGGACAAAATTATATTTTAAAAAAATGAACATTAAATGAAATTTTATTATATATTTGATAAAATATGGTAGGACTCAAAACTCTTCTGAGATTTTGAGTGTTTTTCCCCCTTAACTGATAGGTAGAGTTTTCTCTTCTTTAAATAAATAAATGAATAAATACAGCCTTATAACTGCTTTTTGATGGCTTGTGAAAAACAATTTTGCTGCAAGGATTAAGTAAGCTTTCATAGCATGAGCTAGCATATAAATGTTTGCTTTCTTTTTCTCTTCAAGAATTTGTAAATGTTCCATTGTGTGCACCTGTTTCTGGCTGAAATATTAGTAGGAGGTCTGTTAGTTTACTTGTAGGTGTATTTCTTGTTGTCTTTTACAAATTTCAGCCCATGCTTGGTAGTCATTTAAATATTTCTTCCTCAGGAACCCATCCTGTTTTAATTTGTGCAGCATTTTCTGTTACTGTTGTGTTTTGACTCCATCAGAACACTTTCATCTCAAACTTTGTTTCTCATTTTTAACAGTTGTCCTTTTTTATTTCATTCTGCTACCTTTTTTTGCTCAGTGTGGATCAGGTTATGTCCAGATTTGCTCTCCTCAACTTTGTCTCAAGTTTGCCCTTTAATTATGTCATGTGGTATTATAGATTTACTGGGCCTGCCATATACTGTTTCAGCCAGAAGCCATTCTTGATTTTTCATCACTTTTGTTCACAGTATATTAGATATCTGCTAAGCAATTGCTCATTTAACAAGTCTCTTTATGCAAACAGTGCTGTACTACTTACACAGCAGTTCAATGAGCCCATTCCATCTCGTGAATATTGTTAGTGTTTCCTGCTCCCTCACAAATCCAGTCGTTCTCACTGGAAAACAAAGGTGTCAGTTGTCTGGATTCATTCCATTTTGAATTGAGTAATTCCCAGAATATGAGCATTCTGTTCATTCACATTCTTAAATAACCATGGGAACTGTTGTCAGTGTTTGCGATGTAGCTAGAACTTTTATTGTATTCATGGTAGAAAAAGTCATATCCATTAGGGAAGTCTATATTCACCATAGTGCCTTCATTGTGGCACATTTCCTGGCATGAGAGGCGCCACTATGGTTTAGAAGTAAATATTTATTTAAGGAATTTTGATAGAATGGCTTCAAATATTCCTTGTCCAAGAGAATTTTGAGCAATATTTTTACTCATTCTAATCCTTACACTCACACTCCCTTGACCACACTTTTCTTTTTAATTTTAGAGCGAAAAAGGAGGAATGGCTGATGCTGTCTAGTAGTTGCTGTTCAGTTTTCCCACTCTATAACTTTTACATGTTGAGTTTCTTTTTGTCTTCAATGTTCAATACTGCTCTGCACCCGCTCCAGGAATTTTTTTTCTTTGTTTGTTTGTTTTATTGGCCCTGTCTCTGCAGGATACTTAAGCAGCTTTCTAACTTTAAATAGAGGAAGCTGACAGGCACCCCCTTTACACAGTTTTCACTCTGGTGACAGGCAGCATGACTTCGTGCTAGAGAGACTGAGGCTTTGTACCATGAGGTCAGTAAAACATTTGTATTATAGGCTCTTCAGAGCAGAGTTCCCTTTACTTTGGGGCACATTAAAATATATCTTCCTTTGTGAATATTTTTTCATTTATATGTAACATAGTTTATTGTCAAAATGATTTCTTCTATACATTCTCACTTGTATTTTGTAACCAAAGTATGTGATACATAATCAAGAATTCTGTGCTGCACCCAAAGTCTGCCTAAAGGACTGTTATTTATCACCCTTATCACATAAAGCAGTTTTTTGTCAGGAGTAGATTTTCCAGTTGTTGTGCAGCAGTTTTCATGTGCAACTCATTTTAAAACCCCAAAGTCACACAACTACAATCCTGTGCAGTACTTTTTTTAAATAAAAGCTTAACGTAGCATGTGTACGTCAGACATATGTTTTTTTTTTTAAGGCATTCACTTTTTCAGTGGCACACTTCAATGTATTTATGTATTTTCAATTACTTTATGGCCAGTTTTCCAAAATTAAATCCTAGTTGAAGTTGATAAGTATTCATTCTTACATTTGTACTGGTAACTTAGTTTGCCCAAATTGGGGTTACTATCTTTCAGATTAAGAAAATTCACAGTTGAAATTACTCAATCAGCATTAACAGATCTGCAATCTTCTTCTATCCCATGCATGCTGTGTGTAACGTAAGACCTTTTGAGGAAAGACTGAGGAAGGAGGCTTTTATAAGATCCTTTAAAAGTATACAACCCAGGGCAGAAATCAAATACATTAAATTGTATAGGCAACTTTTAGAACCACAGAACACTGTAATACAGTCAGTGATTACAGCTTTCAAAGTATGTTTCTATAATGCTTATGATCTCCTACTGTCATACATCCCTGACAAGTAAAGTAGCTATGTTTTTTTTACAGCTGTTATGAAGCTCATAGCTACACAACTTGCAAAGTATTTGTGCATATAAAAAACTCCATTTTGGACAAGACATACCAAATATGTGTCCTGTATGTGATCTTTTTTGGTAAAGAAATGTAATGGTTTACTCCTTTCTGTCAAACATGTAATCTTAAACTATTCAGTTGTAGTTCATGGTGAGAATGTGAAGCTGTTGTGGGGGAGTGGGTGCAAAGGGCACAATCCCCACACTGCAAGAGAGAGTCCCAATCTAGAGGCAAGAGACCAAACCACAATTTTTTGGGTTAACCACTTTTTATGTGACTTTTATTAAGGTAAATAGAATTACAGAAAAGAAAGAAGGAAAAAAAGGTTAAATGAGAGGTTAATATTATTTAATTACTAATATTCCTATTACTAAAATTAAAAAACTTGCAATTCCTATTAAATTACACTTATCAAAACTCATACAAACTGCAGTTTTAGAACTCTGTTTCTTTAAGGCATTTAAAGATCTTCTAAGTACAAATTAATAGCCCAATAAACAAAAAATAGAGCACAGATACCACTGCAACATCTATCCCAATCTTTGTGCCTAACCCTGAATTAAACCCCCCAGTGCCAATCCTGGTTGGTATAATTTAGCAGAGTGGGGTTTATGGGAGACAGAGAGAGAGCACACAATCTATAGGCAAAAGAGCTTTGCTATGTACCACATACACACACACTAAGACATCATGCGCATCCCAGGACAGCACGAACACCTTGCTTCTCCCCCTTGCTCTCCAGACACCATGGGTCATGGCCTGGTGAGGCTAGCCATGGGCTGTTTGCAGCTAGGAGTTACAAGGTTCAGCTGGGGTGCCTGGTGGGGAATACAAGTGGATTTATTCTTTCATCACACTCTTTTACACTGCTGTTTCCCAATTTGATTGTGGAACACAAGCTTGATTCTGATTTGTGAGATTAATAGGTTTAGAGCAGTGATAATACACATACGCATCCCCAGAAAGCATTTTCCAGTTTAAATCCCAAATTTGACCATATTATATTTACCACATCTGGATGTTATCTCCGGAGTGACAGACAGCAGATCTGTTTCTCTGAGCAAGAGAGAGAGACAGCAAGATGTTATAGAACGGCCCAGTGTTAAAAAGGCTGTGACCAACAGTACAGCCTATGAGCTCTTGCCTGTGGCCTTCAAATCAGCAGCCCACTGCTCTGGTGTCCGCTGACTGCATGCTTCTTAAAATCCTGCACTTGACTGGACTGGTGTTAAAACGGCTTGACCAACAGTACAGCCTACGAGCTCTTGCCTGTGGCCTTAAAAATCAGAGCCCACCACAACCAGTTGCAGCAGTTGAACACCCCCTGCCACCCCCTTCTTATGTGCCAAGGGCTATGGCCACCGACTCCAGGGCGAACAGGTGAAAATTGAATACTTAGTAAAAGAATTCAAAAAGAAAAAGAAAAAGATTTGTCAAAAGGAGAAAAAGAAAAACAAAACAGCGGGCTCCCTTGGTGATCAGTCAAGGGGTTTAACACTCTTCCTTGTGAAGAGTGGGGAGATGCCTAGGGGGTGGCCAGATCCCCTGACAACATGACAGGCTGCTGACCTATCGCTTCTCCAACATGCCTAGACCAGAACCCCAGCTTTATGGCTGAGACCTCAAAAATTAGCATATCGTTTGTTGGCATGGAAACTTACCGACCTTGGTCAGTAGATCTTTCTCATGAGCTCATGGGCTCTGCAGGTGTATCTTATCACTTTCCAGGGTTCGGTTTGAACTGCTCTGGTGTTACTTGCAGTCAGTTTTCTTAAAAAAGTGTTACTGTCTGTGGTTTTTGTGACCTTGGAAGATAAGACCACATAATTATTTCTTTTCCCAATTAGAGGCCTAACAAGCTACATTCCACAAGCCAGGCTGGAGTTTAGCCATAGCAAAATTCAGGTGGAAAAGTCCGCCTTTCACAGAAGTCAAGTGCATTTCACTTTTAAATGCATCAATTTTAGGTATTCTGTTTATCAACAACACTAAGACAGCCCAAGTTGGTCTCATAAATTTTCAGAGTAATTCATACAATGAAGATATGCATTCTTTGAGGACAGACTTTTATCTTGAATTTTAGCTGCTTTGCAGCTGATTATGGAGAGGCAGAATTAAGTTTCTTCAGGCGACCTTCGTTGCCAGTTTCCTTGCTGACCAATAATTTTAGTGGAACTGCTTCTGGTTTACACTAACCAAAAAAAAAAAAAAAAATTGTCTATGATTCTGTACAGATATATTCACATCTACACTTGTATACATTAGGGATGTTACATATACAGTCTGTGGGCAATGTGTGGCCTATTGAACACGTTCAAATTTTGCAGATTCTAATATTTCATCTAAAAGAAAAGTAAGTGTGTAGCCCTTGTAGATGTGAAGAAAACTTTCCAGGTGTGAATCAAGCATAAACAGGTGCAGTGTAGTGTATTGGAGTCTGTGGAATCCCTAAAAAAAAGTGACTGTAAAAAGTGGGAAATTATCTGTCTTCCGTTAATCTAATTTGTGATCCCAATGTTAACAGCTACAATGGGGAAAGGTTGGGTGTGAAGACCTTGCATCCAAAGCACTGTTACTTTGTCTAATCTGGAATCTGCTTTAATCTTTGGGTTGTGGTGAGAGACAGAGGAAGACAGAGAGAGAGAGAGAGTGTGTGTGTGTGTGTGTGTGTGTGTGTGTGTGTGTGTGTGTGTGTGTGTGTGCGCGCGCGCAATGTATATTATACAAACACATGCACGTAGACAATCTGTTATTTGTTTGGTTATAGAAATGTAGTTTTCACATTAGTTATAAATATTCCCCTGATTGTTCCTTTCAGTTTATTCTTCTGATGTTGGCTTCTCCTTCCATTTCTGGCGGGGATGGTGAACCACAGTATCATTTCAAGTTTGGGGGGTGTGGGGGGAGAAAGGATGTAGTTCAAACAGAATGCACTGACCCTGAATCGTGCTATGACTGGAGTTAGGATTCTGGATCCAGTCACATCAGCTCTGGGAACAGTCTTTTACTGTCATGCTGTCTGCCTGCTGTGCTGCTTAGTATCACCTGTCACAGAGTATCCCAATCTGCCAAGTATTTAATTCATTTTTAGATGTACTTATACTTCAGATAAGAGAAAGGGATAGTTAATTAAACTTGACAAGTTATATTTGAGAAGAGAAGGGATCCAGTTATGATAAAAATAAAATTGTAGTTAAATAGGTAGTTTTAAACAAATATTCTTCTTTACAGCTAATCCTTCCAAAAATATTCGTTCTAAGAAAGGAGATCTACAGAATGATATTTCATTTTCTGTGAAATGCTAGTTTAATCTGAAGGCCTAAACAAGATATAATTAGCCGTCATGACTCCGATATGTAAGCTTTTACTCCTTTGACATCCCTTTTTTACATAGATTGACGTGAAAAGGGCAACTTGTTTGGAAACGTGTTTGTAAAGAAGATTGTGCAGGATTGGAGCCTTAATGTTCACCATTTGCAGCACAGAGAATCACATAGGTCTGTCTTTCAGTCAGACCCTTATCTGGTGGTAATGTCAGATGAGAATTTTGTCCTTTATTTTGATAGCAAGTATTTTTTAAAATATTGAAAATATTGCATTCATATATGCAGTTCAGAAATTTCATAAATGACCTGGCATTGGGTTAGTGTGATTAATAGTCTTTGTTCAGAAGTAGCCAAATGGATGGTAACATGCAGACAGAATGTATCAGTGTTTCTCAGGCATTAGAAGAAAGTTGATTACTTTCTCCATAGAGGATCAAAATGATTAGACAGTCTGAGTGAAGCGTTTTATTTGTTTTCAAAAGCAGATCAAGTGAGGCAATAATGTTCTTTTTTAATTTTTATTGAGTATTTGCAATGTTGTCAAGTGTACTGTAGTCTTCTATATTGGGAATGTCTGTGCATCCTGGGACCATAATTCTTGCTGTAAATACATTGGTAGATGTGTGTTCAGAAGAGCTGAGTTCTGAATGACAATTTCCTAGTATCTACTCCTTTGAAGTTTTTGTCTGATGCTCCTAAACTGCTTTGCCATTGTTAGTTTTAGAAAATATTTATAGCTGTTCAGTTTTTTTTTCACTTGAATAGTGGGCAGTTTACAGTAATAGAAAATCCCATCTGAATCTTCCAAATTATCCGGCTTCTTAGAAGCCCTTCCTCTTCTCCCCCCTCCTCTCATGCGGGAGAAGGATAGTTTCTGTGACTGCTGTCTGGCACTGAGCAGGTAGAACAATTCAGTCTTGAAGTGCCATAGGACTCCTTATTTGAGTAGGTAGTGTTACCTATATGATTCCCAGTGAGTAATTTTCCCCTTTGCCTTCACAGACTATGGCACTATTAAGAAAGTACTTGCTCCACTGAATCAGACTTCAAGCAGCTGCTTGCTCGAAGAAATTGAGCTCTTTCCAAAGAGGCAGAGGGAACCTATCAGGAGCCTGCAGATTCTGCATAGCCAAAGTGTTCTGTTTGTGGGGCTCCAGGAACATGTGGTAAAGGTTCCCCTGAAGAGGTGTCTGTTTTACAAAACACGCAGGTACGAAAGATCAGCTGGTTTTCTTTATTTGAAGAGATGCATATAATGAAAGGGTTTCATGGAAGAAAATCGATATTTGTAGAAATCCAAATTAACTAGATCTAAACCTTTTGTTTTCATTGCTTAACAGAGTGTTCTTGGGGACTTTTTGGGTGCATCTACATTAGGGGGCATTTTTGAAAGAAGTAATTTTGAAAAACTGATTTTGAAATATATTAAAAATAATTATCTTGAAATAACTTTTCTCAAAAATGCTATTTCGGGAGAACGGGCCCAAGATTGCTCATTATCCCGAAATACTGTGACTTTTTTTCAAAAAAGAAAGTCTATACTGGACTTTCTTTTTCGAAAAAAAGCAAGGCAATGGAAAAGCTAGGCAGGCTTTTTCGGAAAAAGCCTTTGCCGTGTCCGGAGATTTTTTTTTTTTTTTTTTTTTTAAAAAGCTATCTCAGAAAAAGGCTTTATAATTCAAAAAAGCTGGCGCATTTAGCTTTTTTGAAAAAGTGTGCCAGGATCTTGAAGTACCAGTGCACTCTTTTGGGAATGCTAAACCTCGTTATTTTTTTGAAAAAAAAAGGCTTTTTTGAGATAGCTTTTTCTAAAAAAGCCATCGCCAGATGCAGCAAAGGCTTTTTTCAAAAAAGCCTGCCTATCTTTTCCATTGCCTTGCTTTTTTCCAAAACAGAAAGTCTGGTGTAGACTTTCTTTTTGGGGGGGTGGGGGAGTCAAGGTATTTTGGAATAACGAGCAGTCGTGGGACTGTTCTCCCAAAATAGCAGTTTTGAAAAAAGTTATTTTGAGATAATTATTTTGAATATACTTTGAAATATTTCTTTGAAATTATTTTTTTGAAAAATGTTCCCTAATGTAGACATAGCCTTTTATATTAACTACTTTGTTATCAACAAAAGAAATTCTCAGGAATTGATAGTGACATTTAAATGTTAAGGTAGAGGACTCAAACTGTATGAATTGATCAATAAATAATTACTGATATTGAAAGTAAGTCTCCAGTATTGTTCAGTATACATATGATATTTAAACAATTAGCAGTTGCACTCAATCTGGGGTGGAAACCAAATGTATCTGTTTGAATACAGTAATTCATCACTCTTATGTTCTGTGTCTGAGACACTTATCTTCCATAATAAAAAAAAACATAATAAAGTTAACTAAACCTCTACACCAGTAACCAAATAACTGAGTACTACTCTTGTCACAAAAAAGGAAATTCAATATTTTTAAAATGTCACTTAGATTCAGACAAAATCTTATGACAATAGAGAAATTCACATTCAGTGTGAAACTCTCTGTTTCACTCAATGGAACAAATATCTCATGACATATTTGCTGTTGACAGAAATGCTTTGATGAGAACAAGCAAGGAGTCCATTCTCCCATGAAAGTTCCTGTGATAAATAAATTTCTTAGTCTTTAAGTGCCACAGGACTACTTGCTTGTTTTGCTGAACTAGACTAACACAGCTGCCCCTTTTACTGCAGTGAGCCGGATCTTCAGCTGGTGTAAGTCAGCATCATTTCGTTTGGTTCAATAAAGCTGTGCTGATTTATACCAGCTGAGGATGAAAATCAATGTCACTTCTGCTTGATTTAGCCAGTAAAAGCTAGGATCTTAAGGTTAGTGCAGTTATTTTTATTTTGTATTTTGCTGTTTCCGGAATGAAGGATCCAAACATATACACAGAAGGAAAATGCCTGTTAATATAGTCTCATGCTTCTGCTATTTACCTGACTGCTGTACTGTCATCACAGCATTTTTCCTCCATTAAACAGGCACAGAGAGAAGTGATATAATGGAGTGATTGATACCCTGCCATGTGTAGACACTGTTTTTATTCTCCTCCAGCACACCCAGCCACACCCTCTTTAACGTTAATGTTTAAGCATTGATCAAGCGGTCTATATGAATTTAAAATGTTGCAGTATCAGCACGGTGCTGGATTTAGTCTGAGCAGTGATTTACAGAGGTGTTTGGATTAAATCACAAATCAAAACAAATGTCACAAATTAGGTTGCGGGTTCCAAGAGTTCCAACAAAATTCTTGGATTCGGTATCTGAAATACTGTTGCATTACTTCACTCTCCTTTCTTCATAATTTTCTTTTAGCTACAGCTGTTCGTTGCACATGGCTTCATATTGTACTCTTGTATTCAATAATATCCTTTTTCTTATAAAAACATACTAAATGATTCTGCAGTAAATGTCCAAAACATTATAGTTTAAAATACCTATTATCTTTATATGAGATGCTGTGTAATGTGCTTTAAGCTATTACTTGACACTCTTGTATTTCTAAAAGAGCTTGTCTTCCCTTAGACATTTACCATAATTGCTGTTCTAGAATAATTATTATAATAGTCATTTTTGTAAAAATCCCATATGGGTGGTATTATTCCAGAAAAAAAACCTGTCCATTCAGGGGCTTACACTAAAATAATCAAAAACCTATTAGAGAAAATTTCTTGTTATAGACAAATACTAAGAATGGCTGGAGTTTTCCAGAGTCACACTATACCATCATAAAATAGCTTCCAGATATATTAGAGATGGTACTGAGTTCACTGAAGATATGACAATTTACACTAGTTTTGGATCTTCTCTGTTAAAGGAAAATAAAAGTCTTATACAGCCCTTACAGAGGATAAGGTAAACTTAAACTATGTAAGTTCTGAGTTTACCTATATTTTTGGTCCCATCCCAATCTTTCTAGCTCCTTTCTGAAAGATTTGGTGTCCTACCTGAACCAAGAAGCCATAGTATTCTATTCTACTCCTCTGCCCGGCTGCCAGTTTCCTCCGCAAACTCCCTACCAGGCCCAAACTGTGAAGCAGAGGTAAACTGTGGTATCTTGGGCTCAGCCCAAAATATTCTGTCCTATCTCTTCTATAAATCCAGGTAATTTGTGTATGAAATGGACATGTATATATTCTGCTCTAAACAAATGACTCTGGTAAAGAAGAATTCTGATAAACTGGCACAATTTTTATGGGCTGCTCAGAAGATATTTATTGCAATTGCTTTTTGGGGATAGAGAAATATGTTTTTCCCCTTAGCTACACAAAGAGTTATGTGTAACAGATGATCTCAATTACATATGTTTGATTCAGATTACTATGTAAGTGTTTAATTTTAAACAAGAAATAATTTGAAAAAAATAAAAGAAAGAAAAAGAAGAAAATAAAATAACCAGGTGGTTTTCATATATTCAAGTCTATGATGTGGACAGCTTTTTTGATTTAAGTTGTACAAGTAAAAGGGATTTTTTTCAGAGCAATAATATTTATCCCTAAATTGTAGAACTTGAAGTATGGCTAAAACATCTTCAAAGCAGCCCATTTTCCATGAGTTATTTTCACTGATCATTTGATGTTTAGCAATTTCATTTTCTAAAATAAAGTTTTGAGAATTTGAAATCAAAGTTTAAAAAAAAACAACATAACAAGGGGGGTTGTTTGTTTTTTTTTCTTTTTTTAAGGGAGACTCTTTTTAATCATATCCCCAAGTTTTAAAATGTTTTACATTCCATGTGTGAGGGCTGATTTAAGCAACCCAGAAGGTGTTCGGTGAAAGCTTCTCAGTTTTCCTTGCTTTGCAGAAAAGGCCAGTTGTATTATCATCAGAGTTATTTACAAAAGGCTTCAGTGGTCTTCTTTTTGGAAAACTTATTTTCTGAAAGTTTTGCGGCTAAATATTGGTGAGCATACAGCTGACAAAGCATGTATTAATATGGAATCCACTGTAGATTTAAATGGATGAGTGTAATGGTAATCTTGGTTCTAGAATGTGAACTAGGGCTAAAAGTCTCAAGAGTGGTTGTAAATGCTCTTATTTTGGGTGCCCAGCTTAAAACATCCTAATAGCTGAAAGAGTTTTTAATTATGAGGCCTCAGCACTTTCTGAAAATCAAGCATTTGCCAGGAGTCTCAAATTGTACACCAAAAATCACTCATCCACTTTTGCAAATCTTGGGTTACTCTAAGGCTATGTCTACACGGGGAGTGCTTGTTTCGAAACAACACGTTTCGAAACAAGCTGTTTCGAAATAATGTGTTATTTCGAAACAACTTATTTCGCTGGACAAAAACCATGTCCGCGAAATAAGGGAGTGAAATAGCAGGTCCACAGTGTGGACCTGCTATTTCGCCTGGGGAGGGGACTGCAGGCACCCACAGGGTGCAGTGCAGAGGGGCACTGCATCCCATGGGTGCCTGCAGAGGGCTGCAGGCACCGGCGGAGTCAGGCGCAGGGCTGTGCCTCACTCCGCCAGTACCTGAAAGGGACTGCAGGCACCGTGCCTCACCTGGCGGGTGCATGCAGCCCCCTGCAAGCACCCGCCAGGAGAGGGCAGCGGGGCACTTCACCCCAGGGGCTTTAAAGCCTCTGCTGCCCCCCAACCTGGAGGCGCGGCCCCGGCGCGCGGCTGCAGCCCGCCGCTGCCGGGGCCGGAGTAAGCGTGGGCCGGAATCCCCGACCTGACGCGCCGGCAGGGGGCGTCGGGGCATTCCCCCCCCCCCCCCCCCCCCCCCCCCGGGAACCCCGGCCCGGCGCGCCCCCTGCCGGTTTGCTTCTTTCGAAATGGCCGTGCGTCGTGTGGCCATGGCACTCCTTATTTCGAAACAACCTCTGTTGTTTCGAAATAAGGAGTGTGTGTGGACATACCCTAAATGTCTTACATTCAAAATATATATTGATTCTAAATTAACTTGAAAATATTGTTGCAACAAAAATTGAAATTGTAGCCTGTGGAAGGATGATGAATGTTTTCTAATATATCTGCTTTCATGTTAATGTCTGCTAAAGATGTGCATCTCCTTTGATCACCATCATGACTTTGAAATGTGACAGTGACAAAGTTGTTGCATGAGAAGATGAAGCATTTTCAGAAGTAATTTAATTCAGCCTTACAAAATAGAACTTGTTCAGTTTCACTGCAGGATTAATTTATCCAGAATAGCAAAATCATTTAAAACAAATGTAATTAAGCCCTGAATCCCTTAGTCAAATTTCAGTTTTACATAGTGAGGCTCTCTCAAAAAGAAAATATCAGGCCTCCACAATTCTTATCAGAACTGATCTTTGTGGATCTCTGCTCATCTGCTTATTTGTAGATGTATATGGGAGAACTGCCAGTCAAAATGTACATATTTGAGAAGCACCCTGTACACACCTAATGTGGTGTCTGGGTGCCAACTCTGGTTCCTAGAAAAGAAGAGATTAAAAAGTCAGCATTATTTTGTTTCTTTGTCAGGCTTGTGCCATCTGACAGGTTCTAATGCTCTCACTGAGCAAGACACTGTTCATAGACTCTAAGGTCAGAGGGCCCTATGGTCAGAAGGGACCAATATGTTCATCCGCCTGACTTCCTGGACAATGCAGGCCACAGAACCTTGCCTACCTCCTCCTGCAATAAATTTCTAACCACATAATCTTCGCTAAGAGCATCTGAACCTGTCAGATGCCTCTTTGTGTTAATAGTAGCAGTCAGGTACAATACATTGGTGTAATCGGTCTGTTAATGATGGACTAATCATCATGGGATCTAATTTAGATGAATTTGAGATCATTTTCAAATTTGTAAAAATGATGGAACTTTTTCAAGCAGTTGATCTGTCACTCATGATGGTATATTTATAAGTTAATTTTCCAGAAGAGATGAATATGTACTTATAAAATAAGAAAAGGCTAAAAAAATAAGTTGATTATACTGTATGGTTTACATTTGATCAGTTCTGTGCCATGACCCTTTTTTTCAACTCAGATTTATGATCTGAGCAAACTGGTAGCCTTTTGGTGGTGATATTTCCCTCTAAAGACATGCAGATATGGACTTTTCAAAGTAGCCTCAAAGACTCTTTAGTAACAAGTAGGAGCACAACTGGAACCGGTCTCCTATAGTTAAAAATCTTTGTATTACATTACAACCACTATGCAACCCAGATGGTCCTTATGGATAGAGGGTTACTAACAGATCAGCATGAGAATTGTGCTGTATCTGCTCTTTGAAAGAATGACTGTAGTTCTGAAGGGTATCAGTTTGGCAGCAGCAACAAGCAATAAACTTATTTAGGGTCAAATCCTGGTCACACTGAAGTGAATTGTAAACGACTCTTAAGTCAATGGGACAGGATTTAGTTTTGTAATCTTAAAATAAAAACCAAAAGCATCCACTATGTATAGCTCTATCTATTTATATATGTGAAATGTATTCTTTTTTTAGGATAAAATTGCATGTTTCCTTGTCGACTTTGCTTTGCGGCACTGTTCATTTCTGCCTTTCTTTCTTAATTAATCACAGATGTCAGATATTATTGAAGTAGAGCAGTTTTGTTAGGCTGTTCAGGAATAATTATAAAATTGGCAGGAAGGATCTTTTAAACCACTTCAAAACTGATTAGCCTATGTCAGGTTTGCTAATCTGTAAGAAATCACTTTAAACTGTTTAAACTTTGACTAATTGCCAAAAGATGTAGTAGCCATCACTGCTGCTGTGATTTAAAAGGGATAATAAGCAAGTCATCATGTGGAAAATCAGGGAAGCAAGTAAGGAACTTTTGAAGCAAGGAGAAGTCCAGCACTACAGTACATCTTGCAGAGAAGCTATAGCCACAGTTTAGTCTCCTCAATCATGTAGGAGTAGTCCTTTGTAATAAATTGATTCAAGTTCTCTTGTTCTTGGCTTCCTTTGTGATTTTTGTCTCTCTGAGGATTCAAATGAAAGGAACAGCAAGGCAAACCAGTAAAATATGAGAAATAGAATATTTATAAGGCTGATATTAGAAGCATGGAGCCTGTAGTTGGCTACATCTGTGGAAATCCAGCATAACTCTGTCGAAATACACTGTGTTCTGTTAGGTTCCCCCTAGTGTACTTCAGAGGAGAATTTGTTCCACGGCTTTCCTTTCATTTTTTGGTAATTCAAGGGAGTCAATTGCTTGTATGTATTAATTGAAACATACGTTTTGCATTTGTTCTCATTATTAGTTGGGTGACTTAAATCATTTTTAGTGTTTTTGAAAGGAAGTGACCTGTTTGGGTCAAGCATAACATGGGCAGGTGCTATATGTGTTTCCTCACTCATTTCTGCCAGAGCGTCTCAGTTCTTCAGACCTTCGGTGCGGACCATTTCGCTTCTATTCCTGAAGCTGTTTCATGAGCAAAAACTGCTGGTAGCAGCAGAGTTAGGCTGAATTGTGTAATTTCTTTGAGATGTGGACATGCCTCCGCTGGGGATTAGGCTGAGTAATTCATTTTTCCTTCTGATAAAATTCAAATGGAACCCAAGTCTCCAGAAGTGGAAGGAGGCTAATGCGTTATCCAATTCTGTCAGTTAATCTGTCCTGTTTAAAGGGCACTGTCAACTGAAAAATCATAGTAGGTAATTTTTTCAGATAAAAATATTCTTACAGTTGTAGCTAAGATAATTTTAACTGAAGGATGTTGGGGGAGGTGGGGGAGTCTCTGTTGGTTCCTGTTTGCTCATACCTTATGTATTTGCCAGAACTTTGTGTGGAGTTAGCTTTACTGATTCCTCTCTACAATATTTCAGTTTTTGCAGTGTGTGTGTGTGTGTGTGTGCGCGTGTGTGTGTGTGTGTGTGTGTGTGTGTGTGTGTGAGGCTCAAGTGCAAGCAAAAGATGATCGTGAAAAATTAACTTTTACTTAGAGGGTTTATAACACCATTGGCCTGATTGGTGGGGAAAATAAGAATAGTTTGTTCATTTTAGCAGTTTTTCCCTATATTTCCATTATTTAAACAAAAGTTCTCTCTGGTTCCTCTAATAAAGCCAAATTCTGCCCTTCATTGTGTATATGCCTCTCCCATTAATGCCAATTGTAGGGGCATTGACATGGGTGGGCCAGGACCCACCCAGGTGACAATCAGGTCCAATCACCCCAGCACCTGGCAGCGTGGTGAATTTCTCCACCATGGCCTCGGGGCCCAGCCAGCTGCCATTGGCCACAGCTGCAAGTGGAACACGGGCGCAAGCTTTGTCCCACTTGTGTCCGTGGCCACCTGATGCTGGCCAGGCCCCTCAGCAACAGCAGAGAAATTCATGCTGCTGCCAGGTGCTGTGGTGGATGGGCCTTATTTCAGCTTCTGGTCATATGACCAGAAACTGCCCAGTCCACTCGAGTGTTAGAGACCCAGTCATAAAACACGGTCTGGCGACACCCCTGGTCAGTGCAAGTTAACTACTCACAGCAGAATGTAGAGTTTGATTTTCAGAGGTCTGTTTGCCTTTCCCTTTGTGAACAGCTGTCACCAACATCTGTGATATCAGCTCAGGGGAAGATTTGGTTCCCATTGACTTTCAGTGGGACTAGGGCACCTAAATTTTTTAGGCATGTTTGAAAATCTCTCCTTCCATTTGTACCAGATCAAAGGTGGGAGATTTGCACAAAAAGAAAAAAGTCAGACATGGCCATGGGAAGAACTTAACAGACTTCTTTTGTCCATTTTTCTGTTTATATGTATGACATTTCCTCTTTAGGCAGGGGTGTATTACCACACAGGCCAATGGGACCTGTGTCCAGGGGTCCACCACAATGTGGGGGCCCCTCTGCCCTGCTGCCAGTTCGATCCTGGGGGGTGGAGGGGAGTGGGGCAGGTCAGTCCACAGGCCAGGCTCTGAGCTCCCGTCCCACGTCTGGACCAGCCGCTCTGCCCCCAGGGATGGAGTGGGCTGGCCATGGCCTGGCCAGACTGCCCCTGGGGATGGCAGGGCCAACTGCTGCACTTGCAGTATGGCCTCCAGCCCAGCCTTTTGGGCAGCACTGGAAGCTGCACTGTGCATGCCAGTCAGCCCCAACACCCCCGGGGCCAGCCTCTGGCCCCAGCCACCTCCCTCCAGTGCTTGCCTGCTGACGGGGAGGGGCACCAGTGGGAGAGGCCCAGAAGACCTGTGGCCACTGAACTTCCACTGTCTTTAGAACTGCGCCATTCACGTGACATGAAAAAGAAACAGAATATCTCTGAAAATTTAGGAACAAGTAATTCTATTTTAGTGAGAGGAATAATGACAGATCATTGCATGTTCTCACCTGCATCTTTGATTTTAGCATCAGACGAAAGCTCTGCAATCCACTAGCCTAAAAGCTTATTCCCAGCTCAGTCTGTATAAAGGATTTGTCTCTAGTACATACTGCAGTTCACAGCCCAGTTGTCCAAGGTGTGGGGCCATGTAGACAAGACCATAAATACTGGAAACTGCACTAGGAAACATGCCTATACTCAGGGTTTCCATTAGAAAACGCTGTTTTCAGTTACTTATGACTTTGCCAGATTTAAACCATTAGGCTAGAATTTTTCATACCAGCTGTCTCCTTCGGGTTGACTATGGGGGGAGGAGCAAGGTTTAGTGTAAGATGCTTTAACCTTTTCCAATAGTGAGATTAGGGGAAATGTATCTTGCTAATATAAAAAAAGGTTATATAAATGTTTCATTGAGAAGCTCTGTAAATGCTGTGATTTGGAGCAGCCATGTGCCTTTTTGCTATCCTCATAAAAATCCTCCCACGTTCGGGTCAAGTTATAAAGTCATAGTTTGTACAGCAACATGAGAGGTTTCACATCTAGCTTACTTCATGGTTCCTATAGATGAACAGCTTCCTTCATGACACGGTCCTATTTAACTCTCTGAATGCCCTCAATAAATTAGGCATTTATCCTGTGGGAAACATCGTATGTGATCATGTAATTAAAAACTGTACATTTTTATGGGATGAAGGGAAAAAAAACACTTCTCTAGCCTAAGGGCAAATTTCAAAGGCTTGTTGCAGACTATGAAGGTCTAGGAGTTACTTTAAAAAGATCACAAGGCTATTTACAACCAAAAATGTTCTGCAGCCCAAATATAGGGAGCTACAACAAACTTCCCCTTTAATATGCAGGTGCCCATATTAAGCAAGTCTGAGTGTTTTGATGCAAGGATCAGTCCTCCATGCTGGGTTTCCATAGCCTGTTAATAACCAGTACCTGAAAATAATATGAGATTATTCCCTTAAACATAAATATTATTCACTTAATTTACATGGATTTCCCTATTTCATATTACCTAGTAAGGGCAGAATAAGCCACTTCCTTGGTCCTTATTTCAAAGGTTTCTGTACCACATTCTAAAAGAAATAGCTGTTATTAATGAAGTTTTGTTGTGTTCTGTTTCAAAGGAGCGGTTGTCGTCTCCTCCATTTCAAAATGTGATAACTAGTTTCAAAATAATCAAAATCATACCTTATGAAATCATCTGAGAGCTGACAATTAAATTTTAATCACTTCCGGTTGCATTGCAATGATTAACAACTATTATATCTTGACTATATATTATGCACATAACTAGAAATGTACCTGATCACCTATAACAGATTTTAGATCGTATCCCAGATAGCAATTCATTCCAATTAACATTCCATAATTCAGTCACCTTGATGCTACACTTGAGCTCCCGCATTTTAATTATATGTTTATTTTACTTTATTTATTGAGATCTGCTTAGTGTGTGGAAATGCTAAATAGCATCTCTAAGAGCTTTGGCATGTATAGGCAAAAAAAATGTGTTCATATTGTCTGTTTTTTGGGGGTTTGCATTTGCAGTGCATGTATTGGATCCCAGGATCCTTACTGTGGCTGGGACATGGTGATGAAGAAATGCACAACACTGGAAGAAAGCCTGAACATGAGTCAGTGGGAGCAAAGCATCACTGTGTGTCCAGTAAGTCCAGGAAAAATTCATTGACCTCTTAAATTTCCTATGTGACTTTCATGAAACTATCTCTGGAAGATTTCTCAGGCTCAGAAAATAATTATACTCAAATCATGTTGCTTCAGGCCTTTCTGCTCAGATGTGGACTGTGAACTTATTTGTTTTTCAGTTTGAAGCCAACTAATCTGCAGTATGTACAAGAAATTGATTGCAATTTTATATGAAGGAGGTAGCCCCCCCCGCCCCCTGGGAACATTCCCACTTTGAAGATGGCTATTCACAAAGATGAATTACACCAAAATGTTTTTCCTTCCAGAATTTTCCCTCCACTTTGTACTGGAGAACTTTATTTTAATTGCTAGAGATGTAATCTCACCTCCTGAGGTTGTTATTGCTAATTTAAAAAGTCATGTTACAGCTTACGAAGCTCATTAATCGAAAAGGTGCTATCCTTACACAGAAAGAAAGCGAATTGTGGCTGAAAACCCACACACCCTTTGGATGCTCACATCTCTCTAGTAGCCAACAGTTAATGCTTTAACAGCAAGCTCACAAACCTATCTTAGTATTTTTCATTAAATAAATATTAAAGAAAATACTTTTTGTGTGCTTTTGGGAATCTATGTGATTATCTGTGGTACAGAAATCGAAATGTGTGTTCTAAACACTACTCACAAATGCATTTTGAAGCAAAGTGCACCTCTGGAGTTCATTGTGTTATGTCTTTTATATTTATTTAATTTTATTTTATTTATTTATTTAAACTACTTGAATATTGTGCTAAACACTTCCAACCACCAAAGAACTCTGAGTTTAATGACTGACAGAGGTTAAAGACAAGTAATACAGCACATTCACAAAAGTGACTGAATGGTGTTTTGGCCACATCTTGTTACTATGTAGTTAAATTTACACACTTTCCCCTAATCTCCTAAAATTACATAAGCTACATCCAGTTACTCATTGACTCATAGACTCTTAAAGTCAAAAGGGACCAATGTGATCATCTAATCTGACCTCCTGTACAATGCAGGTCATGGAATCTCACCTACTGTCTCCTGTTATAAACCTCTAACCTATGAATCAGTTGTTAAAGTCCTCAAATCATGGTTTAAAGATGTTAAGGTACAGAGAACCCACCATGAAGTGAGCTGTGCCCCATGATACAGAGGAAGAGGAGAAGCAAAAGATCCCCCGAGTCTTTGCCAATCTGCCCTTGGGGAAAATTGATTGCTGACCCCAATCTGGTGATCAATTATACCCTGAACATGTGGGCAACACTGATTAGCTGTATACCCAAGGAATAACAACTTAGAACCCATCCCGTCTATCACTGTATGTATCACCAAGAGCCTGTTTTAGCAGTCATTCTACTACCAATGTCATCTTTTAGACTGGTATCAACACTACAATTCCTCTTAATGTCCATTCTGATCCCCACTGTTGTGTCCTTTCTTACTTTAATTTCCTCCCTCAATACTAAAATCAGAGATGGAGATTACCTGGACATATCTTAGCATCTCCCCTGACCTCCTAGTTTAAAGCTGTCTTAATTAGTTGTGCTAACTTCCATGCTAGAGGGCCATTTCCCTCCCTAATCAGATGAAGTCCACCTGAAGAGAACAGTCCTGTCCATGAACGCCTCCCAGTGACCATATATCCGAAAGCCTTCTATACAGCATCACTGCCTGAGCCATCTGTTCATCATCAGATCTTGTCACACTTTTGTAGTCTACCTCTAGGAACACGCAGAATCCCACTGATGATCACCTTAGGCTCAATTTCCTTAAATGCTTTCCCCAGCCTGGCACATATGTTCCAGCAAGAATCTATATCATTTGTACCCACATGAAGGACAGTCAGTGGATTATTTCCTGCTCCCTGTCTGTTCTTCTCAGCAGGGAGTTCCCAATCATGTAGACCTGCCTTTCCTTGATAAAGGTGCAATTCCCTAGTCTATCCCCTGTTCTTTCTGTTCATAAATCATGTTGTCTGATATTCTTCACTGCAGTCTTCTGCAACCACTTCTGTGTCCTCCTGAGGCTCTTGTTTGGCCATAACTCCATGGGCTCATTGGTTCCTTGTACAGAACTAGCTGCTTTTCTCTTCTTCCTTGCCCTCCTACTTTCATAAACTCCCACAGTGCCTCTTCTTCATTTTATTCATTTTACAACTCTGCAGACTGTTCCTGAGCTCTATTTCCCCTTCATTAGCCCATATTTTCCTCTGCTAGGTTCTCAAAGGCACATTCTTCCATTGGCCACTTTTCTCACTCAGCATTCTCCCCTCAGAATTCATTGGTCCAGCTTCCTTCTGCAACTCTGGGCTTTTCCTTTCAGCCTTCTTGCTCATCTCCTCCATCAGCTGCTCAAACCGACTTCTAAACTTAACCAGATTTCCACCTGCATCTCCAATCTTGAATTTTCTCTTCCATCAAGTCTATAAGACAACACTTCATGCAAATGAAGCTCTTTTGAGGTACCCCCTCCAGGATCATGTGCATCCCACAGCTTCCACATCCAGTCATCTTCATAGTCTCTTCCACTGCTTGAGTGACTACCACTGCAGCCTCTGTGTCTGTCACAGCCTTTCCCCCTTCTTCCTGTCAGTGAGACACACAACTCCACCCACAAAACCAAAAACATGTACACACACCAAAACAATTCCCAACAAACATGACAGAAATAGCAGAACACCACCAGACACACTCTCCCTAAACTCCCCCTGCAAATTCCCACTCAGACCCCCCTGTTTGCAGTTCTGTGTGCTAGCTCCTGGTGCTGCTGCAACTCCAGAGATTCATTAATAATATTAAAAAAAAAAAAAAAAAAGGTAGTTTCCTCATAGGCATCATGACAGAACTGGGTCTTCAGGAGAATATAGAGAGAGTAATGGCCTTGCAGATGAACTCAAAAAAAGACATTTCCTCCTGTAGCAGGTCTACAAAGTCTCCCCTGCCCCCTCTTTTTGGGTCTTCTGAGCCCACAAACCACACACATTCCTTTTTGTGTGTGCTCCACCCATGCTTTCTATTAACAGCATTTTCCCCACGACCAACTATGTACGACTCCCACTCAGGTCAGGGCCCCACACCCTCACCTTCTTCTCAGGGTATGCTATAAGCTTAACTCTAAAAACTTAACTCTGAAATTGAGCTGCTGCAGCCAGTGCATACCACAGATTGCAGGTACGGCATGATCCAGACTTGCTTAGCAGGCCAAATGACACTTTCTTCCTTAGCGGCAATTTTTGAAAGGTTTGATGGTATTGCCCAATATGGAGTTTATTGCAGTGATCCAGGAGAAAAAAAGTTATGGGTGTGGTCTAAAGCATGAATTCAAAAGTAACCCTACCCACAACTTTGAAATGTTTTTCTCCTGTGTCCTGCCACTTTAGTCACCAAACTGTGCACTCTATCTCCATTAGCCTCTGTAAGCACCTGCTGGCTATGTCCTTTGCTTCTTACCCATACTTAACAAATTATTCAGGCCCCATAATGGAACATAATATGTGACCCACAATGAGGGCACCCAAAATTATTCATGAAGATGCTTAATATCTTGTGGTTTTCATTCCTTTAGTGTAAATTATTTTTTTTTATCATCTCTATTCCATGATTCTTTGGGTCTGTAAACAGTTATGAGCAATAATTGAGGGGACACCAAATTTGTGTGAAATTTGGAAAACCAGAAGACTTTGGGTCCAAAACAGGTATATCTTTTGAAATACAGGAAATTTGAGAAGTTTAACTGGTATAAATTACCCTACCACTTTCTTTTTGTGTTCTCTTCTGTTTATACTTATATAAAAGAGATTGTGTCAATGGTCATTGTGGGAGTTACTGGCAACAGGCAGGTGAAAGGCTGCAGGAGTGGTGTCAAAGGACATTCCAGATTCTTTTCCAGCCCCCTAAGAGGAGTGGCACTTCCTGGAGCAGGAACAAGAATGATTTTCTCACTTCTGCTGGGCTTCCGTGTTCTTCCTGAAGCCCCCTGATGCTTTTCCCCTGCCAGCAAACCAACTGATCTCTTACAGCCCAGTTTCTTTACTTTCACCAGTAAAGGCTCCTGCAAGGCCCCTGATCTGCTCGATCCCCAGGGACTAGGAATCTGTTAAGGTGAGGCATGTGGAGATAGATTTATGCCCATGTGAAATTTGTCTCTGTTATACACTCATCCTAGCAAGAACCTTCCATATTCCATGGTATAAGTCAGACCAATGATGACCTATGTCACCCCTGCCTGCATCCTGGAGGCCTCAGTATGGTTGGCTGCTCTAACGCCAACCTAGACTGTTCATAGTCAAACAGCATAGTAGTCCCAATCTGAGGGCTGGTGTAGAGCCACAACTCTGGTCCAGCAGCTCTGACCCCAGCAGCCTGTCAGCAAAGATCAGCCATACCTCTGGCTTCCAGATGCCTTGGTTACTACTTGCATGATAACCAGAAAACACTCCCAATCCCATATCCCCCCCCCCCAATGTTCCCTCTAAGGTTTGGTGGCTTGTGTGCAAAATTTTCAACCTGTGTGCAAAACTTTTTCTGAATAAAATTTGTGTGCAAACTCGGGCAACAAAAATTATTGAAAAATCTAGACCAATGAAAAATTAATATAAACTATTTAAAGCCATTTTTTATTACTAAAATCACCCAATTTATTTAAAATTTACCCAAATTGCTATACAATCAAAAGAAACTAATCCATGGCTTTCTAACAACCCAAGACCAAAGTTATATTCAATCCGTATCCTAGGTGTCACAAGTCTGCCTAATACCCTCATCTCCTGTGTTCTACATGCAGAGTTACAGTTCACACGGAAGCCAGCTAATTATCACTGACAGCATTTAAGATACACAAGGAGTTGTGTGGCACTTAAAGACTAAGGTTTATTTTTCGCATGCGCTTTCGTGGGAGACTCCTTGTTTTGTTTTGTTTTCCTGGAATGGACTAACATGGCTACTGCTTTGGAAATTGGCAGCATTTAAGATGTCTTGATGGTCCCAGAGGGGTAAATTCTATTGAAATTTTAAAAATCAAAAAAAGATTCCAGGCATCTCTTTTCAGGAAAATGCTGCTACAAGAAGGATGTTAAACACAACTGAAATCAAAACAATGGGCTTCTAGCTGCTTTAAGATAAGGCTACAGTATTTCTTAAAAGCCTATTTTCAGTCCCTTGTATCTTTACCTGCCCCATCATTTTGGGGCTACAATTCAACTTAAGAGAAAATCTCTACTAAAATACCACATCACTTTAATGCATTATGGTTTCTTCTGATGGACAGACTAGGGTGCATAGTGAAGAGAATAATCTCATGGCTCCTTTGATTCCCAGTCTTTTGGCTGTTACTATATTTAAAACAAGTACTTATCTGATATCTCCGTTACACCTCTAAGATTTCTTTGAATTATTCTTCAAAGCATCTGAGGAAATGGGGTTTTCTCCCATGAAAGCTCATGCAATCAATATATTTGTTAGTCTTTAAGTACCACAAGAATCCTTGTTTGTTTTGTAATGAATTGTTGTGAGTTACAGGATTCTGGAGAAAACATCTTCCAGGTTCTTTGAAAGCACAGGGTTAGCATGCTCAAACACTCTCACTGTTCAGTCACTCCACTTAAGTAACATCCACACTAGCTTTCAGGAAATATACAACTGATTTTTAGATTTTTCACCTCCACAGCTTTATCTAGTTACAGAAGGGACATTTTGGCACTATGCACTCCCTGTTTCCCACTTGAGGAGTTTCAAACTTCAGGGTATGAATGGCACTTACTCTTTGCCATGCCTCTTGTTTAAAAAACTGAAGAATTACCCCAATTCCGACTCCCTAAGCTCCTTGCCCCCATTCTAGCCCTCCTAAACCTCACCCCCACCTCCCTATCTTCATGCCACCTCTTTCAGCCCCCCCAAGCCCTCCCCAGCCCACTATCCTGACCCCTCCTCCCCCCTCCCCACACGCCCTCCCTGCCCCCACGCTTTCCGTGCCAGCTGCCTGACCAACCCAACCCCCCCCCCCCCAGCCCTCTTTACTGGCCAAAGAGCTGGGCAGGGGGCAGGAGGCCACGGTGCTGGCCGGCAAGGACGAGCCTGGGCTGGAGGCTGGGGCTGGCCACACGAACGGCCAGACCCCGGCTGGAAGGGGGGGAGTCGAGGGAGGAGTGGCAGGGCTGGCTCAAGCCTGCAGACCCTCCCTTCCTCTGGCCGAGGGGCTGGGGTGAGGCTCGTGCCCGGACACAGCACTCCGGTGCATCTCTCCTCGGCCACGCTGCCACCCTGAACTGCCCCATGCGCGGGGGCAGGAAAATCCTGCGCGGCAGGATTTTTTTAAGCGCGCGGCCGCGC
The DNA here is from genome assembly GCA_007922195.1 of Podocnemis expansa. Taxonomy (NCBI): domain Eukaryota; kingdom Metazoa; phylum Chordata; order Testudines; family Podocnemididae; genus Podocnemis; species Podocnemis expansa. Next base: position 34,037,189 of record ML682060.1, read on the forward strand.
TGCCGCGCGCCTTAAAGGGAACAGTGCCCCCCCCCCAAAAAAATTCCACTCTCCAGCCCTCTTCTGGGCAATTCAGATATGTTGAGCTCATTGCCTCTGTAAGGAAACAATTTCAAACTGTTTACTATTTTAAAGAGAGTTCTTAAACATGAGAATTATTTTGATTAAAGAATAAAACAAGTTTAGTTAACTACAAAGAGGAAGATTTTAGGTGAGTACAAGTGCAAGGAATTAAAGTCAGAATGTTTACGTGAAAAATAATTATTTCTAGTGATAAAACTTAAGCTAGACTTGGTTAAAGCTAAAATCCTTACTACTTATTCCCACCAAGATGGCTGACCAAACTTCAGATCAGGATCCCTCCCAAAGGCTGGTGACTGTTTCCCTTTGTCTTAAGAGAAAGAAATAGGAAGGTAATACTATGGGGGCTCTTGCTCCTCACCTTTATAGTTTAACCCTCCTTTGAAGTAGATTCTTTTGAGGATTACCAGCAAACCAAAGTACACTCAAGCAGTAAAGAAGTGATATGTAGTCTGATGTGAAGCTTGTCCCATGCTCTCCTTTTGCACTGCATATTGAAATGAAGATTTGCCGTGCCTCTATCATGCTGTCTCAAAGACTGTTTCCTACTATGTGTAAATTAAGGCAAACATGCGTTCTTTTGTTAAAGATAGACTTGTTTAACCACACCTGCCTAACTGGAATTATGTGGGTTTCAACATGTTCTACCAACATCGTACAGGGATAATTCATAACTTTACATATAATGTTGCCACATACATACCACTGTGATATTAACCAGTGAGTTATTAATTTTTAAATGACATCTCACAAAGCCTATTTGGTAGAAGGATTATTACAAAAGTGTGTGAGGAGTGAATAGAGGATGGATTATATCACGGAGCCTTAGTTTTATTCTCCTCTGCCCTGCACTTTGTGTAGATTCACACCCTGTACAAAAAGGTCAGTTCACAGAAGTGGTTGTTTACACCCACTTTCCATTTACTTTGTATCAGAACAAATCACTACACAAAACGGAAGGTGTTGGAGAGTCCACCTTTCTGTGTTCTGGCTTTGTCTGCATTATTTAATAATTTCTCAAAACAAAAAACATACTGTGCTGAACTTTACAGCCACAGTCTGACCTGACAACCTAGTGAAAGAGCTCAGCGGAATTACATAGGAAAGTTATCTTCAATTCCTAAACCCAGCCTCTTGCTTCTTGGTCAGAAAGAACTAGGAGTACAGTATAGCGTATTACGCCCCAGCTTCCTCTCTGTAGCCATCTCTCAGAATAAATAAGGTATGCAGAATGTGCTGATGGGCTGTTTGATGGGTTATTTATTATTACTGAGAAGAGTGGGTTATTATTATTTATATAGACAGTCCACTAACAGTCTTTGAATTTTTGTGTGAACTGAGGTTTATTTTAATTCGTATAAAGCATCTGACGTCTACAATGAGTGCTTAAAAACAAAATAAATAAAAGTATGGGGCATTGTCAAAGGATTGTAAGTCCTGAGACAGAGAAACAGTGACAGTTATACAACGAGAGTTCCTCAAACATCTGCCTAGAACTCAAAGGTTTACTGTGCACATCATAGGGAAAAGCTTTCCCAAACCACTTAAGAGCTATTAGTTACATATTCCTATAGAATGCCTGGAGATGGGCACATGGCAATTGCAAACAAAGACGGGAATATTACAGAAGAAATGTGCTATTGAAATTTACAATGGTAGTTTGAAAACTTTGGTGCCTCTTTAAAAAAAAAGTATCCCAACACAGAACAAAATTGATAATATAACAGAAATTAGTATTAAAATAATTGTGTGTCCTGGCAAGCTGCTGTAACTAAAATAATTTTCCAGTTTTCATAGCAACTCTTTAAATATTATCATAGTATCACAAAATCATAGAAGATATGGGTTGGAAGAGACTTCAGTATATCTTCTAATTGAACCTGCTGCTCAAAGCAGGACCAATGCCAACTATATCATTCCAGCCAAGGCTTTGTATAAATCAATAAAAATATATTATTTTTTATATTATTTGTAGATATTCTATTTACAGAATATTGGCTTAGCTGTGTTGAATGACTGTCTCCTGTAGGCAAATGAGCTGTGTATGACTGATAATTTTCTGCATACTGTAAAGATACTGTTGGAGACAGAATCCAGTAGAATATTAGAAGTGTTCTTTCCCCTTTATTTCCCCCCTCCTCCAATATTTGAGCAGTCAGTAAAACTAAATAGCTTGAGCCGCATTTCTGTTTCATAAAAAGGTCAGTTATCGGAACAATGCAGCAGCCACTTCTCCTGATATTGATACTAGATATAGGCCTATCTTTGAGTTGAAACTTGAAGACAACAGTATTCTTTATTGCAAGCAAAAGTGTAGCCAGTTGTATTTCATATAAATTGCTCCTGACAGATAGAGTCTTTGATTATTCATACACCTGAAACTGCTAGGTAGAGCTGTTCATGTGGAATCTAAAGGCATTACCTGAGATAAAGACAGTGAATGATCTTCTGAGGTATCATGTTCCTCAGGCTGTGAGAATGAGTCTAACATAGGTAATGTTGTTTTTGATTTATAATTCTCAACCGGTATTTTAGGTTATTGTTTCAATATGTGAGAATGTATGAGTCTGCATGAATATAGATGTACAATAATACAATATGCAAAAACAGCTTGGATTTCTTCTTCTTCAAAGTACTATGTCATTGCTCTTTATATAGCACATTTTGTTATGATGTGGAAACTTGTTCAAAAGTAAGTTTCTGCATTGGATCCATGCATAAGCCATCAGTGAAAGAAGTCTGTGTGACTTCCTCAGAGAAGATTGCTTCCTACACATTAAGCAAACAAGGCAAAAAACATAGTGTGTGCCCCCATGAAAATCATGTCAAAACATTATAGACGTAGGAAACTGTAGAAAGGCAAATGCAATGAGAGAGAATATATTTCTCCTGAGAGAAAAGAACAGAGTGTGGGAACCCACCAGAAGCACTTACAGCTTGAGGAGATGTTGGCATAGATGTAGCATCCAAACTAACCCCAGAGAACAAGCCACAGAAGAAGCTGCTGACTGACAGCAGATGCCAGCACAAAACAGGAAGAAGAGCCATTTGGAGGGATGCAGAGAACAGCAAGAGACATATAGATAGCAGAGAAAAGAGGAGTCTTTTGAATGGGGCAGGACAGAGTGAACCAAGAGATGGTGAAAGAACAGGTTTGGGACTATTTAGAAAAGCTGGACATGCACAAGTCCATGGGGCTAAATGTGGTGCATCTGAGGATACTGAGGGAGTTGGCTGATGTGATTGCCAAGCCGTTGACATTATTTTTGAAAACTCATGTCAACCAGGGGAGGTGCCCTGGATTGGAAAATGACAAATACAGTGCCCATCTTTAGAAAAGGGAAGGATGAGGATCTAGGGAGCTACAGACCAGTCAGCCTCACCTATGTCCCCAGAAAAATCATGGAGCAGATCCTCAAAAAATCCATTTCGAAGCACTAAAAGGAGAGAAAGGTGGTCGGGAACAGTCAGCATGAATTCACCAATGGCAAGTCATGATGACCAACCCGATTGCTTTCTGTGATGAGATGATTGAATCTGTGGATGTGGGGAAAGCTGTAGATGTGATATACCTTGTAGAAAAGTAAGCACCAGTGAAGATGCTCTAATACATTGTGGAAAAGTAAGCAGCAGAGATTTTCATAGGTTTGACATTAATTGGACCTGGAACATGTTTTCTGTTTTATGGAATGCGTGCTCATCCAACACGCAGTGTAAGAGAATGAGCACAATTGACATTTAACAAGAAATAACTATTTCCTGTTTGTGAAAAATAATGCACACATTGTATTATGGTGTGTTATTTTCAATAAACATGTGTCAGCAGTACACTGAGTTGATAGATTATGGCTATATAAGTCACAGCTGTCAGAAAATAAACATGTCTGTTCTGTGGGGGCAGTACTGTATGTGAATGACTGATCTCAAGAAGTGTTATTAATAGTTAAATTACAGAACCTTTTAGCAGAGTGATTGGAGATCAGCCAGAGATGCAGTAAAAACATGCTGCCTGCTGTAATTAAATCTCTTATATCTTTTAATTGTCTGTGAAAATGATACTTCCTTTCTCTTTCTCCCCCACCCCATTTAGAGTGAAACGAGATCCATTGTTCATGCCAGGTAGCCAAGGGAGTCGCCTTTCCATGTGATTCATAGCCATTCTGACAGTTTTATTCACAATTCAATGCAGAAACATATGTTAGGTCATTAAGTTCTGCTATGCTTCCTCCCTGCTGCTCCAGTTAAAACAAAATATGACTAACTTCTCCAGGTCTTCCCCCACCATTTCTTTATTATTTATTTGTATTACTGTAGTACCATGAGGCTCGACTAATAGACTGGAATGCCATTATGCTAGGTGCTGTACAAACAAAGAACAAAAAATTGGTTTCTTGAGTCAATAATTCAATTTTTCTAATCCTTTAATCATTCCCTACTGAAAAGTACATTCATCTCTAGAGAGCTAAATTCCTGATATCCATCATCAGTTTCAAGAAAGGTTCTAGTAGCACTCAAGTGTGATGAAATCTAGAGTTAACACTGTTCCTTTTAATTAGATAATGTCTGGTTGAATATAGTCACACAGCTTTCAAATTGCCTGTTGGAAGAAATATTCAAAACCATAAAACAACCTGATCCTCCTCCAGATTAAGACAGTGGGATTATTCTGTAGTGGGAACAGGGGTTTGTCCAAAAATAAAATTTTAAGCTTTTTTTCATTTTTAGTGTTTTTTTAAGCTGTTTCCACACGTATAATATGTATATTTAAAATCAAAATCTGCTTCCCCAGGAAGTGGAACTTTAGTGATGACTCTTTCTTTAAAATTTATTTTTATAAATACTATTATGATTCAGCATAGGCTTAACCAGAATCAATCCCTTGACCTTTGTCTTTGCTCACTTCCTCTTTTAAAATCATGTTTCTGCAAGCATTCTTGGCTATTCTGTTTTGCAGCCACTGTCTTAGACAAGATGACAGCAGAGTTTGGGAGAAATGGGGAATTAAAATGGAGCATTAGAAATAGGATGAAATTCAACAATGGGAAGTGCAAGGTCATGCACTTAGGGACAAATAACAGGAATTTTTCTTAAGTTGGGAGTGCATCAGCTGGAAGTGACGGGGGAGGAGAAGGACCTGGGCGTACTGGTTGATCACAGAATGACAATGAGTAGCCAATGCGATGTGGCAGTGAAAAAAGCTAATGCAGTCCTGAGGTGCATCAAAAGTATTTCTAGTAGAGATAGGGAGGTGTTAGTACCATTATGCAAGGCACTGGTGCGACCTCACTTGGAGTATTGTGTACAGTTCTGGTCACCCATCTTTAAGAAAGATGAAGTCAAACTGGAACAGGTACAAAGAAGGGCTATAAGGATGATTCGTGGAATGGAAAATCTTCCCTATGAGAGACGACTTAAAGAGCTTACTTTGTTTAGTCTGACCAGAAGAAGGCTGAGAGGAGACATAATTGCTCTTTATAAATACATTAGAGGGATAAATACAAGGGAGGGGGGGAATTATTTGAACACAGCACCAATATGGACACAAGAACAAATGGATACAAACTGTCCTTCAGAAAATTTAGGCTTGAAATTAGACACAGATTCCTAACCATCAGAGGAGTAAAGGTCTGGACTAGTCTACCAAGGGAGGTGGTGGGGGCAAAAACCTTAGGTGCCTTGAAAACAGAGCTTGATAAGTTTATGGAGGGAATGATATGATGGACAGTGTAGCTTGGCCATTATCTGTCTTTTACTACTGGTGATGGGTATGATAGTGATCTGGGATGGGGCATTAGATGGAGTGGTTTCTGAGTTATTACAGAGAAGTTCTTCTTGACTGGCTGTTGTGGACTTGCCCTCATGCTCAGGGTTTAACTGATCACCATATTTGGGGTCGGGAAGGAATTTCCCCCCCCAGGGCAGATTGGCTTGGGCGCTGGGGTTTTTTTTGCCTTCCTCTGTAGCATTAGACATGGCCCACTTGCTGGTTGATTCTCTGTATTCAAGTCTTAAAATCATGATTTGAGGACTTTAATAGCTCAGATATGGGTTTGAGGTTCATTGTAGGAGTGGGTGGGTGAGGTTTTGTGGCCTGCACTGTGCAGGAGGTCAGACTAGGTGATCATATTGGTCCCTTCTGACCTTAGAGTCTATGAGCCTATAAGAAGATAATTCAGAGAATGGAGCTGTAAGTCCTGTTGAATTTCTATAGAATTCTTCCCAAAGCAACTAGTGATATTGGTTGATTATTATTATTATAGAAGCTTCCAAAGATTCTGACAAATTAAGGCTGCATTGCCATGTATTGTGCAAACACTGTACAAACACAAAAAGAGAATTCCCGCTCTTAGGGATTTGGGGCTTTACAGTCTGGGGGTACATCCACACTGGAGCCTTAGGGTGACTTAAGGAAGGTTAAGTCAACCTACAGACTCCTGCGGCCACACTGGGCTCTTATTAAGTCTACTTAAGCACTTCCTTAAGTCGACTTAATAACACCACCTCTTAAGACTTAAGTCGGCCTTATTAAGTCAACCTAATGTTGATGGACAGAGCCCTTAAGTCAACCTAACTGGCCTCCAGGCCCCCTGCCAGATTTCCTGGCCACAGGGAATAGCTACCCAAAATGCACCACTTCCCTGTTGACCTAGCACCTGCCAGTGTGGATGCAGGCAGTCAACAGGGGTTTTCAATGTTAACTCTCTAAGTCGACTTAAAGTTAGATCCACTTAACAGAGCCTCCAGTGTAGACATACCCTAAAAGAGTGTGACTCCAGTGTTGACTCTAAATTTGGAGTAGTTGAATTCAGACTTCAGTACATTGTGCAATTAAATTACTTTGACAGGATCCTGTGTTCAGTTTTCTGCTGTCTTCCTGCTTTTTTTATCTTTTAGACCAGAAATTTGACTGTGGATGGGAATTTTGGCGCATGGTCACAATGGAAACCCTGCACCCACTCTGATGGTACCAGTGTTGGCGCCTGCCTCTGTAGAACTCGCCTATGTGACAATCCAGCTCCCCAGTGTGGAGGCTGGCAGTGCGAAGGACCGAGTATGGAAATTGCCAACTGCTCCAGGTACATCAGATGTTCACAGGACACAAACAGATCCTATAGGCTATCTTTTAAAGATGTATTAATAATAAATTACATTTTAAGCAATAGTCATTTAAGCCAAGTCCTCAACCTTTCTATTCTTTCTTGAATATGAAACTGCTTATGATGGTATACATAGTGTGGGACTGAAGTAGCCCCTCAGACTTTGTTGGGAGGGAAGACCAGCTGAGTGGGAAATGTGACCTTCAAGTTTTTTGAAGAATATTTAAGTTGGCCACGGTTAACATTCAGAAGAAAAATATAGGAAAATAATCAGTGTATTAGGTGACATCCACAATTTAAAGCCCACCATTTGGTAATTTATCAAGGCACAGAGATACTTTGGCAGGACCACTAAGAATTTTTAAGCATTAATTCTGGTCCAGTAATTCGAAAAATTAATTTGAGGCCCGAGGCCCAAGAGTTCCAACTGTTTGCTCCACCTCCACTGTAGTCTTTGCTGGTGATGTAGCATCCTGATCCTTGGATCACCAAATCTGCTCTGTGCAGATACTTTCCAACCCAGCACACTCCCCTGACCAAACATAGAGACAATAACAAAGGAGATCATTTTGCAATCTAAACTTGCTAAGAGAGTGTGTTCATACTAAAGTTAGAAGGTGTAGAATAGGTAGACTTGGGTTGACAACTTGTGATGGTGAAGGAAGTTGGGCTCATATGATTTGGAGCTCATGTTTCAAACATCAGTTGCAGCTAAGTCTCAAATAGAACTTATTAAATGACCTGTTCTGTTAATTTCCAGCAGTTCCTTTTTGTCGCCTTTTATACTCCACTACTCATGCTACTAACTTGATAGCAAATATTTAACTTCCAGAACAACTCATGATACTTTTGCATGAATCAAAACAGTTAATATCCTGCCTGTAACTGTACACAAAGTGATAAGATGCAGTAATGAATATGAGTGTAAGTAGCCAAGACAGATCAAGATAGTGCCATAATGTGCTTGGCACCTGCCTCTCACAAGTATGACTGTGGGCAATTGAGTGTGCCTTCAGTTTCTCAGTTCTAGGAACAGGGTTGGCGCCCATCTCTCATGAGTGCCTCCCTGGTCTGACAGTTTCTTTGGCAGATATTCTGTGACTCAGTCCTCCAGCCAAATCACACACTGTCTGTAGGTGGAACAAAGAAACTGCTCCTGGGGTATACATTCTTCATCTTCTCCTCACCCTTGTAGGGGGCTGTACACCCCCCTACCCCAGGACTTGTTTCTGGAGACACTGTCTTCTATAATGGTACAACAAGGCCCATTGCAGTACCTTCAGTTAGTATGTCCTTTTTATCAGCCTTCATTGGGCTCAGTCTTTAACCAGTCAATTAGGGCTCATCACAGTACCTTCACTTTGCAAGGCCAGCTTCTCTGCTTACACTGAGCCATCCATGGTCCTGCTACTCTTTCAGTCAGTGAGAAACCTGAGTCTGTCTTCTAGCCCCAAGCAGGATCTGACTAACTCTAGCTCTGTTGCTCTCTTTTATATGGTCCTCCTGGCTCCTGGCTGCTCCCCTGCAGCCACTCTACAATGTTGGAAGATTTCTCCTCTGCTCATCTCTGGAAAAGGATGTGACAGGACTCTGAGGCCTCCAGGGCTAATCAGCCCCATTATAGTGCTTACAGAGGAAAACAGTAGAGAAGTGTGAGAAAAATATACTATATTATGCTATATATGAACAACAATTATTAGATGACTGTTATGGCCAAATTGTGGACTTGGAGGCCCAGAATTTTAATTTCAAAAGGGATAGCCATGTTAGTCTAGTCCAGTGAAAAAAACAACAAGGAGTTGTGTGGCCCTTTAAGACTAACAGATTTATGTTTTGCATGAGCTTTTGTGGGAGAAGATCTCACTTCCTCAGATGCTTCGAAGATGGGTGAACTTACAGAAAGGAATGAAACTAAATGCAAGGGGGTGTAAAACATAGGATCAGGTCATAAAGTAACAGCAAATCAGAGCAGTTTACAGACTGAAGTCTTCCCATGGTTTGAGCCTATAAACTGCTCTGATTTGCTGTTACTTTATGACCTGATCCTATGTTTTACACCCCCTTGCATTTAGTTTCATTCCTTTTTGTAAGTTCACCCATCTTCGAAGCATCTGAGGAAGTGGGATCTTCTCCCACGAAAGCTCATGCAAAACATAAATCTGTTAGTCTTAAAGTGCCACACAGCTCCTTGTTGTTTTTTTTTTTTACTAGAATTTTAAAGCAATCAGGGAGTCCTGTACCCATTTTAAACACCAACAAATTTATTTATCCCATGAGCTTTCATGGGAGTTAATCCCACTTCATCAGATACTATGATAATGGGAAACATATAGAATGGGAGCAAATAAATGCAGGAGAAAGTAAGTTATAGGATCTGGTCAGACTGTAACGGCAGATCAAATCATTTCTTAGGATTCAAACAGTGAAGTACAACAATTAGCAAGGAGGCAGGTGGGGGACAAGGGAAGCAAAATTACTTGTTGTAGTGGGACAAGAACCCATAGTCTTTATTCAGGTGTAAGTCCATGGAGTAAAACGTGCATATTGTAATGCGGGGATGTAGTTCCCGGCCCTTGCTAGGGTCAGGCAGAACTTCCTTGTATTCCACAGACCTCCAGCCCTCAAGTAGGGTGAGGCAGAGTGTCCAGAAGTCCATGGCTTTCAATCCCTCAGGCAGGGTAAGGCAAAGCAATAATCAGGAGGGGTTGGGGAGGGGAACGTAGGCCTCCCCGCTCCACTGTGTTCCAGCTCAGGGCCCTATCAGTACCAAAAGAGTGCCACTAGCTCAGTGGGCTCTGGCCAAAACACTGACCCCAAGGCAGCTGGGCACTCTCCAGCTGTCCGTGAGCTACCTCCTCCAGTCTCTATCCGTGTGGGTTACTGAAGCCCACAGTCTTCCAGGTAGGTGCCCAGTGGGACTCCAGGCAGGCCTCCACTGTCAAGAAGCAGCAGGTCTGGGAACCCCTCCGTCCATCTGCCAGTGGTAACTCCTCCAGGTCATAGGGATGCTGTGCTGCTGGCTTGTCAGCATTCTCCATGGAGGGAAGTTCCTCTAGGACCCGCTTGTTTCCCTCATCCAAACTCTCTGTCGAGGAAGGTGAATATAGAGGAAAATCTCACCAGTGGTCGCCCCCCTTGGCTCTCCAGGAGAAGGAGATCCACTAGCTCAATGACAGCTCTTCTTTGTCTCCCCTTTTGCTGTCTGGTCTGTTCTCTTATATAGTCCTCCCTTTCTCCTGGCCCACCTGTTTGCTTCTGGGCAGAGTTTTTGGGCAAAATCTCCTCAGGCCAGCAGGGGGAGCACTAGCAACCAACTGCCTCGCAGCCGGAGGGCAGCTGCTCTATCCTACTACACATATAAATTCCAATTCTGCAGTTTCTCTTTGAAGCTTCAATTTGTAACAAATAAATTCATTAGTTTTTAAAAGTGCCTCCAGACTCCTCATTTGTTTTGCTGGACTAGACTAATATGGCTACTACTTTGGAACCGATTTTAAAGATATTTAGAGGTGTTTAAAAGTACTTAGGCATTGGTGCACTGACTGCTGCAATGTCTGACTGATATAGAAACAAAAATCTCACTTTTAAAAGAGATCTGAGCACTTAACTTAAAGTCAATGAGATTTTGGTTGAAGTGCCTAAATTCCTTTTTAAATGCAATTTAAGCTGCTAAATCAATTAAGCATTGTAGTGCTGAGTGTATCTGTGCCTAAATAGTTTTAAAAATCTGTGCCTAAAAAGTTTGAGAGAAACAGAGGAATACTCTGAGGCTCACCACAGATATTATTGTAGTCACTCCCATACTGACATTACATCATCTTATTTACATAAGCACTCATACTAATGATTGATTTTCAGAGATGCTGCTGTGGGCACTCAAAGTTCCCATTGGTTTTAATACAGCTGAAAATCTAGCTATTGATACTAATCCTTACACTAATCACCCACTTTTTCTGTCCACAGTTGGTAACAAAGACACTGATTTTTTTTTTTCAGAAAGCCATTTCTTGTGTTATCAAATTCTGTGTCCATTAAAATAAGGGAAGATTCATGTAGTGCTCAAATAACAATATACCCAGGTTAGTAACGTTAGTAAAAGTTAGAAATACACAGTTTTGGCCAACTATTGAAATGATATGACAAGTGCAGCATTTTCATCCTGTTCTATTATTGAACAGCTTGAACTTTTTGGTCTTAAATCATTCCCCAATAGAGTAAGACCATTTATATTCTGTTAATGTTAGTGTTCTTTTAAAATGTTTATAATGAAATCTCAAGAGCATAATGTTGTTGAGTTTGATTGTTATGAGATTTCTTATTTTTAGCAATTTTTGTGTTTAAGACACCCTGTGGGAACTGCTGTAATACATCAGTTTCTTTGTGGTTAAAATTTCTTTAATTTTCTTTGTCATGATACTGTTCATATTGAATTCTATACAAGTTAGCCATTGACTTAATGGGAACATGACTGTGCTGCCTAGGGGCTTAAAAGTATAAGACATCCATACGGATTGTGTTAGTGCTCTCAGCACCTTTTGTACCTTTGCCCATAAGGTATTACTACCTTTTACTTGTGGATTTTTTGGGAGTTCTGAGTTCATGTAATTGGTTCGTCTTGAAACTTTCATTTCTCTTGGAACTTGATTTTTTTTTCTTCTTTTAAATTTTCATCTTTTTCTTTTCAGAAGAAGAAGGGAATTAACTTTGTTTTTACCTTCCCTAAAAGACATGCTATAAATAATATGGACCCTCTAATCTACTTAAAGCAATATGTAATTCAAAATTCTCTCCAAAAGTTGAAGTAGAAATTTAAATATTTCATTTATCCAAAATAAATTAACTGAGGAAAATTGAATTAAATTTTCCATTAGAGATCTGTATCATGAAATAACAAAGAATCTCAAATTTCCTCTATCTTCCTGCACTATGAGGTTTATAAGCAAAATGTGTGTGTCACTTAATCTTACAAAACTCAAGTAAATGCTTATGGTGGCAATGAATCTGTTTAAAAGTTGGAAGTGTGAGGTTTTTTGGAAAAATATTTTTATTCAGTTTTGAACAGAGTAACACATTAGCCTAAATAATGGTCCATATATACATTGGGTTGATCTTCATGTGGATTACTAATAAGACTATTAAAGATGAAAGGACCAATCACTGATGTTTTAAAAAATGTACATCTTGGGGAAATTAAATAAAACATATGTTAAACTCAATAGGAATGGTAATATTACATACAGCCAGTTTAGGGGAGATTATTCTCTATAAGTATTTGCAATGAAATTCCAATAACCAGTGTCTAGTTACCAGAATTGCCCATGGCAGAATAAAAGCATTTATAGTTTTCTGGTGGGTTTTCTTGAGATAAATGGGCTGTTTACATTCCTAAAACGTGATGCTTCAGAGTTTCATTGAGCCGTTTGCAAGCATCAAGAAGGGTCCCCCCATACGTGTTGTTTTAGTTTTTTAATCTTCCTGTGAACCTTCAGGGTAGGGATGGAACATTGGATGGGGTGGGCAAAGGCTCTGAGGTAGCACTGAGCATTTTCTGTCTTGGGCGCTTGACTGGCTAATTTTTGCTCATGTGCTTAGGGTCTAACTGATCACTGTCTGTGCAGTCAGGAAGGAATTTTTTCCCCAGGTCAGACTGCTCTGACTTTGAGGGGTTTTCACCTTCCTCTGCAGCAGTGGTGTGCAGGTCACTTGATAGGATTCTCTGGGTATATCATACTCATTTTCTGCTATTGTGGGGGTTTCAGGCACTGATGCACTTTTGTATCCCCTATTCTTGGCCTCTAGATCATGATAGTCAATTCTCTTGTAGACTGTAATAATTTGATCTATTTTCAGTTGTTGAGTTCAGCATGTGGGTGCTGAGCAGTGTTACACAGGTGTCAGATTAGGTGATCTGGTAGTCCCTTCTGGTCTTAAACTCCATAATTCATACCTTCTTACATAAGCAGATTACAAGGGTTTCTGTGGGTTTTGTATTTGTGTGGTCATTGGGCCCATTTCAGCAGTAATACTAACATAGAGCAGGTACAAACTATGGGGGAAAAACAAGTATCAAAGTGTAATGCAGGTGCCCATGGGCTAAGCGCCCTTGCCTCCTTATAGGGTGCCTGTCTATAAGTCTTTTCCTGCCGACACATCCCTTGGGTGGGCGGTGGCTAATGGTCCGGACTCTAGTTTGGGGCAAGCAAATGAAGGTGATTGTGTCTACCCCACAAGCTGGGCTGGAAAGGGTTACTGTCCTTGGCCCCATGGACGGGCCAGGCAGACAAAAGACAGTAGTTCTCTGATTGTGATTTAGAAAGAGATGAGTGAGGTTCTAGGGGTGGGGAAAGAAGAGCTTCCGACACAAGCAGGAAGCGGGGAGGTGTGTGACTACTGCCAGACCCAACTCCACTGTGTCTCAACCCAGGTCCTGACCTGGTGTGGACTCGCCCGGGACTTGGTTGGCAGGGTCTCAACTGCAACACATCAGTATGGGCTTTGAGTCAACCTCACCAATGTAGGGTTGTGGCCCCCAGTCCAAGCTCAGCTCCTGGGCTGCTACTTCAGAAAGGGAGCTGGCAGGTTCCAAACCACAACACGCCAGTACGGCCTCGGAGTCAGCCTCCCCCAGGTAGGGTTCCTGTTCCCAGTCCAAGCTCGGTTCTGGGGCCGCTACTTTGGTTAGGGGGCTGGCGGAGTCCAAACAGCAACACATTGGTGTGGCCTCAGGGATGGCTTCCCTCAGGTAGGGTTCCTGTTCCCAGTCCAAGCCCAGTTCTGGGGCTGCCGCATTTGGGGGGGGACCGGCGGGGTCTGAACCGCAACACACCGGTCCTTCCCTGAATTCGGTCTCCTGGATGTGGGAGCCCTCACCACCCGGTCCCCCCACCACAGTTAGGGCCCGAAGTACCTGGTCTTTCTCCATTTCTTTGGGGTAGCACCCCCCAGGGTAGGTTATCGCACTCCTCTGGGTCATTGTTAGGGTCCTGAAGGGCCAGCAGGCCGGGTACGTCTTCCCACCAAGGGGAGCTCCTCTAGATCACAGCCGGTTTCTCCAGTGTCATCGTCACTCGCCAGGGGAAGTTCCTCAAGATCATTGGTGATGGAAGGGTAAACTGGTGCTGCTGCCAGGTCAGAGCCAGGTGTGGGGCCACAGAGATCTTGATACTCGGCTGAGTCCACTCCCTGGGTGTCCTGTTCCAGTAGTTCTGGTGCAGGCAACTCCACCTACCTGTCCCACTTCCTGGGTGCGGGTGGGCTTCTGGTAGGCCAGGCCTTCCATCGGGGCTCTGCCAGTCCGTCTAGGTGAGCACCTGGTCCCCAGGGTGCTGGCATGCTCTCGACAGGCCAGGCCTTCCACCGGGGCTCCGTTGGTATGTCCACGTGGCTGTCTGGACCCCATGGTGCTGGCAGACTCTCCATGGGGCCAGTCTCCTGCTGGACCTGTGGAGAGAGCAAAGGGAGCTCCTTCTCCTTCAGCCGCCAAGCCCTCACTGAGCTCCATGGCTTCCCTCTTGTACTTCCTGTCCCGCCCCCCTGTCTCTTATCTGACTGACAGGTTGTGTCTAGCTCCACCCCTGGAACGGCGGAGCAGCCCTGCCTGTCTGTTGTTGGGGGAGGCCATTTTGTCTCTGTATATAAGGGTGGCCATCTTGCCTCCTTTTATACAGGAGCCAATCTCTCTCTCTTATACAGAGGAACTTTTTTTTTTCCCCCCCTTCTAGGTATTCTTTTGGGAATTTAACTCTCTATGGAATTAACTGCCTTTGCAGGTTTTATTGGGCCAAATACTATTCTCAGTTACATGTTTGCAGTCATCCTCTACATATATAACAGATAACAGAGACTCGGCTTTTTATTCTATTAGAAATGGGGGCTGGACTCCGTGGACTTCCTGGTCACCCTGCAGTACCACCTGTGGAATTGGTTTTCAAGTCCGCCAGCGTTCATGCAGCAATCCAACTCCTCGGCATGGGGGCCGTGTGTGTGTGGGACAGAACCGTGAGGAGAGGTGAGTTACCCTTTATGCACTTCCTGTTTTAATTTTTCCATTAAATTTCATGTTACATTTTCCCCTTTATCTGCTTTCTCTTGCTTTTGTTTGTTTTTGTCCTATTACCATAGTTGCTATTAGCAAAGACATGGGATTCAGCTGTGTATTCAGTTATCAGTTAGCTGAGTCCTTCCCAAACCAGTTGAACCCCTCACTGGTTGGGCTGAGGCACTCCCCTGTGCTGTCCCTTGAGACTCTGAAGATTGATTATACTGTGTTTGACCATACTCAAAATGTGCAATTCAGAGTAAAGTATTGTAAAGTCCGAGTGCTGCAGTACTGGTAGACTGAGTTCAATTTTTCTGTCTTAAATAAGATTAAGCATCAATACAGCAAGTGGGAAAGTTTCAAGGATTTTATTTGTATTTAATGTATATATGACACCCTGGAAGCAAATACATTTTTAGTAAATGCAGTTAAAATTGTCTGTGTATATATTAACCTGTCAATAGTTCGTCAGTTTTTAATGCAGTCTTTTATTTCCCAGTTTGTTGCTTTGCACAGCACTAATTTTTTTGTTATACCATCTAAAAAATCTGGGAGACACCAGTTTATTATTTCTTTTCATGAAGCCCAACAAGGTAGTGAAGCATTTATGTTATACAGACAGACTATTGCAATGAGATCTATTACCTTGTTTCCAGAGGTGTCCTGTCACCTGCAGAAGAAACAGCAAACCATGACACAACCATATCGCAGTATTAGAATTCTGAATACATGAACCATCAGTTCTGGAAATTTACAAGGATCTATTTTTTTTCTTTGATGCATGGTTAAAATCTGCATTATTATTTCTGTAAGGAATAGCCACACATTTAGGGGAGAACAGATCATGTAGTGATATTATTCAGTAGTTTGTTATATTGCCTTTAGATCAAGACAGGAATCAGGTATTTTTCCCATGTTTCTGCATCTTTCCTATAATGAAGATAATGGGAAAAATTAGATAGCAACTTTACCATTTCCTGTTACCAAGTCATTCTGGTGGGTCAGTTTTGCACCACACGGTGCTATATTTGTAGAAATTCTAGGACTCTGCCCCTGAAATGCAACACTTAAAGAATGAGTGTCTTAGCAAAGGTGTTCACTTCCTGCTATATCAGAGCCATGTATATCTACCGTTCTTCGGTCATAATGGTAAGGTGTCTATATGCTTTAAAATACTCTAAACAGATAGGTCATCCAAGCAAAAAGCTGCTCCCCAGCACATACAGAAATTTAATGAAATGCTGGGAGGGAGCTGTCAGATTTTCATGCCAGTTATCAGTTTTCTTGATCTGACAGGTCAGTATGTCTCATGAGTGAGTTTATATTAGAAAGGAGTTGAGAATTGAGTAAAATCCTCAGGGTGAATTTTGGTAAGAATTGTGTCACTTTTGTGGCTTAATTGTACAAGGATGAATAGACATTTTAAAGAATGATTAATCTTAGGTACAGAAAATAAGAAATTATTTAAGCAAATCAGAACTCAGATGCTTACTATTGAGACAGTAGGTACCTAGAAAGGCACATTGTAAAAAGCACAATGACATATGACATAACCTCAGAAAATAAATAATAATAAGTTGCAAGGAAGAGATAGTGATATTTAAAAACTCTGAAAGGTCGAAAGATTGAAATAGTTGAGTTACTTAAAAGGAAAGGTGTAATACTGTTTATAAACCTACTTTTCCAAAGGGCCAAAAAACACTCTAACTTAATTCCTCAGACCCATTTTGGAAGTGTAATTGGTGAAATCATTTTAGAGAAAGAATTCATCTTGAAAGGCAGATAAGGACAAACGAGTATTAGATTTTGTTAAACTGCTTTTCTTGCCTCTTAGAATTAGTTGAGATGGAAAAACACTGATTACAGAAGAACCAGTAGATATAATGGGCTGGATTTACCACTGCTTAAATCCAGTACCAACTGAGTTTACACCTACATAAAACTGGAGTAGTTCATTGTTAAATCAGGCCCAATATGTTTAAGAGTGCTAAGCAAATAATTAGCAAATAGTAACTGACTTTAAAAAGCTAGCTTTTTTCCCCCCTACTTTCAGAACATCAACACAGAGATCATGATTTTCTCAGGTTTGCTCATCAAAATTATTTGACAAATGTTGTGTGTTTTAAGTGCATTGCTTCATTAAGACCAGTTCCCTGTCTGAATTCAAGATCCGAAAAGCTGTTGTAGCTAGTTGCTATTCATCAGATAATTCACCAAGTATTGTTTGTGTCCTGACTGTACAAATACCAAACTCAGTTTCCACAGGTCTTAGCAAACAACTTTGAAACAGGTTTTCTATGAACATTTGAGCTTGTAAAATTCAATTGTGTGGAAAAATCCATAGAAAGTAAACATAAAACAGGCATGAGCATGACTGATACTAGGTTACTTACAAATCCAAGTGAATATTCTTTTTTTTTTTAAATATCCTGCTCAAGAATTTTTGGCCAAATGTTTCCCTCCATGACACTCGTGAAACCTCACAATCTATCTAATTTGTAGAGGTTTACACATATCATGCTTAAATTTTATGCCTGTGGTAATGCAGACTGGTGGCAACTCACTTCTTTGAGGTCTTTAAGGCCCAGCTTAACAAAGCCCTGGCTAGGACAATGTAGTTGGGGTTGCTCCTGCTTTGGGCAGGGAATTGGACTAGATAATATACTGAGGTCCCTTTCAACCTTAATATCCTATGTGAGTAACCCCTTTCTAATCAGGGGGACTACTCTCCAGTTTAAAGTTAAACACAGCAGTCTTTGCATGACTTGGAACTGAGGCCAGGGCTACACTACAGCCCTATATGAGTGTGATTATGTTGCTCAGGGGTGTGAAACATCCACATCCCTGAGTGACATAGTTATGCCAACCTAACCTCTTGAGCAGACACTGCTATGTCAGTGGGAGAGCTTCTCCCTTCAATGTAGCTACCATCTCTTGGGGAACTGGATTAACTACCCTGAAAGGGGACACATAAGAGTGACTTCACATATAGCTCTATAGTGGCACAACTGCTTTTCTAGTGCAGTACATGAAGACCAGTCCTAAGAATAAGATTACATGGCCAATCTTAGTGTAGAGAGTTGATAGTACAGATGCTGCTCAGTGTATTTAGAAACTTGAGTGAAGCATCCTGATGGGCTTCTGAAGGACCTCAGAAATAGCCTAATTTTTCTCTGTGTGGGTGTTTACTGAAGGCAGTGCATGCTTTTTAAGAGTCAATGTATGGTGTCTCTTCTTCTTTCCTCAGTTGTATGGCAAGATTTCCCCTCATTTCCCTATGTTAGAAGATGGAAGATCAATTCATTAAATCTACAGATTTCTCTCTGCACTTCCACTAACTCCCCTTCTTCCCTCTACCCTCCTGATAGCCCAGTTCTTACAGGAGTTAAGCTCCCAAATTACCTCTGACCACTAACTCCCCACAGAAAATCGGGGAAGGTAGAGGGAAGGTGTAATGGAGTGGCACCTACCTAGCATGAGCACCTCCTGTTTGGGTGTGTCTTTTCAGCCCTTTCAGACTATGGTGATGCCTTCTGCCAGTTTTTTAATGGTTGCTAGAGACTTAGTCCTCTGCCTGAGTGACACACAATCTGTATGGAACACAAACAGCCCCCTTCTGGGGTAACAGATTAACAAAGTCTTTGTGCTTCTTCCTGGGAGACGCTTCATGTATTCTTGTGTGGTCTAGCCCCATATCTCAACCTGAGATTCTTAATAGTTCAGATTTCTTTCTGTGCATTTATCACTGCCTAGTTGTAGGCCACTTCCCTACTGGCTTATGAGATGGACCCACGCCCCTCCATTTCTCCGTGCCCAGTCAGGGATCCTATGAATAGAAGCCACCTGCTGCATCCTTTTGACCACTCATGATGCCACCATGTTTCCCTTGTCACTTCCCTGCAGTCTCTTCAGGTATGCATCACCCCTACCAGGAGGCATACATCAAGTCCCAGCAGCCAGCCAGGAACTCCCTCTTCCTCTCCTGATCACGGACAGCAAGTGCTCTGTCTGTAGTTCTGCAGTCTCTTCAGCCCACCAAAAACACCATGTATGCTTCAGCTCCAGCCAGCAACTAAGTGCTGCTGTGTCCTGAAACTCTTTTTATATGGCCCCGTTGAGCATTGATTAGCTGCTTCTCCCACAGCCGTTCTACACAGCTTGAAGGACTTACCTCGACTGCTTCCTTCTGAGATGAGCATGGTAGGATGAGGAGGCCTCCAGGAGTAGTCCTCTGGGCTAATGTACCCCATCGCAGGGTGCTTTACCATGAGTGAGGAATCCAGTCAGGTCACTTCAGTAACTTACTTCTGTTTTCTGTGAAAGTTTGAGGAAGAGAATCTGTCAAAACTTGATCACTTTCTCTCCTCCCCTTCCTTGCCCACAGCTATGGATCTGGGTTCCTAGAGAGGGGTTTCCACCACAGGTGCAAGGGTTGCTTATGTAAGAGGTTTGAAAACAAGCCAAGAAAGGAGCATTGAAGGAAAAGTATAAAAATGGGTTTTGTTGCCCCTTTTAGCCCAAGCAGTTAGCCAATACTTGGGGCCATGAGGGTTGTTTCTCTTTGGCAGAGAAGTTGATGATCCCAGTCAAATATTTCTTTGGGTCAATCCAGTTTATTTACAAAGAATGTGCAAAGTCCTGTTTCTCTGAACACAGTAGGATTAAACAAGGGGCTTTTTTCTTGCTCACAGTAGAGCTGTACCATCAGTGGTTCTCTGGATGTCTTGGCTTCTCAGCTTCTGTGTGCTGCTGATGCATTCAGACACAAATGGCCCTTGAGTTTGCAATCAGTCCAGTGAAAAACCCTGTCTACAGTAGCTTAGCTTCTGATTAGCCAAGCATGTGGCTTCGTCCCTTGGGGTAGTGTCTTCTGTTGTTTCAGAGATCCTACTTCATAAAGGAGTTTTAAGAACCTCTTGAATTAACCTTAATGAAGGGTGGCTGGTACACAGCAGCCTCACTGAGGTTTGTGCTTAAGTGTAGATCAAAGAAATGCCTGCTCATAGCTGTTGAGACCCTCCACCATAGCAAAATGATCCATCTATATACAGCATTGAATAGTAAAGAGTGTAATTGGTGGTTATTCTTTGCACCTTACTGTAATACAGGACAAAACAAAGGGGATACCCAGGTAAATAACATTATAACACATTTTCAATTGATTAAAATCACAGTTTTAACCAACTGCTATATAATTACTCATTGTTGCACCATATTATTGAGATAAATAACTTTGTAATTTTTAAAAAGGATTGTGTCTTTGTAGGAATAAGAACAGCATTTGTAATTAAACTAATTTAGGTAAAAATTAAAAGTGCTTCAAGCATGGGTATCAATGGCGCTGGGCACCTGGGGCACGTGCCCCAAATCCCAACGCTGGTGCCCCAGATCTGGCAGGATAACCCGTCTCCTGGTGTCCAGCCCAGAGATCTGGGGCCCAGCTGCTGGCGGCTGTGGCAGCCCATCCCCCCGGCCAGCTTCAGCCACAGCGGGGAATCCAAGGCCCGGCCACCCATGGCGGCGGCAGCCCTGTCCACGGCCGGGGATGTGGGACCCAGCTACCCGCAGCTGCTTCCTGCCCCATCCTCATCCGTGAATGTGGAGCCTAGCCACCCGCAGCGGCGCAGCGGCTTCTGGCCCTGTCCCCAGCCAGGGGGCGGGGCCTGCAGGCTGGGGGCGGCTCCTGCGAACCAGGGGCCCGGGCCCATGCCCCAGGTCCCTCCCCAGGGCAGCAATGCCCCTGGCTTCAAGACATAAACTTATCTTCTGCTGTGGTCAGCAAGAAATTTTCCTCCATAAGATAGAATTGAATAAATACACGGATTGTTGGAGCATTTTGCCTTCTTTGAACCCTCAGATACAGGCTACATGTAGAATGATCTGTGTTGTTTTATCTGCAAAAGCGAATAAGCTGTTACTGACTAACTTGAAATGCTGCCAGAAAGAGGCTTAATAAAACTTGGCTCAGAACCACATTCTGCAACACAGTTCTCAGATTCACCCCTGCAATTGCTATTTAACTATAAAAACATTCCTGCCGATTCTGGAGCTTAGCTGGCTGAAGTGAATCTAAAACTGAACTTTTGTCTTGTGATGCTTTCAAAAGGAGAGAAAAAAGCAAATCAGCTCTGTGGCAGATTTTGCTTTGTTAAAAGTTAAGCAGATCGAATAAGCACTTGGTGATTTTTGTAGCTTCAGGTAAATCTTTAACTGGACGTGGTTATCAGAATTCCAGGTTTCCTAACCTTTCAAATGTTTAGAGTATCAATTACAATGTTCAGTTGGTAAAGTGTTCTTTTTCCCTCCCCTGTGCTTACATAAGAGACCAAGTAACATAACATGTTGACATTTGAAAATGGGTCTTATTATCAAAAAGAGACACTTCAATAATAATGCTTTTTATGTAACACCGAACCTTTAACTTCTTGGCTTAATGTCAAAGATACACTGTGTTGTGTAGTGACAAGTTCCAGAGGGGTAGCCCTGTTAGTCTATTTCAACAAAACCAAACAAGGAGTCCTGTGGCACTTTTAAAGACTAATAAATATATTTATTGCATGAGCTTTTGTGGTTGTACTCCCACTCCATCAGATGCATGAAATGGAAACTGCAGCATGTAGGTCAGGGGTCGGCAACCCTTGTCCCTTGTGCCAGTCCTTCCTCCCTGACAATCAGCTGGTGCTGGCGGCCCCCTCTGTGGAAGAAATGTGGCCTTTGCATGAAAATTCAGCAGCAGTCACAGCTGGAGTGGTAGCACTTCCAGGCATGCCATGGAAAGAAATTGGCCAGAGTGGCTCATCTTGGCTGTGTGCCTGAGGACAGGGGTCCCTAGGCATGCCACGAAAAGGAGTGGCTTCTTTCAGGGGTTTCCAGGCAAGCTGCAGAAAGAAGCTGTCTGGAGTGGCTCCTTTGGGGAGAATCACGTGACAGAGAGGAGCCACTCTGGCGGGTTTTTTTCTGTGTCACTTGGAAGCATAGGCATGGGGAGGACCCCATGTGTCCTAGCTGCACCCTAAGGAAGCTGCCCAGAGTGGCTTTCAGTGGCTGGAGAGGCAATGTCTGTGGTACTGCAGAGGGTGCCACATGCCACTCTGAATGGGCTCAAGTGCCACTGTAGCCACACATGCCTACGTTGCCTACCCCTGATGTAGGTGAATATACACATGCAGAGAAGTTTCCAAAGGGGCAGCCGTGTTAGTCTAGTAAAGCAAAAAAAAACAAGGTATCTTGTGGCACTTAAAAGACGAACACATTTATTTATTGCATGAGCTTTTGTGGGAGAATATCACACTCCCCTACATTTATTTTCATCCAATTCTGTAAGTTCTCCCTCTTCAAAACATCTGACAAAGTGGTATTTTCTCCCACAAAAGCTCATGCGATAAATAAATCTGTTAGTCTTTAAGTGCCACAAGACTCCTTGCTTTTTATGCAGAGAAGGGTAAGTCACAAGGTCAGTTCAGAATTTTTTAGCAAACCAAACAAGTTGTTTTAAGTCAAACAGTGTGGAATAGGTGAGAATGTAAGTTAACTTTGGTAATGAGTGAGCCATTCTAGATCCCTATTCCCACCTAATCTGAGGGTGTCATATTTGCATATGAATTTCATCTCTGAAGTTTCACACTGAAATCTGGTTTTAAAGGTGCAGGTTGTTGGGCTTTTTTGCTGAAGCACTGTTAAGTGTCATGTCTGTTACAGAAAGTCCAGGGAGGTTGAAGGGTTCCCTTCTTGGTTTTTGAATGTCAGCATTCTCCATGTCAAGTTCCAAAGGGCTAGCCAGTTAGTTTAGTCCAGCAAAACAAACCAGGAGTCCTGTGGCACTTTTAAAGACTAACAAATTTATTTATTGCATGAGCTTTCATGGGAGAAAATCCCCCTTCATCAGATACTTGGGATGCTCTCCCATGAAAGCTCATGCAACAAATAAATTTGTTAGTCTTTAAAAGTGCCACCTGACTTCTTGTTTGTTTTACCATCCTTGATGTCTGATTTGTGTTCATTTATTCTTTTGCACAGACAGTCCTGTCTGTCCAATGTATGAGGCAGAAGGGCATTGATGGCATATATCACACTGAAAGATGTGCAGGTGAATGAGCCCCTGATGGGGGAGCTGATTTAGTTAGGCTGTATGATGGTGTCACTTGAGTAGCTATGCCAGTGTGATATATGCCACATGTGCACTTTGCTTTGAATTACCGAAGTGTGAAATTTCTTCTGTAAGCATTTGTGATCCCTTTTACTTTGGTTCCTTGAGCATTCATATGGGCAAACTTTTCATAAATTGGTCACATAAGAGTGTCACAAAACCATGTGTGAATGTGTGTATGTATCTGGGATTTTTTTTTTCTTCACATAAAGAATGTTTGTGAAGGCTTTGTGTTCATTCTTAAGGTTTGGAAGCTGTCCAATCAGACAAGAAGCCCACAGTGTGACTTAGGTGACTAGTTACACAATGTGAACAGTGAATTACAAATAGTGAATATGTAAAGAAATAGGTGAATAAGTCATAAACAATGCACAGGCTACAATATATTTTCACAGGCTATTTGTGTAATGGATAAATTGACTTCATGCAAATTGGAGCTTTTCTTCACATAACTTGTAGAGAAAGGAAAAAAAAAAACAAAACCTAACCAAAACGGCTCTCAATCAATCAAGTACATTATTTGCTGTGAATAGTTTGCCCTGTTCTACATACATATATGACTGGATTTTCGTCCCATTTTCACCATGCAACTTTGTTAGTTTTAGTCAAGTTGCAATGGCCAGAAAGCAGAATTTGCTCTGTGAAGCAGAATCCCACATACAGGGTGCAATATGTTCAGTGCATGTTCAGTACAAATGCATACACAGAACAATTGTTTCTAAACACTCAGAGGGCTTGTTTAGGTAAATCTACAGTGTGCTAGGTTGCCTCTCATGACTGTGTGAATCTGGCTACTGTGCAAAGAGGTGCCTAGTGCTCTTTGATCTGTTTCACTTTGAATTGAGAGTAAATCCTTGTGAACTAGGGAGCTTTCAGTACACCGCAGCAGGGCCCACACTGACAGCTAGTGTATGGCCTACTAGTACTCTGTAGATTTACACCCCAGTTTGTCATGCACTAGTCATCAAGATTTATAGGTTGAGGGTTTTAGTTTTGTTAAAGAAAGGTATCTTAGTGTATTGAAGGCAACAGTAGATTTGTAACATCATTATTTTTAATCAAATGTAAAAAATTAGAGATTGAAATACAAACATCAGTTTTCATAGCAGACAGAACAAATGGAAAACTGCTGAGTGGGCAAAGGGAAAGTAGACATTAGTAACCAGTACAACAACAGTTGAAAGGAAATGGTATGTTGTATGATTAATTTGCTCAGCTCAGGCAAAAGCCCTGAAAAAGAATTTGGTTTCTTCTTTGGTTAGCTGTCTGGTCTTCTGACTCAGGTTGTGTGCAACACAGAAATCCTGACTAGGTTACAATTATTAGAAACACACTTCAGAAGTAAAAACAATAACATAATCAAAATACTATAGTATTCTTATGCTTGGAATCAGTTTAATCTTTTACCTATAAAATTTGTTACACTGGGAATTGGATAAAGAGAAATCCTAAACAAAGTTTGGCTAGTGTGGTTCTGCTAGTAAAGTGATGCTAAAGTAAATATCTGTTTTTCTGCTCCACAGACTCAATTCTGCTTCAGATATCTAAGTGTAACTTCTACAACAGCAGTGATTGACCTAACTACTTTGGTAATTAACAAGCTAGGATGTACATTAAATAGATTGTAGAAAGCGCTTAGACAATTGAAGGAAGTGATACACCCACAGTATGACCAAATACAAGTCCATTAATGGTTATAAACTATATATAGTGACAAGTGTTACTAGTGACATTTCAAAAAATAAAGGGCTCAACAAATAAATATGAGGTCCTCAGTGTAAAACATTTCCATGTTCAAACATCTGTCTAAACAACAGAAAATGTAGAGGTTGGAGACCTTTTGTTGTATTAATAGTTTCTTTTCCCTTTTGGTTTCCTGTGTTACAGATACTGCAATGAACACTTGCTGTGCCCTCCACATATGTTTTGGACAGGCTGGGGTCCGTGGGAACGTTGCACTGCCCAGTGTGGGGGAGGGATTCAAGCTCGTCGCAGGACATGTGAGAACGGCCCTGACTGCCCTGGCTGTAATGTGGTAAGTAGCTTCTGTGCGTTCCCAGTAACACATACTTGCAAGCTTTACAAATGTGAGTCATGAATGTGTATTTATAGCTGTATTGTTTTTATTTTACTGAGAGAAATTCAGGTTTGCAGCTCAGAGGATGCTATTATGCACCATTAGCTAGACTAGAGACCTCCTAAAGGCAAGTTGTTACAAATGGAGATTTGTCATAGGCATGTTTATTTAGTGTGTTGCAAACTAAGAGAAAAATATGCTCACTTTGTTCTATTCAGAATGCTATAAAAATAGGAGGAAAAATGAGAGTCCTTACATACTGGATCAATTTTTAATTTTCCTAACATCACAGGATAAACTTGATAATTGTGAAGTTTGTCATTAACTATGCAACTTTTGTTAGACTAACAGCAGGCCTGTTCAAAACAAGATAAATCATCTGTATTGTTCTGTTATATCATATGTCCTGGCTCTGTTGATTTTGACTTTTGTATTACAAGGAAATTTCACTTTTGTAAGCAGACTGAACACTTTCGAAGGGTCTATTCTTTTTCCCTCATTCAATTATACAAATTAACCAAGAAGTCTTATATTTGACTCAAGTCTTTCAAAATAGTTTTCTTCCAGTGATAGGCACAAAGAAAAATCTGTGACACAGATTGGTGTTTATACCTCTGTGACTGGCATAAAGATGTTGGAATGTAATCGGTAATTTTTCCATATAGATCTTTCATGTTAATCTTGTTCTAACATCACAGGATTAAGAAGGCTGAGCTGTATTTTGGATTTCATATAATCTGTTCATGATCTCATATGAAAACTGCATACCCCACATAGCCTTGGGAAATTCCATGAGATAGGAAGAATATTGTGAGGTGCTTTGTCATATCTTAAAATTGACCCAATGAGATTATTGGTTTTGGGATTTGCAATCTGATTCTGCCTCTTCTCTCCCTTGCCCCCATTCTTAAACTATTGTAGCTACTGTGCCATGGTCTACTATATTCAACCAGTCCCTTCCCCATTCAACTACTGCATGCTTATGTTTACATGGTTCTTTGGTTTAACTATTTCAGTGAAGCAGGGAAATTTATCTCTGAGACCCCCAATAATCAAGTATAGAATTACAGATATCTAGGTTTGAGAAGGACCTCAAGAGCTCATCTAGTCCAGTCTGTTGTTTTAAGGCAGGACAAAATATACATAGACCGTCACTGACAGGTGTTTGATTAACCTGTTCTTAAAAACTCTCCAGTGATGAGGATTCCATTTTAAACTTAGTCCAGTGTTTAACTGTCCTTGTAATTAAGTGGTTTCTTTTTTTCTTTTTAAACTAAAAGCTAATCTAAGTTTCCCTTGCTGCAGATTAAGTCCATTACTACTTTTTTTTTAACCTTCAGTGGACACGGAGGACAATCGATCACAGACCTCTTTACGACATCCCTTAAAATATTTGAAGATTATGATCAGAGCCCTACTCAGTCTTCTTTTCTGAGGATTAAACATGCCAGTTTTTTTTTTTAATCTTTCCTAATAAATCACAATTTCTGAACTTTCCAAAACAATTTGTGTTGCTCTTCTCTGGGTTCTTTCAAATTTGTCCACATATTTATTAAAGTGTGACACCTAGAATTGACTCATATCCAATTTGTGATGGGCTATAAACCCCACATGCTTTTCAGCAGTTTGGCCAGTTATTTATTCCCCATTTCATAGCTGCATATTTAATTTTTTCCTTCGTAAATA
Organism: Podocnemis expansa; assembly: GCA_007922195.1. Taxonomy (NCBI): domain Eukaryota; kingdom Metazoa; phylum Chordata; order Testudines; family Podocnemididae; genus Podocnemis; species Podocnemis expansa. The sequence goes on from ML682060.1 coordinate 34,064,314, forward strand.
TGGTACTTTGCAGTTGTTTTTGTAATTCATCTGACTGAATTCAGTTTTCCGGCTATGCGGGGGAAACAAGAGGTACTGGAGATGGTTTTAATTAGGCTGCAATGTCAATCTTAAATATCTGAAAATACCTGGCAGATAGAATTGTACAGAGCAGGATTTTCCATGTACATTTCCATATATTCAGGGTCTGTCATCACCTCTCTCCATTTCCAATTCCATCTGTTCCCGCTGCTGGGATCCTGCCCTTTTGTATAAAAGTTAATGGGAACCTATAAAGGATTGATTTCCACTTATACCTGTTACAGGACCCCCAAATGCACTCTGTTTCTTTAAAGGATGCCTCCTTTAAATTCTTTACCAATCACTTTTATCTGACCAGTATATCCGTTCCCTCTGGAATGCCTGTACAGGACATCTGCCACAAGCTTACGTAATGAGTTGTGCCGTTATAACGTGCACTGCCCCCTTCCCTAGCTTAGCCGGTCTATAACTCCCTGTGAGGAGGTGAAAAACATTGCCTCAGCCAGTCTAGCAGTGAGAGAAAATTCCTTCCTAGCCTCCCAAGAAACAATATGACCACAATGGATCATGATGAAATCTGATATTCTAACTATATACATGGGTGGGAGGTAAGTGCAGCTATCCTGTTCTGGATTAAAAATGGCTTCTCCAGCACTGCCTTGAGTACAGGTATGCCCCCTCTCTTCCAGTCATCTCGGAGCATCTATTGGATTCTCTTCCTCAGACCTTCACCTGGAGTGCAGGCAGGGCTTAGAAGGGCCTTTACCTTCTTCCTACAAGAGTGCTGGACAAGCCCTATCCCTGCAATTAAAGGAGACAACTCACCTTCTTTATCTAGCCAGCCAAAGGGCCCCCACCATCTAATACTCAATGAGGACGTTATCCCACTAGTCAAGGTCATTTTGAATTCTTATCTTGTTCTCCAAAGTGAAAGCAATCCCTTCCAACTTGGCATCTTTCTTATATTTTATGAGCAGACTCTCCACTCCATTATCCAAGTCATTAATGAAAACGTTGAACAGGATCAGTCCCAGGACAGACCCCCATGACACCTCACTAGACATGTCCTTCCTGTTTGAGAGCAAACTACTGATAACTACCCTTTGTGAACAGCCTTGCTATTCTTTGAGTATGGCCTAAATAGTATCATTACCAACAAAATGATAGAACAGAGTCTATAAATCTCTATGTTCTCAGAAGATAACGAATTTAAGTGTAATGACTAAGTATAGTCTATTAAACCTCAATGAGTCTGGGGCTAATACCTACCCATGTTGAATCAAGTTTTCTTACCACAACATGCTCTTAAAGGGATATACAGACACACACTACAATTACTTTGTTTATTTGTTATTAAGAGATCGTTACACTAATAGGAAAAGACCTATGAAAGTTGTTGGGATTCAACATTTATGTTAATAAAATATTCTGATGTGAAAGGGTAATCCTAGCAAGAGCAAAATGGAAGGTATCCCGAGGTCTTGTCTATACAATGCCGTAGTGTTCACCAACCGAGGTGTAAAGTCTCCCACATACCAGCTTGTTATATACGAATTCACCTGCCAGGGCCTTGCTGGCATTAACTAACAGCTTTTTGGTTTTGACTTAACTCCAGAGTTTGAGGCCAGGCCTCGGTGATGTGTCCGCCTCATGGAAGGTTTATGAGTTAAAAACAATATGCAGGCACTCTGCCCTGTCAGTTCTCTCTCTATGGCTCAATTTTCATTTACTTTCAGGCTTCCTGAATGGCTTAACTCTTCCTTTCATACTGTTTAATGTTATGTAGCTTATCTAGAGACCTTTGTCTGAAGACAATTCTGTTTTGCCTAGTGGCCACATAGCAGCAAAAAGGCTGCCAAGTCTGTTTTCTGAATGGTTATGAGGCTGTGTAAAGTAACAAGCTTGAAAGCAGGTAAATCATTGTTGGGGCATGTTTTAGGGCAGGTTTGTCCCCGCTGAGGACTAATTCTACAGTATCTTATGCAGAAACAGCTTTGCTCTGTGGTTGACATATGGTGGTGAGCTGCTATCTGGTTGCTCCATTAAAAGCATGCCATTGCATGCTGCAAGTAGAATCTGCTTGCACAGTCTTCCTCGGGGCTCAGATTGGACCATACACAGCAGTGAGATGTGTCAGCACCTGTGTCACAATGGCTTCAGAATATGAGATTTCCTTTTTAAAAAGTGAGTCTCTAGATGTTTGGGACCTGTGGGACACGTGATTCACATTTGGGAGGCCAACTGATGCAGTGACATCTGCCTGCATTTAGAACCTGAAGCAACAGCTCTCAGATATAAATGGCCCAATGCATCTCAATGCACATTCATTGAAGTGCCAGAAGCAGCCAAGCCAAAGGTGCCTAGATGAGGCCAGCTGGGTATGTGAGCCCCTTTAGTGGGGGATACATCATCAAGGCATGCAAACTTCACTGAGAGGAAACCAGTTCCAAGGAAACCATGGGTGTATTTAGACTCCATTGGGGGTGTGAGCAGAGATGATATGAGAGAGCAGGTGGGACCATATTTTAAACAGTTTGCACGCTGTGCTGAGATTGGTGCCTCATTTTATGGGTATAATTCAGAAGAATACCACTACCTCCTCTCCACTCTCCAATTTGATCTCTGTTTATCTTTAAGCAGAAGTATGATTTCAGCATATGACTAAAGTAAGTCCCCTCTCTTCTATACCCTTAATGTTATGTCAGCATGATTTAATTGTGCTTTTTTAGTCAGATGAAGAAGAAGAGAAACCATGTGACTAGGAATTGGTAAACTGGTAATCTGGTTTTGTTGTCAAGTGTTTCCTCTTCTTCTTTCTATTTCCCATCCATTTCTGTTAAGGGAAATGCTGTTGACTTTAGAAATGCTTAGACTGTGGAAAGTCAGGGAAAGCAGTTTTTATGCAAGACGAACAATGGACAGTAGTCTTTGAATCCTGCTTGCTGGTAGATCTAGTTTATAGCCAGAAGAATTTATATTTTATCTAGATGTTGAGAAAGAGGAGAATATTGTGTACAGAATTTTGTTTCAGTAGTTTCCCAGCCTTTGTGTCTAAAAAGTGTAAAGACTGAGAATCTTTAAATCACCCTTGCGAGAGCTGGGGTAATTGTTACCCCTTGTCTACACCTGTAAGTTAGGTCAGGCTCACTACGTCAGTCAAGGATGTGAAAAATTCACATCTGTAAGAGGTGAAGGAAAAAAGCGAATCTAAACCCCAGTACAGACACTGCTCAGTTGATGGAAAAATTCTTCCAGAAGCTACTGCTTCTCAAGGGAGTCAATTAGTGATGGAAAAACCCCTTCCATCTCAATAGCAAGTGTTTACAGATAAAGCACCATACTGCAACTGTGACAGTGCAGTACCTGTAGTACAAACAGGACTTTAGTCTAGAAGAAAGAAGCATAAAACTTCATTAGAACAAGAAAAAGCTTTCAATTCTTGGTGTGTTTTTTATCATTTGCTTTATGAAATGAGTGAATCATTGAATTGACATGCCTAGGAGACAGGCTATGACTTAAATTTCAGTAAAGTGAACTTCCTCTCAGATAGGTAAAGATAAGTAATAAAGTAGGCCCATAAGTGCAACCAAAGTCTCAGGGCAATTTTTGAAAACCTGTTATTTAAAACAAATGCACTTATGTGTTGTAAAACAAACAAGGAGTCTGGTGGCACTGTTAAAGACTAAGATATAGGTGTTGTAATCTTTTTCTCTCTTATTGTCTAATTATTATGAAAATTTTATTTAAAAAAAAAGTGGTTGTTTCTTAATAATTCAGCTTTTCTGGCTGCTTGCTGCCCACCTCATCTGTTGTGTCATAACATAATTTTCCCTCAGAAACTCATAGTAATGTCACAATATATACTGTTTTATATACACAGGATCGTCTCTGAAGACAGTACTTTCAAAGTTGTCCATTATATCTGTGTATCTTTAAAAAAAAAAAAAAAAAAAAAAAAAAAACATAAAGCTTCTAAGAAGGAAGAAACATAAAAAATATGCCAAAAACTAGTAATGTACTATGGTATTTTTAGGCTGTATTACTTACTGAAATTGCACACAAGGCATGAAAAAAGATGACCAAAGGCCAATAATAACTAAGACATGAACATGGAGTATAAGATAACTATAATCTTCATGATGTAAGAGAACTATACCAGAGAATACTAAAGGTCAACAAGAAAACTTTGAAATCAATATGCTGAGCCAAAGGGACCCTCTGAAGGTTAATCAAAGTTGATACAGTATTCTTGACGTTGTCTAATGCCACATAGGACTATTGCGGTCAAATTTAGCAGCAGCCAAAGTCTTGCAATACAAACCTTAAGTAGATAGATCACAAATCACATTATTGTAAGGTGGAAAGGAAATAGCTGAGAAACAGAGGGTATTATGAAAATCTGTGAGCAGAACTGATATGACTCAAAAGACAGATCTGTTCAAATTCTACATCATATGCATGGCACATTTGCTTCAGAATGTACATCTTTCCCCTAGAGAAACATAATCTCTCTTGAATTTGCTTCTGGCTAATAATGTACAAAAAAATTAAAGACTTTTTGCTAGAATAAGAACTCTAGGCGGAGTCTCAAACAGGTTGACATATTTTATGAATTACACACTTGTCTGTATTCTCATTTCACATCATTGAGGGGATATGGACAAATGTATAAGTTACTGTTATAAAAAACAAGTGAGTCAGCATTCTATTGTTGAATAAAGCAAAGGAGTTGTGTTTGTCTCTCTGAAAATATTCCCAACTATAGCATTTGTATCTTGTTTTATCTTCAAAAAATGTGCAGAAACCAGAATACTGACAATAGAAAATGTTTACTTCCCAAAGCTTCTATTATGAGTGATGGTGTAGGAAAAAAAGTCGTATGTGAGAAGGTGAATGTCAGAAATGTTTTCTTTCATTCTTTTGCTATGATCATAAATTTGGAGATGAGCTTTTTGAGAAGGGCAAAGTCCGTTAGAGGAGACAACCTGCCTCAAAATATGTCCTTGGTTTCAAAAATCACTTCCTAATGTGTGGTCTGGTGAGATGAGAAGAGAAATGAAATTACTATTACTCATTGTTGTGGTTTTATTTTTTAAATTAAGATAAATTGGGGAATGGAGATTATCCTCCTGCACCCAAACACACATAATCTGCAACAAAAATAAAAAAGACACAGAAAAAAATTAAATCCAAAATAATCCTTATTCTCACAGAATTTGTGTTCTACCTCTCCCAGTATTTGTCACGTATGGTTAAAGCATAATTGTTTCCTGTATGTTTCAAAACTGTCTAGCAGAATGGAGCCTTTATTTAAATTGCATCTATGGACATTACTGGAAATCTAATAACAGACAGTGGTGAAAACCTTACAAAAATAAGGCATCAAACTCCCCCCCCCCCCCCCGAAAAATCACATCTAGCATCTTCACATTGGCTAATGGCATGTGCAAATGTAACATAGAGATGAGCTAGTTCATTTACTTGCCCTTCTCCAGTGCCTCAAAAAAAACAAAACAAAAACATAAACCCCTACCCACAAAGAGAAGATGATGGAGACCCAGAATTCAGTCTGTAAGGGACTAACAGCAAAGATTGTTCAGTTACCCTCTCCACATTAAAATACTACCTAAGGACAAACATAATGAACTTTATTAACTACTAATGTTGTAAATCTTATCCTAAGAAAAACAAAATGAATTTAAACAGAACAGTCCCCACAGAAACATTATGGGAAAAAACCCAAGAGTCCCAAAGTTTAGGTGGAGTCACCCATATTTCAGTTACAGTCTCAGTTCAAGTCCAAAGGCTTGAGTTGCAAGAATCAGCACTCTTTCTGTTGTTGTTGCTGCTGCTGCTGCTGCTGCTGCTGTTGCAAGGATCTTAGGAAGAAATCCATGCAAGCTTTTCTTTCTCTTCTGGAACCATCACCATCTAGTCAGTTTACTGATTGACCAGCAATCAGTCACCTATGCATATAAAAAAGCTCTGCTGCAAAATGCTCCACAGCAGGGGGAAAAACCTCTTGCTGTCAACTCCTGGCTCAGCTACTCTCAGGCTTCTGCTCTCATAGGCTGTGTTCCCACACAGTGGGTTATTTCGATACGGTTGTTTCGAAACAACTGTATATTGAAATAATGCTTATTTTGAAACAACTTATTTCGAATTAACAAAATGTTAATTCGAAATAAGGAAAAAAAGCCGGAATCGAAATAGCGATTCTGGACAACAGTTCTTTCGAAACGACTCACCTTCGTTTCGAAACAACACGTTCGCACGGCGTTGTTTTGAAACAACCATTGCAAAACAATGTTTTGCCCACAGACTAGGTTTAACTTGTTTTGAAACAACGCGGTTGTTTTGGAACAACAGGAACCGTTATTCCGAAACAACCATGTGTCGTGTGAACAGCCAAAACCTTATTTCGAAACAACCTCCGTTGTTTCGAAATAAGGAGGCTGTGTGAACACACCCATAGTGTTTGACCACAGCAGCAGGAGGAAACCTTGTGGAGCATGCTCAGTGTAACAACTCACTAAATATCCAGAAGCTTCTGGACCCAAGCAGCCAAATCTGCTGAGCAGCATAACGCAGACTCAGAAGATCCCTAAAAGAGAGAGCTCCTTTAATTTGTCATATGAGTTACACAGAACTCCAGTAAGAAACCTGTCTGTCCTTTTGTCCATGCAGTTACCAAGTTCTTATACATAGTCCTGCTGAATTTGATAGTTCTTTGCTTTTCACTTTCTAGCAATCAAATTACAAGTCAGATCTTTGAATGTTTTTAAAATATTTTTCAAATGTTTGCTTTATTTTTAAAACAAAAATTGTGCCAGGCATCATCTTTAGGAGTCATAAAAAAAAAAAAGCAAACAAAGAGTCATGTGGCGCTTTAAGACTAACAGATTTATTTTTCACATGAGCTTTTGTGGGAGAAAATCCCACTTCGTCAGATGCTTTGAAGCATCTCATGAAGTGGAATTTTCTCCCACGAAAGCTCATGCGAAAAATAAATCTGTTAGTCTTAAAGCGCCACACAACTCCTTGTTTGTTTTTTGCTGGACTAGACTAACACGGCTATCCCTTTGGAAATTAAAAAAAAAATGTTTGGAACCAAGGGAACAGATCTTAAACCAGTGTAAATTGTCATGTGGCTTCTGAAGTGGAGCTTTGAAAGTTTATACAAGCCATGGAGCTGTCTGAGTGCTGACACTGAACTGTATCAGTGACTTTCAGCTGTTTTGTGATTCCTTCTTTTATGGACTTCTACCTGCTGTTTCTAAGAAGAGTTCAAAGCAATGTCAGGGAGAATTATTTTAAATATCACATCTAAGTTTTAAATGCAAAGTCCAGTAGTATTACAGGAACATAAGCAAACTACGAATACAGATCTCATTCCATTTTTTTCTCCTTTTTAAACAGTATTTAATTAAAACACTGCATGTAAGCAGTCAACACTAATTTCTGAGAATTCCAAAATATTGTTTGATAACAATCCAGTATCTCTAGAACTCTCTTTTGATATGTACAAAGATTTTCTTGTCGACATGGGTTGGCTTTAGTCTAAGCAGCAGTGTTGTTACTTGGCCATATCATTGCTCACCATAAAGTTCTGTTGGAAGAGTTGTCAGATGTTAGATTTCCAACCAATATTTCTTAACCATTAAAAGGACTATGTTTTCTGCTTTGGATGGGGTGTGTGTGTGTGTGTGTGTGTGTGTGTGTGTGTGTGTGTGTGTGTGTGTGTGTGTGTAATTTCTAGATCATTCAATTGAGTTGTAATAATAGGTACCTCTTACCTAAATCATCTGCCCATCTGAAATACATAGGGTGGTTAAATAAATTGCATAAGCATAAATTCCAAGACAAAAATAATTAAGCTATTAGATCTATTTTCATCTTATTTGGGTATCATATTGTATCATGATTAGTGCATGGTCTAAGAGAATGTCCCCTATTATTATTTCTTGAAATTATTTATCATAGTGGTGAAAGGAAAGTCACAAAATGGTAAAGATCTGTGTGAGTCCTGTACTCGTTACATCTGTCTGCATTTGATCTAGTGGTTCTGTAGAGACAATGTGGCAGTCTGGAAATTAATAAACAGAAGGCTTGCTTATGAGCTATATCCCCTGAAGTCTTTAATTTTATACCAAATAAATTGCAAATCTCATTACTGCTTTTTATTGATGTAATTTGATAGTTCACAAAAGAGGCATGAAGGAATCAATTTGTTTAAAGCTTAAACTGAAGTAAAACAATTAAGTTGTCAAAAAGAGAGAATGTCAAGGTAAGTCAAGACAAGTGATTGAAACATACCTTTAATAGTGAGACGTATAATTGACAAATCAAACACTTTCTATGTAAACTGGCAGTTGTGGTAGCACTAAGCCCCTTTATACCAGTACAAAGGAGGATAACATGATAAACTCTACACTGGAGGTGAGCCCAAAGGGCATGTAGTCTCAAATCCTGTTCCAATTCCCAGAGCTCAGGGAATTTTGCTGTTAGTGTCAGTGGATGAAGATTTATTATCTGTACCAGACAGTGAGGGAAAAACCAGCTGGAAGGCTCATTCTTGTTCTTATTTTACATACCCACTTGGAAGGGAGACCTTTGGTATGCCTCCTGAAGCATTCCAGGAGCTTCACAGTCAGGTGTCCTTGGACCAGCAACTTCTGGGGTTGTACAACCTCAAATTTGTGCTCCTGCTGGTAGACCAGTCACCACAGGACAGGAGAAAGCATACATCTGGAGTCTCATTCTACAGTCTGTACAAGCAAATTCAAACACTATGGCTGTATTCAGACAAGAGTTTTATTTCGAAACAACAACCGTTGTTTCGAAATAAAATTTCTTATGTCCAGATGATGTTCCATTATTTCAAAACAGTAAAACCTTGTATGAAATCAAAATAGCCATTGTTTCAAGATGGTTATTTTGAAATAACCATTATTTTGAAATAACACTTTTGCCCTTCTCCTTCCCAGGGTGCCTTCCTTTTAGCCTTTATTGGGTGGGGGCATGGCCCAGGGAAGGGGCCATGTTGCCACACCTCCTATGGTGCCCCTCTCCTAAAGCAAAATAGCAAGTCCTGTCTTTGGACGTGCTATTTTGCTTTCAGCTTTTCCCTTAAATCGAATTAACCTATTTCAAAATAAGGACTTTATTTCGAAATGAGTTATTTTGAAATAAACTTATTTTGAAATAACAGTTTACATGTGAACATAGCCTCAGATTGGACATATGTGCATGTCCCCACTAGAAACCCAAATTGAAGTAGCATGTCCATGGACAGGACTTGCTAGTTCAGTTTATGAAAGGGGCACCATGAGAGGTGTGGCAAGACAGCCTGCAGGAAGGGCCATGCCCCCACCCAATATGTAGAAAGAGGTAGGCACCCTGGGAGAGAGAAGGGCAAACAGTGAAATTGAAATAATGTGGCTACCTTGCATTATTTTGAAATAATAATTTCAATTTAACCATCATTTCGATATAAAGCGAAGTTTTATTATTTCAAAATGACCATTCCTTATTTTGAAACGAGGGAGCTCCTCAGTTCAAAATAAGGAAGGCTAGTGTAGACATGCACCACTTTAAATTGAAATAATCATCATTATTTTAATTTAAAATGTAAGTGTAGATATACCCATAGAGTACTAGAGGAAGAGTATGTAGGTAGCACTCTAGGTCATGATCGGTGGACTAAAAATGTTTGTCGGAAAAGCTTGCATAGCATCTGACCAATGATCAAACTGAAAGGGCATACAATAGGTGAAGGTGTTATATGCACAGTTCTCATTACTGTTGCTTAAAAGAGGGGACAATAAGAAAGAGCTGGACCACATCTGCTTCTATTATGCCTAGTAAATATGAGCACCTTTGGTTTAAAAAATCACACTTTTCTTTGAAAACTTTGTACCTAATGTAGTTGCAAATTACTCTTAAGAGGTCTAAAATTGAAAATAGCCCTTTAAAAAAAAAACAACCCTCTGTCTTTTTTCCACCCTGTAAGTTTGATAGCCTGGTCTCATTTTATATTAAAAATACTTGTATAAAGAACATTTAAAGGGCTAATAAATTATTATTTGATGTTCTGATAAATGCCTATTCAACTGCTATAGTTTGTTTGAAAAGCCAACAGGCTGCTTATAACTATAGTTTAAAACATCTATAATACATACTTCATGGCTCAAACATGCTTACAACATCAATCAATCAATCAGTCAGTCAGTACCAGAAACTATTTATATGGGTATCTTTAACAATGGAGTATCACCTACAGCTCTTTGCATATAGGCAGCTTCACTAATAATCAATGAGCAAAGGAGGAAAGTGGCTAGCTGAAAATCTGATTTAAAAAAATCTTAGTTGTGTTTTAAGAATTTTTGTTTGTTTTAAACCAGGATATACTGTATAAAGGAGGCTTTATCTAAGAATTATTCTTGTAAAAAAAGTTGCTTTTAAGGGTTTTTTTTTTTTTTAAATCAAATTGACAACATTCCATTAAAACAAAAAGACAAGGGGGGGATTCTTTTGAGAGCAGAGCAGCTTTCTAAAATCATACAAGCATTAGAAATTCATATTTAAGGCTGCATTTAAAAGAAATCATCACAATTTAGAAAGTCCAAAATATCAGTTATATCTACCAAAATAAGCTTAGGTTTCTCTCCATCCCCCACTGACCTTCAGCTCAATATGTATGTAATGCTGAGTGTGTAATAAATGGAGACACTTTCATGAAGGATTTTTTGATTAAGACTTCAAGAGATTTGCAGCCTCTGATGGCAGACATCTTAAATTTACTTTAGTTTTACAGTTTGCCTATGGCATCAGAAAACGTTGGTTGTGTGTGAGTTTAATTTTTATGTAAATGTCAACATCAGCAACATGTGCTCCTGCACCATAAAGAGCGAACCACTACTATTTTCCGTCTGTCTCTCAAGAGTTTCCTAATAAATCTGGAGCTGACAATTGTGTGTCAATGCTAAGTCTTATAGCCTGAGAATGTTTTAAATTTAGGAACCCCATATAATTTCAGAAGATTGTTCAAAATGATTTTCCGTTGTATGCTCACTTCTGACGAAGCAAAATATATCTGTTCTTTCAGCAAATGTGTGTAGTCTTCATGGTCTTAAAGATGCTAGAAGCAAATTTCATATATTCAACTTCTTATTAAATTTTTTAGTTTATTTATAAAATGTAAAGCTTATTTAGTGATAAGAATCACTACAGAGTTTATAAATTGCATAGGACACTTACCACATTTGCAGGAATATGAAATGAGTTTGCAAAATGTGTCAGTATGGAGCGCCTTTCTCTCTAAACTGCTTCCCTGCCTTCTAGTGAGTCTCTGCTTTTGTTTCCTTCACCCTGCCATCTTTGCTATCTCAATCTTATTCTCAGCTTATTTATAACTTTCTTCACTTCCATAGTATAAGGGAAAATGCACAATCTATATACTTTATATCAGTCATATACTATATACTGAAGCCAATGCCAAGAAATAAGTAATTCTTCCAATAAACTCCATAAAACTAGCCCAGGGCACCTGTCAAAGGTAAGAGATTAAAAAATCATGTTTTAGTTTTGTTTGTTTTGTTGATTTATGCTAATACATTCTGGAATGATAAAAAGCAAAAAAAAGTTACAGAGCTTTTAGAATATTGTACTCTATAGCTATTTCAGCCTTCATATCTCATCCCATTTGCCTCCAACTTTACAGGTGATTCTGCTCTTTCAGAAGAACATCCTGCCTCTGAGATTTCAAGGCAAATTAGTTTAGTTTTCTTGTTGAGACGGGTGCCTACTGTGGAAAGTTATTTTCATTTTTGCAAATCAAAAGAGTAACATGTCTTCATAATAAAGCACCTAATATCAATATACTTTATATTAGTTGCAGTTAAAACTCCTTAAACTGAATGGTAAAACAGTAATATCAAAGGCTATGCCACACATACATCATTATTTTGAAATAACCCATTTTGAAATGAGTTATTTCGATATAAACTCCTTATTTTGAAATAAGTTAATTCAAATTAACAGTTTGTTAATTCGAATTAAGGGAAAGCCTGCTTTTGAAATAGCCCTTCTTTCAAAATGGTTATTTCGAAAAAAGGCCTTTCAGATATGCTGTTTCGAAACAATGGTGTTGTTTCGAAACAACGTGTCCGAACGCTATTGTTTCAAAACAACCATTTTGAAACAATGGCTATTTTGATTAGATGTGAGGTTTAAAGGTTTCAAAATAACGGCCGTTATTTCAAAACAATAGGTCCCGTTGTTTCGAAATAACGGTGCGGTGTGTGGACATGCCGCTTCTTATTTCAAAACAACCTCTGTTGTTTCGAAATAAGAACCCTGTGTGGACATACCCCAAAGATTCCTTGCTTTATCAGAAATTGCCCATAAAACCACTAAGCCAACTTTTCTAGCCAAATACTCCAAAAAAGAGTACAGATTCCACTTTCTAGAAGAATTACCTTTATGTGAGCTACAGCCGGTCTTTTAATGGCTTCATCCTTGCAAAAAAAGCACTTTTTTTCCCCTCTGTGTCATGCTTCATTTTTACCCTTCATAACAAAATTGCTGATGGTAAATTCCAGTATGCTTAATATTCCCTTTAGCCTTCCACTGCACAAGCCGATTATGTGCATTGTTATTAATTCTTTTTCTAAGTACTCTTAAGCCTCTTTAACAAATACACATACTACCAAACTACCACACATAAGCTTTTTATATTAAACCAACATGCAGTATGTGAAGGTGTACCTTATATTTCTGTTCTTGTGAGGACCAAACAGTTGGGGGGGGGGCATGAAACATTCCCTGTCCATATCTTCAAATAGAGCTGCTCATTGCCCCCCCCCCACCAAATGTAGTTTTGGTTCAACTGAAAACATCACCAAATCTGCTGAATAGTTGTGGACAGCAAAATTTTTTGGCCTTGATTCTGAAGGTCAGCTTGGGCACCTTTCACAAAACAACCAGAGGATGAGGTGGTGCTCCTCTTCGATTCAATAGTGCAATGGCTATGATATTCACCTGGGATGTGAAAGACATTTGAAAGAGCTGTGACACAGATCACAATTTGGTCCTCTCTTCCCCCATTCAGAGGGAAAATAAATGGAATAAGTCCTTTTCCTTTAACATCTTACTTCCTTCCATGAGCACATGGAGGGGAGCCATGAGCCAGGACTCAGCCTGCTTTTCTTCTTTTCTGGTCCTCTCTCCACACTCCTGTGCAGGACTGGAACCTGCAGCTCTGCTCTCCCTCCTGGCCAAAAGTTGGGTGATGAGAGTTACCTGAGGAGGGGAGTGTGAAGGTTCTTTATGCTCCCTTACTCCTCCATGTAGTTGCACAACAAGGTTCACGATTGAGCCTTAAGCTATTAAAGATAAACCATAATGAATCTATTTTTGTTTGTTATATTCTAGTGTGCTTATTAGATTATATCCTCTGACAAAGTGGGGTATTCTCACACAAAAGCTCATGCAATAAATAAATCTGTTAGTCTTTAAGTGGCACGAGACTCCTTGCTTTTTTTGCTTTACTAGACTAACAACAGCTGCCCCTTCGGAACTTGAAGAAGAAAGGTATAACCTAAAACTGCTTTTTCTGGCCCCCCTCTTTTTCCTCCCCTGTGAGAACCTATAATCTTTCTGCGCAGATAAAGCAAGAAGCATACTCTATCTGACTCACTACTGCATTACTCCAGTTTTACTCCATTGATTTCAATGGAAAGGTTAATGAGGTCCTTTATCTGCAAAGTCTGGTCTGGAACCTAAGCTTTTTCACATTAAAATATTCCAGTAGCTCAATCAGAAGCCTTAATAATGTAGACTTAAAGGTCTAAACTTGAGAATTTGGATATATATTAATATATCTGTGATATTTCACATGTAACCACAGGTGATGCTGAATAGGTCAAATTCTGCCCTCACTGCTAACTAGTATCTGCTGTGCTAATGTTGGTCTGCTTCATTATTTAGTACTTCTGAGTACATCATTTACCTTAATTCCAGTAAAAATGAAGAGAGCTTATGTTGCCATATGTTCATCCTTATTTGGTTTCTGCAGTTTCATTATGTGAAACTACCAAATGGCACAAGGAAGCAAAAATATATTTCTGGACAGCAGCTAGCTAATCAAAGCATGGTTCCTACAGAAATGATGTTCAGATTCCCTAAGCATTTGCTTTTCAGATGGCAAATGGTTACTATTTTAACATTCAGAAAGCTGTGCTTCCCAGACATGCAGAAAAAGTACATGCATGCTGTTTTCCATATAGTAAGGTTTCTGAAATTTGACACTGTAGAATTAGACTTTCCTGCCAATATATGGAAGTGCATCACTATGTACACTAAAAAACAAGCAGCGGTGCCTGGGTTCCTAGTAATGTTTCAAGACACATAAACATGTATTGCCACTTATTAGAGACTTCGAATTCAAGCCATTACTATTGTTTTTTTCAGCCTGCTGTGGGCTCAGGATGTAGTATATATCAACTACCCATAAGTAGTCAACTAACTTAAAATTTAACACAATCCAAGTGCATGTTTCTTCCGTCTAAAAATGTGTGTGATCAAAACTGCCTATATGAATGTTGTAGACCAGTGGTTCCCCACTTAGGGTCTGGGGACCCCCGGGGGTCTGTGGACATGTTGCAGGGGGTCCACGGAGCATGTACCTACTGGGGCTGGAATCCAGCTGCAGCCCCAGTGCTCCCTGCGAGGGCTGCCTCTCTCTGCCCATGACCAGATCCCGGCAGGGGGATGGGGCCACAGTGGCTCCCCAGGAAGGCAAGGGTAGGTGGCCATAGCCACCACGGCTTGGCTCCCCAGCAGCATGGGCCATGGCAGTGGCAGTGCCACTCGCTGGCTCTCCCAGTGGTGCCGCCAGAGTGGCATGTGCTAGCATCTACCTTCATGGGCCAGATTACATAATCAACTGGGGGGGGGGGTTGCAAAGAATTTTTGTTTGTTGAAAAGGGGTCCCCAGCCTGAAAAAGGTTAGGAACCATTGTTGTAGACCTTAAACAACCAACTTCCTCTGGCACAGAGAATGTGGTATTACTGCAGAAATGTTTAATACTGGAGGTTGAAAGAGGAAGAGATAAGATTTAATCAATATTGGAAGAAGGTAAATAGGCCATTGTAATACGTATAAAAATAAATGGCCCAAAGGCTACTTAAAATGTATGCCCAACCTGAGAAGGAAATGACTGACTGATAAAATTTTCAATGCAGAGCAAAATCCTATCACAGCCTAATAAATTAAAAATCACTATGATGTTCTGAGAATAAATGAAAGCAAGAGACAGGCCAGCAGATAAATGTCATAAATTTGGACAGAGTTCTATCTAATTGCACTCTGATGGCTAAGGACTGCTGCCAATTAGCTTGGCTAACAAATCAATCTTGCACACTTGGACAGTTCTTCACTTGTACTGTTATAACTGTAAAAGCACATATTACTGTTGCAAGCCTAATCCATCACTCAACCTACTGATGTCCTACTGAAGGGCATACGGCCTTTTAAATGACCAAAATCTGAAAGAAAAATGTTGTTCTATTACTCTTTCATGTCTGCATGTGCAATTTGGAATAATCGTGTGGTGGGGAAATTTGTTTATACTGCAGGCTTTCAATCGTATTATGATTAATCCAACAAGAATTAAAGGAACCATAAAAGGAATAAAGTGTTAAAGTGTTGATTCAAGCAACCTGATTGGCTAGTGTAAAGAGATGCATCAGAACTGATTCATTAGATCAGAACACTAGACACTGTAGTCCAGGGTCCTGTCTCCAACAGTGGCCA
Organism: Podocnemis expansa; assembly: GCA_007922195.1. Classification (NCBI taxonomy): domain Eukaryota; kingdom Metazoa; phylum Chordata; order Testudines; family Podocnemididae; genus Podocnemis; species Podocnemis expansa. The sequence continues at coordinate 34,080,152 of ML682060.1, forward strand.
GAACTTGTCCTTCAGAGGATGGCAAGAGGATAATCTGTTCTACATGTAGGTCTTATCCTGATATTTAATAACTGAGACTGATTTAAGCCCCGAAGCATGTGTCCTATAATATCCTTTCCAAACTTTAATTGTCATTAATTATGATGATCGCTCTGAATCTTTTTAATATCCAGACAGTGATGGGTTAGGCTTGCATTGGTAATATCTGTGGTTACGTTTATAACAGCACGATTTCACAAACTGTCTAAATGTGCAAGACTGATTTGTTAGGCAGGCTAATTGGCAGCAGTCCTTAACCAAACATTCAATTCCTTTTTGATTCTTGATTATTTCTTGGTCTCAAAGACTCCCTGGCTATGTTCACACACAGAGGGCTTGTTTCGAAACAAGACATTTCAAAACAAGCTGTTTCGAAATAAAGGGTTATTTTGAAACACCTTATTTCAAAAGACAAAAAAAGTGTTTTCGAAATAAGGGAGCGAAATAGCATGTCCACAGTGTGAGCATGCTATTTTGCTTGAGGAGGGGACTGCAGGGTATAAGGGACCCCCACCCCGCCCCCGGCAGGAGCGGCTGCGCCGGGGAATCCTGGGGCCGCGCTCACCCGGGGAATCCTGGGGCCGCGCTCACCCTGGCCTCTGCAGCGGCGGGCTGAGCTGGGTGCCCCTGACCGGCTAACACCTCTGCTTAACATGCAGAAGGTCCTGGGTTCAATTCCCAGGGGGTTGGACTCGATGATCTCATGAGGTCCCTTCCAGCCCTATGACTTGACTTGACTTGACCCCGCCAAGAGGTTTGGGGGCAGCCCGGGCTTTAAAGCCTGTGGGGTGAGGCACCCGACTACGCTTCACCCCGCGGGGTCCTGCAGCCCTCTGCATGCACTGGCAGTGTGAGGCGCGTGGCTGCGCCTCACCCCGTGGGTGCCTGCAGTCCCCCTCTGCTGGCCAGGGGGTAGCCCTTCCTCCCAGGCTGCTTAGCACCCTGGGATGAAGGTCAAATGTTGTTTCGGAACACTTTGTTCCAAAACAACATGTCTGCACAGGGTTGTTTCGAAACCACTGGTTTGAAAACAACCTTGTTTCGATAGGAAACAAGGTTTAAGCCATTTCAAAAGAATGGCTCCCATTTCGAAACAAGGGGTTTCCTTATTTCGAAACGGCTGTACATCATGTGGCCATGGCATTTCTTATTTTGAAAGCACCTCTGTTGTTTTGAAATAAGAATGCTGTGTGAACACACCCCCTGTGACAATGAATTCCACAGCTTAATCAAACATATAAAAAAAGGTTCTTTCACTAGTTTTGAAATTCCTACTTTTTAATTTCATTGAATGTTCTCTTGTTCTCACGTTCAGAGACAGGGAGAACAGAAATCCCCATTCTTCTCTAGATCATTCATTGTTTTCTAGATCTTTGTCTTATCCCCTTTTATCTGTCTCCGTTCTAAGGTAAACAATCTCAATTATTTTCATCAATGAAAGTTTTACAGACTGTTGATCATTTTTGTTGCTTTTCTCTGACCCTCTTTCAGTTTGGGAATACCATTTTTGAGATGGGGTGTGGAATATTGCACACAGTATTTCATGTGGGACTATATGGCTGATTTATACAATGGGCATAACATTGTTTTGGGTATAATTTCCCATTTCCTTCCCTCAGAACTCTAACACCTTTTTTGCATTTTCAATCACAGCTACACATTGAGTAAAGGATTTCCTTAAACTGTCTGCAGTGATGCTCAGTCTTATTCTTGGGGTAATACAGTGAATTTATAACTCTGTTCAGAATTGTTTATTCTTCCCCTCCAACGTTCAATTACTTTGCATTTGTTGATGTTACATTTAATTTGCCATCATGTTATCCATTCACTTAACTTGTTCAGGTCTCTCTGGCATTCCTTACAGTTCATTCTGCCCTGTGAGTATTATTTCTCTGGAAATGCCTTATACATGTAAAATGAAACTTCACTACAGATACAAAAAAATCTTCCCATGTACTTTTGTTTTGATTTTCAGTCTATAATAGCAATGATGACTGGTGGGATTCATACCTCCCAGCTGCAGTGTACATATGCCTTATATGCAGCTCCAAGGACACCATTTACATTCCTCTTTCTTTGATTAGCAGTCTCAGTGAGACCCCAGATAGTTGACTTTTCACAGTTGTGTTTTGTGAATATCTTACTTTCAGAAGTACCATCTATAAAATGATATTTTTGAGATGGATGGCAGTCCACCTCCTATTGCATAACAATATTGCCTCCGAAAGTGCTATTTATTCCAAAGTTAGTTTGAACTGATTTGGTACCACTGTTATCTTCTGTATGACTGTATTAATGACATGTTTATAGCCACAGCAGCTATAGTTCTTTAAAAATTGTTATTTCATTAAAGGGAATAGACAACATCACCATTTCCATTAAAGAGATCTAAGCTTCAGGCTTTGGCACATTCTTCCATCCTTCCTGATATTATTCTGATTGAACCACTGGTTATTCTGTATTTCTTTCCTGTTAAAATATGCATGCAACCATCATTTTAAAATAATTTTGCTCTGTGTTTATTTAGAGGGAGTAATAGTTGCTGCAAAGCTCAAAATGTGGTTACTCTGCAGGCTAGATTATTAGATCCCTTGCATAGCTACCCAGAAGGGAGTAACAGTGAATCCTGCATTTTTTTTAATCTGCTGCTCAAATCTGCTCATTTTTTAACTCTGGCCACAAAGAGAATGTCTACCCTCTCAACCCTCTGCCCTTGAGTAACTGCCAGCAGAGAGTGAAAAAACATGGCTCTATTCACCTCCTCACCAACCAGAGTGATTGGCAGAACACACAGCTGCTTCACAAAAACGTACTACTCCCCAACTGCAGGGGGAGTAGGAAACAAATTGTGACTCTGAGTCATGATTCATTGTCAAGGTTGACCCAAAGGTGGAAGCGTTATATAAAGGTACAGTCTAGCCCTGAATTGTCACCACAATTGCTTTGAAGTTGTTCTGGTTCTTCAATTAATTCTTTAGTTTCCCCTCCAATATTTAGTGGGTCAAAGTATGACTTTTCACAAACTGAGATCTACTTAACTGCTTTATGTGCATCTTAGCGTAAAGAGAGGATATCTTTACAATGAAGGCCTTTCTCATGGTGAGTGGCTACCCAAGGTCATCAATGAGCATTCAGGTCCCTTAATGTTGATTATAAGATTTTTACAGAAAATGTGCCCATTGGATAGCTTGTGTAGTACCTCCAGTTCTTATTATACACCATGCTGAATCACATAATCTACCCATAAGAAGCAAGGAATCCTGTGGCATTTAAAGACTAATAAATTTATTTATCACATGAGCTTTCATGGGAGAAGATCCACTTCATCAAATTTTCTCCCACAAAAGCTCATGCAATAAATAAATTCATTAGTCTTTAAGTGCCACAGGACTCCTTGCTTCTTTTGCTGAACTAAACTAACAGGGCTGCCCCTTTGGAGCTCTGCCCATAAAATATCCTTAATTGATGCCACTCAGATAGGACCTATCCAAATCTCATTTAAGTCAAAAGAGTCTTTACATTAACTTCAATGGTCTCTGGTACAGACTCAGGTGCTCAATAGTTCTGACTTAATAGATGCAACAATTTGTTCATGAGTATATACCTTTCATATTAAGAGCTTTTTGCTTAACGTAGCTGTCACAGAGCTTTTTTGTGGTTGGGGAAAAAATTCACATGATTTGGTGAAATGTAATGAAAATATTTATGCGTGTCTGTCCTAATCACATAAAATTGTCACCTACTGAGCTATAGAAAAATAGTTGTTCTGAACAGTATTAATATCAGTTTGTTATGTTGAGAAACACAGTAAGGGGCTGGGGAAAAACCTGTCGTTGATTAACACATTCTCCAGATACGGAACTACATTCAGTCAGAAACACAGATGCCAGCAAACAGAACTTTGATGCTTCACGGAGGACTTTGAGTACAAAAACTTACATCTTATAATAGAAATAAATACAAGAGTTTGGGACGATTTAATTAATCACAAATGGCAAAGACTTCAAGTTATGTAGTCATGTAAAGGGTTTCCAATTCAACCTGTACCCCATACCAGCATATATTCTGTACCTGCCAGATGTTTTAGAAAACTATTTATTTTAGAGAACTTTCTTACAGTTTATTGGTATATTTTCAATATATCAAGCTTACTTTAGGAAACCTGAAAGACTGTCTCTAAAACTTTCACATTATGTATGTAACAATGTTAAGTGTTACCTTATGGTCTTGTAGCTAAAAGCAAGGCACTTTTCACACTGTACACAAGTATTTCTGGCCTTGTAAGGTTATAGAACTCCTGTTTGCTAACCCTGATTGCTCCTGCATGGACACCCCTTTAAACTGCTACTGGCCGAAGATTGGATAACGCTTATTAATTAATCATTGGGGGAAATCTTTAGATTTGGAGGAAATAAGTATGTTTTTTCACTCCATTTTTTTAACAATTGCTGTCTGAAGCTGCTCAGAGGTTTGGAATGAGTCAAGAGAGCATGAATCAGTGGTCAGAGTATAGGAGAGATAGTCAGAGAGATATGATGAATACAATTTAACTCAGTGTATCACAACTTCACAGTTTACCATGGGAGTATTAGCATTACAGTACAGCTTTTGAAGTGATGAAAACTAGAGGTAAGGTTACTGTGTGTTGCAACTTCAGTTATAGTCTTCTGATCTGCATTATCAGAAGCTCTTCACTTCCCAAATAAATTCTTTTTATGCTGAGGCCATGGTTAGTCTCCACACAGTAATGATTTTGGACAATATTGAGGAAAATCCCCTCGCCTTTTAGATTTGGAGACTTTTGTCTGCTCATCAATAAATCTAAATCATCTGGAAAGGGCCCTTCCAAACTTTTTGTGTAAATAATCGTCACCAAAGAATCTGCCTTTTGCTGAAATCCTGAAACACTTTTGCCACCACTTTATCCTGTGCCATTCAACCTTGAGGATGATAAGTCCACTCAACTGGGGGAGCTATCCAGTTAGGTCTAATGTCTGTGATCAGGCCTAGCTCCCCCTGATTATATTCATGTTTCTAATATTCCTAAAGACTTTTAGGTAATCAGAGTTCTCCTGCAGAGTGTCTCTTAATTTGGAATCACTTTAATGATCTTCTAGCAGTAGTGGTTCTAGCTTTCACTTTGTTCTTAAAGAGGTGTGAAATTCAAGCCTGGCATGTCTGTAACAAAGTTAATAAAAATATGAAATATAAATGAGTCTAATTAAGTTTTCATATGCCTAACTAATGTGCATTCACAGACCTTGATGAGGACATCAGATTTCATATGTAAATGCTAAGTGAAATTTGATCCTTTGGAGTAGCTCCAGCCCTACTTTCCGCATACCCAGCTGTGACAGGCTGCTCCCTCAACTAGTCTGGTGTGCCGGTGTGACCCTGTGATTCATCCCAGCAAGCACCCCCTGTCCCAGACACCACCGTGGGAGCCACTGTCTACAGATATTGGGACCCACTCCCAATCACTATACACTCAAGTCTGTCCATTTAATAAGGAAATGTATCATGCCCTGAATCCCAGCGCCTGAGCCCCAGGTCTTTTTCTGGACCAGGGGCACTCCTGCATTTTACATATCTGTGCATATGCATGAGGCTACAGGAAATGTATCATCATAGTAATAATGTGGAATTGGTTATGAACATCTATAAAGAAAACTTGCATGGTGTAACTGACAACAAATCGTACAATCACAGTGTACAAATGAACAGGAAAATCATATATAGCTCATAACGTAGGGTGAACAGATGTGCATCCCCTGACACCATTATACTAAAGTGGATACCCCCTTATATTCTTATTTTCCCCACACTAATAAATTGCTAAAGTCTCTGTGCTTTTTCCTTTGGTCAGATTGTTGAAGGATCAGCATGCACATAGAAGTCTGCAATGCCATTACCACTGTGTAAACAAGATAGTAGGACGTACTTAGATCAAAGGCTGTCTCTTCTCTTATGTTCCTGTCTCCAAAAGATTAGAGACAAAAATTGCTAATGTGTCTTACAAATCTTTGTTACCTACACATGTCATAACTATGCTACAGGTACTGTATGGGTTGCAATTTTTTTTTCCAGAGATTTATAGCATTTTGTATTTGTGCTTATGAGATTTATTTTTAAAGCCAAATTATCTGTAAAGCCTTTTCTGAATCATAAATAGGTTAAACCAGCCGTAGCTCTTTTCCTTCTGCAGGCTGACAAGTATATTTTTCCATTTTTCCTTCTGTGTCCTAAATCACTCCTTATTTTCTGATGGTTCTCTCTGGTATGGCATCACCACCAGAAAGACATCTGCAAAGATCAGATGCTTTTTCTGTTTTTTGTTTTTGTTTTTGTTTGTTTGTTTGTTTTTCTTTTTGTTTTTTGATTTTTTTTAGTGGTTAGTTTGAATATTTCCTTAATATTCCTCTGTATTTGCATGTACATATTCTTGAGCTTAATTTGTATTTTGTAATTAGATTCCTGTTCCACTACTTTTTGGGATAATTTCAAGAAATATATAGTTTTTGTTTTGTTTTTGTTTTTAAATTAATTTTGCTTTAGGTCAAAATATATACAAATGGATATATTTTGCCAGCATTATCTGAATTTGGTCTATGTAATCTAATTTAATTTGGTATCTTTGAACTCAAATCTTAGTGAATCCAAATGTGTTGATCTAAGTACTACAGTAAAGTTATATTTGTAGGCTCCTCATCACAGTAGTATCAGAGCACTAGGACCCTCAGCATTACCTCAAAATAAGATAAAACAAATTAAGGTTGCAAATCAAGCACTCTAAAGTTTAGAAATGCTGGAATTAAGGTTGCCTCTGCAATGACTGAGAGTACATCTATGTCAGACAGTCCTTACTGTGGAATGTAGAGGATATACTTGGCGCTCACCCCTAACACACACATAAATAGCAGTGCAGACCATAAGACCAGGGGTTAAAGTATAATTTGGCGGGCATCCCTCATGCCACTGTGGGTACTGACCCCTCCACCCCCTTCCTGGGCACCATGGGGTGGGGCCCAGGCCCGGGCTGAGGCTTCAGCCTAGAGCCTGGTCTCACTGAGCATACATAGAGGCTCTGAGCACGCTCAGTAAGACCAGGCTGGGGGGTAGAGTTTTTAAAACTTCCTGCCCTGCCCAATGCCGTTGAACACCATTCTGGGGCTTGCTGTTTTTAGGGGCTAAGTGTTTGGGCCCCTAAAAATAGAAATGGAGCCTGAAAGCTGCATTCTGGGGCCTGCTATTTTTAAATGGTGGGCCCCAGAATGCTGAGCCCCTAAAAATATTGCGCCCTGGAATGGTGTTCTGCTGCATTCTGGCTTACTTTAACCCCTGTGTAAGGCACTACTTAGGCAAGTAAAGACATGCCTGGACCTTCAAGATACGTGTCCTACTTGGCTGTCCACACACCCAAGCAGTGGATCTCCAGTTTACACTGCTATTTTTAGTAGTATATTGTGTTCTTTTTCCACCCCACAGAGGAAGCTGCAGCTGGGAAAGGTAGCGGAGAAGCTGCTGCAGGTAAGATGCTGGCAATAAGGAAGGCTCCAGCAGGTCCCTGTTCTTGCTGCTTTTTTCCACTGCCTCCTCTAACCAGGGCCTTTCAATGGCAGGTGCAGCTACACACTGCAGTTGTGGATCCAACCAGGGGTGGTCTTAATAATTCTGGGGCTCTGGGCAAAAGACACCAATGGAAATCCCTGTGCCTCATAGGGGGCCATCCTTGACTTTTGCCCTCCCCTGGTGGCCTTGCTGGAGCCCCTGACAACACACTACGTACCCCCTGCTAGGATCTTCACTAGCCAGTCACACAGCAACACCACCATCCCTCCCTAACCATGCTGCTACTCCTCCACTGGCCTTGCTGCTGCTGCCCCCTCCGTGGCCATGCCAGCCTGCCCCTATTGGCAGGGCCCTCTCCCAGTGTGGAGGCCTGGGCAAATGCCTGGGCTGCCCCACAGCTAAGACCACTTATGGATGCAGCTTACTTTTCACTGCTGTAAGTAGCTACACATACCCAACAACACATCACTGCCAGCAGTGTGCAGTGTAGTCTTAGACACATACTTAACTGGATGCTGCCTGAATAGTCCCACAGATTATTCATGGTACATAAAGTTAAGTGTATGTGTAAGTCTTTGCAGGATCAGCTTCTTTGGTTGGTTGGTTGTTTTTGTTTTTGTTTTTTGTTTTTGTTTGTTTTTTCCCCCAAAAAATATTTATTCAGGCATGGTATGATGTTTTAAAACAAAGCTTTATTTTTACACACACACACACACACACACACACACACACACACACACACGCGTATATATATATATATATATATATATATATAGACAAGGACCAGAAGCCAGTGGTGGTGATAGATGTAGCAGTGCCAAGTGACAGCAACATCAGGAAGAAGGAGTATGAGAAGCTGGAGAAGTACCAGGGCCTGAAAGAGGAACTAGAATGGATGTGGAAAGTGAAGGCCAAAGTGGTCCCAGTGGTGGTAGGAGCACTTGGGGCTGTGACTCCTAAGCTGGGAGAGTAGCTCCAACAGATCCCAGGAATGACATCAGAGCTCTCTGTCCAGAAGAGTGCAGTGCTAGGAACAGCTAAGATACTGCGCAGAACCCTCAAACTCCCAGGCCTCTGGTAGAGGGCCCCAGGTTGAGGAAGACACATACCACCCCTAGGGGTGAGAGGGGAATTATTTTTTTATAATGTTTACTGTGGTAATGCCTAAGGACAAACCAAGAATGGGGCCACACTGTACAAACACAGAATAGTAGGGGTCTCTATCTGAAAGAATTTATATAGTCTTACTAGACAAGACAGATACAGCATGGGAAAAGGAGTAGAACACACAAGTAGAGGATGGCAACAAATGTCATGTTACTTTTGTGTCACCTGAACTCAAACTATCTGAAATAGGAAGGAGAAAGGGCAATTGTCCTGTTTTTTCCATTTTTGGATGACTCAAACAAGCAAATTTTTTTTCAAACAATTTTTTTTTTGGTCACTTCTGGGCTAATACCAAATGTAAGAAATTTCAGCCCAAAGGTGGTATTTGACAAAATGTACAGCAGTTTAAAAAAAAAAAGTGTAAAATGGAACCTGTCTCAGCCATAAGAATGGCAATGTTGCATTTTTGAAAATGAAAAGAAAACTGGGTTTCATTTGAACTGTAGCTACTTAGACACTGTCTTCTCTTTGACAGAAATAAATGTCACCAGGCTGTGTGAAGGCTTAAATAAACTATCATGAATTCTTTCATTCTGTAATGAAGACAGACATTTGCACATCAGCTACTCTGTTCAAGTTAAGATTTGAAGGGAAGTATGTTATGTGCAGGATGAAGAGTCCACAGTCGGTCCCATTCACTTGGGACCATAAGACAAAATGGGTTAATTTTCATGTTAATTCTCCTAAAAGCTGTGGGCTGAAGAGCAAATTGAGAGTGGCAGGCATTCTTTAAATGTGTATACCCAGAATTCCTCATATTAGCTGCTAATTATTTCCAAATCTGTTAAGAGTTGGTTGGTTTCTTTATACTTTTGCCCGCATGTGTCATGTGTTTTCATTCGGTACTCATTATGGGGATTTTGAGTATATATTTCCAATTAGTATTTGTGAAAGTGATAATGCTTGCTAGGAGAAAAAGCAAACCATCTCTTTAGACTTGTCTGAGAAATAAAATGTATGTTCAGTGTTATTGTAGTTGTGTTATCAGGGCTGGCTTGAGGGCTTGTGGCACCCCGAGCCAGCTTTTGCTTTGGGGGTGCAAAACCTGTCCTCTGCTCTGGGCTGGCTTTTGTGGGGAACAGTTGACCCAGGGGCGGAGTGGGCTGCCCAGAGGTGGGGCGAGAGTGGAGTCTGTCTCATGGGCTGGCCTGCTCTGGCTTTGTGGCAGAATGGCTGGCTTGGGAAGGGGCAGGAGTGCTGGGTTTCTGGCTTCTGGGCTGCCCTTCCCCATCCCTGACATGGAGGAGCTGGGTGCCCCTAAGCTGCAGCGCCCTGAGGCAGGGCCTCATTGGATCCTTGGTAGAGCCGGCCTGTGTGCTACTTACAAGACAAAAGAGAGACAGGGTAGATGAGGTAATATCTTTTATTGGAATAATTTCTATTGGTGGAAGATAGAAGCTTTTGAGATTCACAGAGTTCTTTTTTAGATCTGCTGTAGGAAACTTGAATGTCTAAACTAATTACAAGTTGGGACAGTTTGCTATGCATAAGGGGTTAAAATTTCTCATGGGAGATTACTTAAAATGAAGTAGGCAGTTAAGGGTTAGCATGTAGTGGAGCCTGTTACAAATTATTGTTGTAAGCCGTAAAACCAGTGTCTCTGATAACTCCATGGTTTTTAGTGTCTAGCAAAGTGATGAATATGAGTTCCTGATTCCGTTGTTGAAGGTGTTGTGTTCCTTTTAGGACAAGGACTGAGGAGCCAAATAAGGAGTGATTGATTTGTGAAAAGAGTTAATTTGTAGGTGCTAGAATGATTGTCTTCTATCATTTTTCTGTGTGAATACATTTGATGATGTCATGATAATCTGCTTTCACTCAATTAAAGGTGTTGGAGCATTTAACACACTGGTTGATGTATACTGCATGTGTAGAATCCATGAATATTGAAGGATGTATTCTGTGGCTTGGGGCAGGGTTGATCATTGTAGCAGAAGATATGCCTGCAGGGTTTGCCTCAAAATCAGTGATTTAGGATTGACAGAGATTTTATATTACAGTTCTGATTTCATTTCACAACAGCATGATTACCATTGCAGCAGCAGAGGAGCCAGCAAACAGAACTGTAGACAAGGGAGTTTCGAGTACAAATTTGGAGAAGGCATGTGTGGTATACTGGAATTGGTATGATGATTGCTGGGGGTATGTGTTTTGGTACTTTCTTGTCTCTTGATAACAGAAGGAAGGTGGGAAGGCTATGACAGATACAGACACAGTAGTGATAATAACTGAAGCAGTGAAAAAGAACATGAAGATAGCTGGATGTGGAAGCTGCGGGATGTATGTGATTCTGGAGGGGGTACCTTCATTTTTATGAAGTTCAACCTCATGGGCCTGATAGAAGAGAAGCTTTGAGTCTTGGAGATGCCAATAGACATTCTGGTTGAGTTTAAAAGGGAATTCAAGCAGCTAATGGAGGAAGTGAAACCAGATACAATAGGAATAACAGAAACATGGTGAAATAGTAGTCATAACTAATGTGCAGACAGTGAAGGGTATTTTTTTGTTTAGAAAAGACAGAAACAAAGGCAAAGGTGGTGAAGTGGCATTATATATCAATAATGAGCTAGACTGTAAAGAAATTAGAAGTGATGGTTAAGACAGAGTCTGGAAAAAATACCACTGGGGGCTCCTACACCATGCAAAATCCATTGACTGAGCACTTTATTTTATAAACAAAGAAAGAACCCCAAAGTATGCAGTCCTTTTCAATCAGGCACATTCATTATCACTCATGATACAGCACTTGTTAAAATTCTTGCATTTGGTTTGTATGCTACAATCCAAAAAATTGTTTGTTTGTAACCAAAGTATCTTCACACCTAGATGCTCCACTGTAAAAATTCTTTGAATTATGGGAATTACAGGCTTAAAAACGTCTTTTGCTTATTTCTTGTGACTATTTTTATCCACTAGAGTATGTTCAGGTGAATTAATTTTTATGCTTGACATTGTAAAAACATTTAATTGACTCAATTGAAACTTCCCTTTTAACACTAAATAAATTTGGTCTGTGTGATAAATTTATTCTATGAAGTAAAGTCCTATACTGTCCTTCAAAAATAATGATTGAAACCATAAGTCGTCATCATCTTCTCCCTCCTCTGCTTTGGTATTCTGCAGGGTTTCTTCCTTCCCTTCTGTTGTTTTAGGTATTTGCAATTAAACCTCTTGCCACATACCATAATAACTCTTTCAAATTCTAGCCAATTCTAGGTCAGGGTGAGACTTCTGCGCTTGTGGACTGGCTTCCAGTGTCATGCTGTTTTGGTTCATAGGTCTAGCATTAAGGTCTCCAAAGCTGCAAGACTGGGTGTGTCAGAACTATTACTTGTCTGGGTGATCCCCAAAACCTCACAGCCATCTCAATTTACTTCCACTGCCTCTTCCCACCTACATATCGAATCCCTTGTTCAGTGGTCCCTCTCCTTAGTCACTGCTTCTTCAGCAGATTAAGGCTCACTGCTGTAAAGCCATGAGAGCCACAGAGGTCGAATTTTTCTCATGGTACTTCCTGGTCCAAAGAAGGGGTGAGAGCAGTACTTGACAACTCATCTGTGTTTACCAAATGAATGAGAGTGATGGCACCCTATCTCAGAAGGAAAGGAATTTAGAGATCTTTTTAGCCAGCCAACTGGTTACCAAGGGGCAAAGCTGAAGAGCAAATCCAGTGCACACTGTATCTCTTGGATTGTCTGGTTTTGATTAGGAACAAAGGAAAGTAATATTAATTCAGTGCAAATAAATCAAGTTAATTAGAAGCCAACTAAACTTTCAAGTTTGAGGGCATTTCTGCTGAACAAGCATTTCCAAATAATTTGTCTCATATGTCTATCCCCCTGGCTTCACACTTCAGCTTTGGTCAGTGTTATGGGGCGTATGAACCCTGCACTGAGCCAATGGGGAATGACCAGTCACTGTGGGTACAGGAGACCATGGTTCCCCTGCTCTACTGTGTATGTGCCAGGTGAAGGGGACGGATCAAAGGAAACATCCCAGCTTGGTCAGGGTTGGCAGAGGAAGAGGAGGAGGAAGAGTGTGTGCTGCAGGCTCCTTCAGAAGAACCATCAATTCTCCAAGCTGTTGAGACCATGTACACAGACAGTGCTGCAGCCAACCATGGATGACTGATGGGGATGCTGCCAGCTTTAAAGATGCCTAAGATAGGCTTTATGGTAGGATGTGATGTTGAGAATGTGTTAGGAACTCATGCCTGAGCTCTCAGTAGGGAGTTTCCCAGCTTCATAGGGCTCTGGGTCAGAATTCAGTAGAGTAGAGTGGGCCCAGATTCCCTGACCCACACTTGCCACTGGGTGCAGCTACTGGGGGCTCCAGATACACTGTTTACTGTGCCCTGCCCAGAAATTTACAGCCCCAACTGCTATTATTTGCCTCAGCCAGGAGGATCTAAGGGGCTATACATTAAGAGTTTTCTCTGCCATGCCCCAGGAGCTATGGATTGCTTGTTTGCTCTGTCTTGCCAGGGGACCCAAGTGCCCCTTGTCCACCCTTAAATAGCCAAGCAAGAGGTTTTAAGGGCTAGAGGGTGTGAGCACCAAATCAGACAGGTAATGCTAAGCAAAAGTTCTCCCTCTCCAGATTTTTGGACACATGCATACTTAAGAGAACTACATATCTGTACCCACATCTCTAAGAACAACAGCAAAAATAAGTGACCATTTATTTCAGGATTTAGCTACCGTGGTGATAAGCACTTCATAAATTCTCATAGCCAGATGGTTAGAAGGAGAGATGGATCTACCGCATGCATAAGTGCCAGTGTTTATGTAGCGAAAATTGTAAAACATCTCTTGCTATAGAATTTGCTTTCAAAGTGTTCTTTTTTAAAATAATTTTATGTCCATGTGCCCTAATATTTTCCTAATGAAATTCTTATATAAGCCTCCGTCGTCTTCAGCTCCCAAAAAATCAAAATCTAACATTGACCAATGTTCCTGAACAGTAAACTGCCCTCAAGGTCTGGTTTTGTCTGCCATGTCTCGCTAAAAGTGTATGGATGACTGAAGAGTGCTGTGAATGCAAAATATTCTTACTGTACCTATGAAAACTGACAGCCCGCAGTCTGTAAATATTAACCTACATGCTGTAAATAACACTCCACTTTTGCACTTACTATATTATTGAATTGAAGATGCTGCCAGTTTGGCTGCCTGATTCACTTAGCTTTTGAAACTGAGCATATGCTACCACTAACTTTGCATTTGGCAACACTTATTCACACAGCTACCTTTATATGCCATTCTTCCCTTCCTGACCTCAGTCTAAGTGATTTTGGCACTTGGGCTTATTTGGTCCAACCCAGATGTACACAGATGCTGTTGATGAGTCCACTCCCTTGTGTCTGAAATCACTGAAACAGATATTCTAATTTTTACTGGTATTTGTGTTTTCATTACTTTAGCAATACTATTATTATCCCTCAGTATTGCATCATAGTTTTATATATAGGTACAGATATGGATATATAATGACAAATAGCTTTCACAAAAGTCAAGGTCTTTAATCATAAGAAAGAAAAAGCTTCTGTGTAAAATTTAAGCTCGTGAAATCTAGATCACAAACTTACTCTGTAGATTTACAAAACAATACATAAATATTGCTTTCACTGACAAACAGAACAATGCAATACAATGGAAGCCTATAGCTCCAGCATCTATGGCGACATGGATCCTTCAGCTATGTCACTTGCCAACCTTCTGAACATAACCCAGATTTCATACTTTGTAACAATCTAGATCCTTTTTCAGGATCACAGCAAGGAGAACTCCATAATAGACAGCATAATTCATCTGTTGCATCTTTAATTGAATTCTGCTTCCTAATTTTGATGATGTTACTTCCTCCTTTTAATGCCCTTTCTTCCTTTTTTTCTTGTCTTTTTATTTCTCCTTCCCTTCATTTTTCCATTTTTGTAATTGTAAATGACCAATTCCAGCAGGAATGCTGCTTCCTCCTGGAGAAACCCATGGCCTGGCCCTGGCCCCTGCCCCCTGGCCCCAATCCGGAATTGGGGCCCCAGGCTCCTGCCACTGCCAGCCCAGTCCCAGATCCCTAGCTGGGGACGGGGATGAGCAAGGCAGTGGCTGCTATGGCAGGTTTGGCCTGGTTACCAGGCAGGGAGAGGCAGGTGCCACTGCCACCAGCCCAGCCCTGGATACCCAGCCGGGGATGGGGCCAGGAGAAACAGGGGGCATGACAGAGATTTGGGGCACTAGCGCCGGGCCTCGGAGAACGTGTCCCATGTGCCAGGTGCCAGCGAAGCCCCTGAATCCCAGAGCCTTCACTCAAAGAAAATTCCTCTTTTCTTTCAGTAGAAGATGCTTCTGCAAAGAACTGGGATAGGAACTGCAGGATTCAGTCAGTTGTACTGCTTCTGGCACAGAATAAATTCTCCTAAAAAGAAAATTTATCATCACAACAGAGCCTCTTTAAACGTTGGTCAAGAGTGCTACTGCGGCTTAATGTTAGGTACAGGGGTTGTGTCCTCACTGATTATGAAATAATATCCTTAACAGAGGTGGCCGTATAGAAATTGAAGTGAGGAGAAGGAGGGCAGTGCTTGCTTAGGGCAAGATAATGCAGAAGAAAGCTGGCTACAGAAAGGAGCAGCATCCACCAAATAGCTAGAACAGTGATTCCCAAGCTTTTGCTTCATGTGGACCACTACACATCCTCAAAAGCTTTTAAAGACTATTATGTAAGCAAGCCATTTGAAACTTTTCTAATGTAGCCTATGGCTGGTGGGAGTCAAACTTGTGTATCAAGGGGTATTAAAAAGCAGCTATTTCTAATAATTTACTATGCTCACTCACAAACACATTGCACCCATCACAGTACATTTACCTGACGTACATTTAACTTCAGTAATCATCTCTCTCCCCCTTCCCCCCACGGACCACCTACAGTGCCCTTGTGGACCGCAGAACTAGAACATTCTGCACACCACACCATATGCTCTTGATGATGTTGTACACAAATCACCCAGTAAGTAGTCAAGCTTTTCTCCTAGAGCAGGAGTTCCCAACCTTTTCAAGGTTGCAGACTCCTTTTAACACAAAAATTTTGCAGCTCCTGGGAGGGGAGAGGCACCCCTTCCCCCCCCCCCCCCCCGGGATCCAGCCCCCGCTGCGGAGCAGTAGTGCCCCCTCTGGCTTCTGGCTCCAGTGTGGAGCAGCTGCAGCGCTGCCAGGATCTGGCCATAGAGCGGTGCTGTGGCCCGGTTCTGGCCCCTGCCGTGGAGCAACAGCACTCCCCCCAGGTTCCAGCCCCAGCTGGGCAGCAGCACCACTGCCCAGATCCAGACAGGTGGGCTGCATGACCATGGACCCCCTGCAACACCTCTGCAGCCCCCCCAGGAGGCCACAGACCATGGGTTGGGAACCAGTGTCCTAGAGCTCTTCTGAGCAAATTGTAAGAATCCTGCCTTTACTTTACAGATGTGTTGAAGGAAGAAGCCTACGATAAAATAGGTTAGCATATGATGATTTTGTCT
The DNA here is from genome assembly GCA_007922195.1 of Podocnemis expansa. NCBI lineage: Eukaryota > Metazoa > Chordata > Testudines > Podocnemididae > Podocnemis > Podocnemis expansa. Next base: position 34,096,440 of record ML682060.1, read on the forward strand.
CTTATGGATCTTTCCTTTGTGAATTATAGAAGATGTGAGCTAAAAAGAGTGAAGGAGCAGAATATCACTGAAGAGCTCCCCCTTGGTTACCAGTAGCTAGAAATTGCCAGTTCACCTATTTCTACAGTGTTTATATCACATCACAAAGGAACTTTTCTAATGAAGCCATCTCATCTCATGGCCATGCAGGCACAAACTTTGTTACAGAAAACTTACAAAGGCCCTTTGTTTCCCTCAGCTGCATTCTCATGGAGAAGGAGTATTGCTGTTCAACACTAAACTTGTTGGAACTCTGAAAATACTCAATTTGACATGTACTCTTATTTAAAAATACTGAGGAGCCTGCCTCCCTTTTCTGGTTGGTTTACTTTTGTTATCAGGATATGTTTTCTTTTTTCCCCCTCATTAGTTCAATGCCTTCCTGTAATCACTTTCTCCTTTCCTTTGCTTCATTATCCTTCTGGCTTGAGCGTCTTGAACAATGCCTATCCTTTTGCCCCTGTTCAGTCCTTCACCCTTCTGCTGAGACTGCCAAGGAGAGCCATCATAAAAGGGCTGTTGAGGGTCCTCCTGAAGAATTCCTTCAGAGCAAGAGCAATGTACAGTAGTGCTTCCGGGGTACAGCTCAACCCAGAGTAAACCATTCAAAACTGCAGCAAATTAAAACATGGTCTGATTTGTGCTGGGAGCCGTGCCAAGTCTCATGGACAGTCCTTGAGGGAGCTTCAAAAGAGACAGGAGACCTTCCTTGCTCTTCTGCCCCTCACCTGGGATTATGTGAAAGATGAAGCACATAATGATATCCAGGCGTTCCAATTCATGCATTTCATTCATGGACATCAGTCTAGTGGAAGCTGTGTTGGGTACCTCTTTGTGTGCAGGTTTTATTCTAGGTTCTACATTTATGGACATTTAATGTTCAGTTTGTTTAAAAGTAGATGTTCACTCATGAAATTGCACGTTTGTTCATGAAACTGCTGTGATTCCATGCACAAAATAGGAGCTTATGAGTGTGATCAGGAGAGTAAGTTTAACTATCTATTTGTAGTCAAAGCTGTTTCAGTACTGACAAATGCAGTGGCAAATCAGGGGCCGTAGGGGCCCTGGGCCTCCCCACCAGTGGGTCCTCCATCACGGGAGGGCCTTCTGCCCAGCCAGCAGGACAGCTCTGGGGGGCAGCTGGGGCCAGAGGCCAGCTGTGGCCTGGCCAGTTGGTTCCAGGGTGAGGTGGGACCATCTGCTATGCATGGTTTGGGCCACACCAGTGCCTGTACTGCATATGCGTTAAGCAGCCCTGCCACCCTCCTGGGCTGACCAGCGAGACTGCAGCCAGCCTGCCCCACCCCAGGGACAAAGTGCCCAGCCCAGGGGTGGAGTGAGAATGGGAGAGATCAGCCTGTGGGCTGACTCACCCAGCCCCTGAAGGTGGATTGGCCAGCCCAAGGGTGGGCCAGGAGTTCAGAGCCCAGCCTCAGGCTGATCCACCCTGCTCCCCTTCTCAGTGCTGGGCTTCTGGCAGGGCAGATGGGCCCCCACATTGTAGTGGGCACCTGAACATGGGACCTATTGGCCCATGTGGTAATCTGCCCCAGCCTTATGTGCCGTTATGGGTCTCTCTTTTTTTTTTTTCCAAATATGACCAGTAAGATCTTTAAGTTCTCCATTGCTTCGTCTGCTTATATTGTCAATGTTTGTTAGAGATCACACACAAACATGAAGTTTGTGACATAAAAATGTGCAGTATCATACCTGCTAACTGTTGTTGCCCATAGTTTCTGCAATCTCTCTCTTGGTCTAGTAGAAAAAGTGTTTTTCTTGGCTATGTCTACAGTAGGCGCCTAAGTTGACTTAAGCAGGCTTATGTCAACTTAAATACAGCCAGGGCTATCTAGAATTTATTAAGCCAAGTCTATATAGAATTTATTAAGTTGACTTAAGCATTTGCTTAAGTCAACTTAATAACTCCTGCCCCGTAAATTAACTTAAGTTTCTAAGTTGACTTTACAGGAGAGGAAGCCCTGAGCTCCCTCCCTGCTCACCCCCAGTCCTGATTGGCTCCTGGAGCCCAATCCAGCCTCAGTTGCCATTGGGAGATGGCTGAGAGCCAGATTTGGCTCCCAGCTCCTTGCAGCAGGCAGCGGGGCCAGGATTCAGCACATACCGCCTGCGGAGAGCAGCGGGGAGCCGCATCTGGCTCTCAGCCCCTTGACGCAAGTGGCAGGGGCTTGCAGTTGGCTCCTGCCACCAGCAGAGAGGAGCTGGGAGCCCAGTCTGGCCCCCAGCCCCTTGCTGCAGGCTATGGGAGCTAGGAGCCGGCTCCTGCCCACTCCCTTCATGGCAGGGGGCGCGGAGCCTGTCAAATTGACTAGGCTGCGAGCTGCCTGCACACGGCGGCACATGACTTGGGGCCAGATCAGGCTCCCAGCCCCTCTCTGCAGCCTGCAGAATCAGTTGCTGGCCCCCTCCAGCCATGGAGAGGGGCTGGGAGTCAAAGTGGGCTCCCAGCTCCTCTCCACGGGTGGTGGGGATAGCAGCCAGGTCCCACAGCCCACAGAGAGGGGATGGGAGTCTGATCAGGCTCCAGGCCTCTCCGTGAGCAGCAGGGGCTGGCAGCCAGTTCCCACAGCCTGCAGAGAGGGGCTGGAAGTGTGATGGGGCTCCCAGCCAGATCAGGCTCCCAGTCCCTTGCTGAGGCTGGCAGGAGCCAGGTCCCGGTCCTGCAGCCTGCGACAGGGGGCTGGGAGCCACATCCCACTTCCAGTTGCTTGCCTGTGGCCCCTAGAGCTGGATCAGGGGTGGGGCAGCCTTAAGTATCCGTGGACTGTGTCCAGTGCAGACATGCCCTGAATTTGATTTAACAAGGTTGACTTAAAGTTGACCTTGTTCAGTCGACTTCCAAGTACTCCCCCTCTAAACACAGACAATGTAGACATAGTCCTTGGCAATAACTTTTTTCCCTCCTCTCACTGGTACGGGTCCAGTCTGGGCTGTAGAGTAAGAGGAACTGGAGACCCATATATGCAAGCTATTTATTATTCTTCACTTCTCCTAAGTGGATAACTGGACTATCTTCCTTACTTTGACCTGGAACATTTTACCCTAATGTTCAGAGTTGCTTTGCAACACCAACTCAAGGTTGAACAGTGGCCAAGTTATTAAGAATAGGAGCCTAAATTTAGGCTCCTAAGACCAGCTTTAAGTGAATGAGTAAGTGTTCTCTTTTTCAAAATTGCTGAGAGTTCAGTATCTCCCATTTACTTCAATGTGAGGAACAGGAGTTTTTGAAAAGCGTGGCCACTTATTGAGATGACTAAATAAAAAAATTAATGAGTCTAGGGATTTAAATGCTTTGACAAGATTAGGCAAGCAGATACACCCCTGAGGGTGATTACGAATCTGGACTTGCAAATTTGATTCAAAGTTGTAGCACCATACATTGTTTTTCTGATCTGGTTTCCATCTCTGGTTCACTTGTTATCCACTTAGTTAAGTAACTGCTTAGTTTTGTGCTAAAGGAGTTTGTATTAATGTGGTATGTATAGCACTTCATGTGTCATTTATAAAGTCCTTTGGGATGAACAGCACTTTGTATTTGGAATCTTAAACTTCAGCGCTCTAACTTCCTATTGTTGCTCCGAATCTTTCCACTGCTCAGTGTTTATTGATTTTCTGTTTTATTTTCCTTTTCATGTAAAATATAGTGAAGGGCTTTTCAAGTAAAAGTACCAAGGACTGTAACCAGGTGGCTACTGTGTAAATCCTTTCACAAGTAATAGTTCACAACAAGTGTCCTGGTAATGTGTCTGTATGGATAAGAACTTCCTGTTTTTCCAGCTCGGCGCTGACACATCTCTTATTACACAAACAGTTATTGGTAGGTTCCAGTTCTGCCCTCAGATACACAGGAATAAATGCAGCCAATTCTAAAGGAAGTTGTGGCATATAACTAAGGACAGATACAAATCCTTAGTGTTTATTCAAAGCTTCCTTAATCTGTAAAGAAAAAGGTAATATTGCTTTGATTTATAGTGTATGATAAACCATAGACAAGCAAATAGCAATCCAAGGTAGTCAGTAGTTGGACCTAAAATATTAATAACAAGTTTACTTTTGTATATTATTTTTAGGATGTTCTTTTTTGTTGTGGTGTGTTTTTGTTGTTTTGCATGAAGTTTCTTCCACTAAATTGTTTTTCAGGCCAAAATAGTATGGTTTTAATTTACATCCTCAGGACTTAAATTTCCATAACCACTGTATCATTTTGCTTTAATTTGAGATTACCATGCCAAGAAACTGAGCGATTTCAGTCCATATGACTGTCACTAGAACTGCTCACCTCCAAACCCTATGATTACAGGCAGCAATTTTACTTTACTTTCTGAATTATACCCTCTGGTTACAGACCTCAGAGCTAATAATATACAACGGTAGGCAAGCAAGACTAAAAGTCATCTGAAGATTTCCCCACAACTAAATTCAGTAAAAGGCATGTTGATTATAATTTATACTTTGCAACCAATAAATTATATGACAGGATTTAAAGGGATTTAATTTGGGCAAAATCAGAAACAGAATAAAAAGTTTCCCTTTCAGGAGTTAAGCCTCTAATTCTTTTCTGACAGGCCACTAAGTAGCAAGTAATAAATGTGTGACTGCTTATGAAAGCTAAAACCAAATTTAAAAACCTACAAAAGCAGAAGTGTACATACTCCAGGAACTTCCCTGGGTATCCCAGCTACCCCGTGTCCAGTACTCACTGGCATTCGAGCTCCCAGGACTAGGGCAGGTCCTGAAGATTTCTTTGTTACAAGTACACAGCCATCTTCCTTAGGACATCTGCCTTCTACTCCCAAGATCCCTACTCTCTTCTCTTCTCTCTTCTGCCCATTTCCAATTCTTAATTTGGCTCAACATCCCATAATTGCTATCCCCTCAGAGTTTGAAAAGTTGTCAGTAGCTGCTGTGGGCCTCATTGAATAATAGCACATGGTTTTAGCTGACCTACCATGATCTTTGGTAGATGCTGTGAGCCTTGGAAGGAGGGCTACAGAGACAGAACTATGGGATAGAGCGAGAATCAAGGTAACGAACCTGAGGAAGGAAGTTGAATCTGATTTACAAAATTCAATGTAAACCAAATCTATTTTTTTTCCAGGGCATTTGGTTTTGTGTGTGTGTGTTTGTTTGGTTTGGGGGGTGTCGGTTTGGGTGTCTGTGGGTATGTGTTTTAAACCCTTTTAAGTTATTGATAGTTTCTTTCATCAGGGAATATGCAGAAAGATTATTTTGAAATTACAGAATCCACATAATACAATTCAGGTTTCCTAATTAAAAGCCGTTTAAAAAAAATAATTGTAAGCTACTGAGTCATCATAAAATTAATGGGTTCAAATTTGTAGTTGAGTGGGGCCTTTTCAACCTTCACACACCAATTTAGATTTCCTTAGATTTGGGCCAATATTTTCAAGCTGAAGTTGAGTTCTAAACTCATTAAGCTTTCTGAATACAAATTTAGGAACCTGATTTTAGACAAACTAGTTTGCAAATTTTTGGCCTTAGATTCATTTAGAGTCACAGATGCTTAACATGTAAATTACAGTTACTGTAAACTTGTATATCCCCAAAAACATTACACATCATGGCCCAAATTCACAGATGATATGTAGTGTGGTATAATTGAAGCCTTGTCCATACACAGAAATTGCACTAGTTTAACATAAATCAGTTTTTAAGCTAATTCAGTTAAAACAGTACAGTTTCCTTATGTAGACAAGCCTGTAAGCCCTATGGGACTGATTTTTCTGTTGCCCTGAACACTCTATCACCATTTGATTAGTAGTTTTTTTTTTACTTAATTTGAAGATAATCAGGATTACTACATCAGGCACCTTTTGTATAATTTAGATTCCGCTAGATTTAGTTAGAGCATTCCCTTGAGTATACATTAGTGTATTGAAGGGAGGAGGTCTGACTTACAGAACCTAATCTACAGGTGAGTTAATAGATTTGAATTCATCTCATTCAGTTTAACTGAGCATGAAGAATCCTAAGAGAATCACAATCTTAGGTTACAACTCGTTCATGAATAAGTTATACTAGCAGAGGGATGCCTACCTTCATTTACTGTGTATACATAGTCTTATACACAATTAACACATCAGGAATTAGACTGTGATAACGTATGAATGTAAAAGGGGCTAATGTTTACCTCTTACATACCACCTTTGACGTGAGCCCAATGTGTTGCCAATTCCTCGAATTTTATGGTGAGTTTTACAGGTGTTTTTTTTTGTTTGTTTGTTTGTTTGTTTGTTTGTTTTTTGTTTGTTTGTTTGTTTGTTTGTTTTTTTGTTTGTTTTGTTTTGTTTTGTTTTGTTTTTTACAGATTCAGCTCCAGGAGCCATATGACAAAACAAGAATATTAGCTTTAATTTTTTTTTATATATAAAAAATGCTTCTAGCTGCTCATGGCTATAGAGAAAAGGCTAAAAATATGAATCCTTAAAGGCTAAGGGAAAAAAAGTAAAAAATATTTAGCATTTATTTTTAAAATTGTAAGATTTTTAAGCCAACCTCTTAATTTTTGGTGCCTGATTTATTAATTTTGAACATCTGAGACTGACAATAATGTGTATATGGCACACAGGTCCAGGAGAGCCCTGTCATTCAGGCAATTGATCAGGTTAGAGGAACAAGAATAGGTGACTGTCACTGGCACCTAGCACTGCATATATATACATGAACTCAAACATATAGGCTATGTCTACACTACAAAAGCTAAGTCAACTTTATTAAGTTGACTTAATAAAGTCTACTTAAAGTCAACTTTAAGTAGACCTTATTAAATTGACTTAGTGAGGCTATATTGCATTAAGTTGACTTTATAAAGTTGACTTAAGCCTGGGGGGGGACCCATTTAAAGTTGACTTTTAATGGGTCCCCTGGGTTAACTTGATTTTATAAAGTTGACTTAAATAGCCCCACTACACTAAGTTGACTTTATTAAGTCAACTTTGGTGGCCACATTGTGTTAATTCGACTTAATAAAGTCGACTTTAAGGGCAGGATTTAAGTCGACTTAAGGAAGCCCTTAAGTCAACTTAATGAACTCCAAATGTGGCTGGAGCTTTGCTTAAGTTGACTTAAGCCCACAATGCAGGCATACCCATTGTGTGCATGCAATGAGAAAACTGAATATAAAGTTTATCAAACAGTCATTAAATTCCCTTTCAATTCAGAAGTAACTCGGGTATTTTTAAATTTTGTTCCAGGTCTATTTTCAGATATAATGTTCTTTTTGTTCTAAAGGAAGCCGGAAAATATTCATAATGTAAAATTCTCTATGCCTACCTATCTCCCACATTCTCACTTAAACAAGAAGAGCTGGTCATTCTCTGCAAAGGGTTCTTCAATATGGAACTGACTTCTCAAACACCTTGCTTACACTCCCCTCTTTCTCCAGCTAAGTCTCAGTCTAATGGCAGTCACGAGAACAAATTGCAAGATTTTGATAGCCATTTCCTCAGGCAATATACTTGAATAGGCAAGAAAGAGAGAGTGAGAGATGTTTGTGTATAGCCAGTGCATTATAGAAGGCATTGCATATATAATATACCACTTGTAATGTATTCCATAGGCTTTGGTGCTGTAAGAGAGAAAGGTACAATATAATTTATAAAGTTAACTCATCTTCTAAAAGGTGTAAGGTAATTGGATAGACCAGTAACCCAGTTGTAGCAGGCAGTGAGCAAACCCCTGGAACATATAAATTCTTGTGATGGGGTGCGAGATCGCATAGTGGTCAGAGCTCTTGTTCCTTGTATCCTCTCATGGCTCAAGTCAGTCATTTGTTTTTAGTGCCCACTGGTTTACAGCCTGTAGACAATGGCACTTAGTGATTTAGAGTCTGTGAGAAGAGAGAGGAGAATCTGGGTGCTCCCACTCCACTGGGTTCCAGCTTACAGCCCTGGGGTTGACAGCTCAGGTATGCATCTTGGGTGTGGGTATCAAACCTGCTCTCTAGGTTACTTCTTACCGCACCTTTTGTGTTTCTAGAGGCCATTGGTGGCTTGCTACTGACTTTCAACATATAGTCAACTGAAAGGGTTCCTGAGGTTCTTCCCCCTCACTCATGGGCAAGCGCTCTACTATCTTGTCAGTGGTGGCCTGCAACTCAGTACAGAGGTCAGCTCCAGGCAACCTGGGATTCCTGCTGTACCCCCTCAGGAGCTACCAGTACAGATCTGCTCCCTTGCATTGACCATCCTAACTGAGTTGTGCTGTGCTCTTTGGAAATTCACCTAGATTGCAAGCATCCACAGCAGGTGCAGCTGGGTGGAGCCTTCTGGGCCCAAAGCCCCTTGTTTACTGTCTGTTCCTCTGTCCCCTTGAGAGGGCTTGTGCCCCTCATTACCATTCTATAAAACCAAGCTTAGTCTTACAGCCTTACAGTGCATAGGATTATATGGATCCCCTGGGTGTCATCTCTGTGTAACAGTTAACAAAAAGGTTGCATGTAAGATCTGTATTGGAAGTGCATGTCATACTGATTATGATAATCACTGTGAAATATATGTATGGATAACATGTATGATGAAGATATGTAAAGAGTTACATTTGTATTCTGAAAATTATGCTCGTAGGGTCTGTGACTTGGGACTCATCACCATAATGTGATATATAGGTATAATCCCCTTTCCTCCCTGAATTTCCTGGGAACAGGCAACACTCACGTGTGCGCTCAGGCACGTCATGTTGATAATAAAGGAAATCCTGAGTATTTCAGTGTTGATGTTGGGGAGGTTGGAATCCTCTATCCACCTTTCTGCTGCGGTCCTTTTACTTGTAACAGAATTGGCAGTACCTTCACTTGGCGGAGCCCTGTAAAGACTCAAGGTCATGCCTTGGGAGCCTCCACAAATGAGCAGCTGCCCCTTTAGAACTTGTGTCATGAGGCTAAGTCAAAATACCAATTTAAATTATATATACCATTATATATACATTTATATATATGTATATATATATAATTTATATATATATAAATTATATATACCATTCATTGAGATAATTCATTGAGATTGGTTTTATCGCACCTTCACTTAACAACTTCAAAAAACATGGTAGAACAGCCTGAGATTAACAGTCACCACTAATTTAAATCAACAGTGGCAGTTCAGTAAATCAATTAACAAATATAACTTACAGTAGTAAATGAAACTTACGTAAGTTGCATTTACACTGCCACCATTTACCCTACACCAGTGTATATACCCCTCTGGATATTAGAGTTGTAAACAATGTTGCCTCTAAGGTTTAGCAGCTTGTGTGCAAAATTTTCAACCCATGTGCAAAACTTGTTCTGAATAAAATCTGTGTACAAACTCATGCAACAGAAATTATTGAAAAATCTAGAACAATGAAAAATTAATAAAATTTGTTATTTAAAGTTGTTTTTATTAATAAAAAACACCTAAGTTAATTAGCATTTACCCAAATTGTTATACAATCAAAAGAAACTAATTCATGCCTTTCAAATAACCCAAGAACAAGGTCGTATTCTATCTGGAGCCTAGTTGTCACATTTCCGCCTAATGCCCTCATTTCCTGTGTTCTACATGCAGAGTTACAGTTCACAGGGAGGCCAGCTAGTTATCACTGACAGCTTTTAAGCTGTCTTAATGGTCCCAGAGCAATGTTCCTTCTAAGGATTGGGATGTCATCAGCAAAAATTTTAGTTTGTGAGCAGAAATTTTGCCTTACGGTAACATGTGAGTCCAGTGAGTAAAGGCTTCAAAGAGAAACGGCTGGACTAGAATTAATATGCAGATATGATTGTGTGAAAGCAGGATTAAATTGGGACTATGGATTCTTTTCCCATTGCAACAGGTTATCTGACTTCACTAATGTCTATGTGCTGTTTCCCAGTGTTTGAATCTTAACAACTGCTCTGATTTGCTGTTACTGTATGACCTGATCCCATGTCTTACACTCTCTTGCATTTATTTTCATCCCATTCTGTAAGTTCCCCCATCTTCAACGCATCTGACAAAGTGGGATTTTGCTCATGAGAGCTCATGCAATAAATAAATCTGTTAGTCTTTAAGTGCCACGAGACTCCTTGCTTTTTTTGTACAAAATAGGCCTATGTTTTAAAATGTGTTTATTAAAAATTAAAATAGGCTTATGTTTTAAAATGTGTTTACTAAAATGAGCATTTTAAAATGTGTTTCATTGTAAATAGAATTAATTAATTGGGCTTAATTAATTGAATTTGTGTGAATTTTTATTTGAAATTTAATTTTTAGAAAGCTTTTTAATTAAACTAATTTTAAAGGTTTTTTTAAAAAAAATGGAGAGAAGGAAAGAAAGGAGGAGGATGAGAAGGAAAGAAGAAGAAAGAGAGAAAGGAAGAGAGAAGAAAGAAAAAAAACGGTAAAAAGAGAAAGGAAGAGAAAAAGAAGGAAGGAAGAGAAAGAAAAAAATAGGAAAAATGGAGAAGGAAGGAAACGAGAGAGGAAAGAAGAAAGAAAAAAGAAAGAAGGAAGGAAACAAGAAAGGAAGGAAGAGAAAGAAAAAAGGAAGGCAAGTGAGACAAGAGAGAGAAGGAAGGAAGAGACAAAAAGAAGGAAAGAAGAAAGAAAAGAGAAAGGAGAAAGGAAACAAAAAAGGAAAGAGAAAAAAGATAGAAGGAAGAGAAAGAAAAGAGAGATGGAAAGAAGAGAAATAAAGAGAAAAGAAATCAGGCTGCATGCCTCAAGTGCCGAGGATGCCCTGCAGGCACTGCTCTGCTTACCTTGGCAGCTAAAATCCATGTGGCTGGCCAGCAGGGAGGCACAGTCAGCTCCCAAAGCCCCACAACCAGTGCTGTCTCCTAGCCTGAGCCTCTCGTGGCAGCCAGTCTTTCTCTCTCTTTCTCCAGTCTGGCGCAGCTACAGGAGGCTCTGGCTTGGAGACAGTGCTTTCTGTGGGGCTTGGGAGCTGATGGTGTCTCCTCGCTGGCCAGCTGCTTGGATTTTGGCTGCCAAGCCCTGGTCCCGTGTGCTGCCAGTGAATGTGTGTGAGCTGGGGCCGGAAAAGTTGTGCACAAGTGCGCATGTGTGCACCTAAGAGAGAACAGAGGTTGTAAACAATTGTGGGGACACACTTGTAGACACTGAAGCTGGAGACAGTGAAGCTGTTCAGCCAAGATAACGAGCTGCGCACACCATCTGAAGATTGGAGTTGTTTTAACCCAGTGTTGGCAGCCCTGGTTCTGGTTCAATGAGATGATCACTCTGCCTCTTTTCAGAGTTGGACAATCCTCTAAAGTCTCTGCAGTGCTTCTTCCCTTGCAAGTACTCCCCCAAACAGTGCTGGAGGTTACTCATGCTACCTTCACTGCAGACCCACCTCAGTCAGCTCTGAACATGGCAATAGTCTCTCCCCTGGCTCCAGTGAAGCCACCAACCTCCTCTGAGGCTCCCTGCTCAATCAAAAACCCAGCATGCTTTCAGTACTGGCTTCCTCACATGTTTAGCAGCAGCTCTTAGTATAGACAGAGCACTCAAAAGCAGTCTCAGCTCCTTCCTCAAAATGGAGCCCACCACATGCTCTCCATGCACTACCCAGGAAATGAAGACTCTCTAGCTATGTCTACACTACAAAAGCTAGTTTGAAGTAACAAAGTCGAACTAAGTTCGACCTTAATTTGAACTAAATCTGACCTTAGTAAGTTGAATTAACAAAGTGCACTAATTTGACTTAAACAGTAAATCGAATTATTGCACTTTGTTAAATTGAACTAACTGCCCTAATTTGAATTTATTTAGTTTGAATTAAGGCTTAATCCTGGTCTACACTGCCCTTAGTTTGAACTAAGAATCAAACTAAGCGCTTAGTTCAAACTAAATGCAAGTGTTCCTAATTCAGACTAAGCTTTCATTAGTTTGAATTAAGGAATTCCTTGATTCAGACTAGTGAAAGTCTATGGTAGACAGGGACTAAGTTAATTCAAATTAAGGCTCCTTAATTCAAACTAACTTGCCAGTGTAAATGTACCCTCTTTCTGTTCCCCAAGGCATCATAAGTGTTGCAACACTCCATATCTTCCCAACTGGATTGCTCCAGATTAAATTCAGAGGCTGCTCTAGTAAAGGGTGCCTCTAAAGCTTCTTTTAAAAAGGAGACATTTATCTACCTGTCTGGCTATAGGCAAAGTGAGTATTGTATGCTTCACAGTGAACAGCTATTTACAGTTTGAGGAAAATGATAATCAAGGGATTGTAAAGTCTCCAGGGAAGAGTCTTTATAGGAAACATAAGCACCAGCAGAGCATAGTATCCTTTACCTAGGGGACAAGCTGCCAGGTAGCTTGAATGGAAGACCACAGCTGATCTGGTTGTTTCATATTGGGAGAGAAACTTTGGGTGAGCTAGCTTGTATGAAACTAACAAATTAAGTTAAGTTTAGGCCCTAGATGGCATGTTATTACTTTATTTAATATGTAACACTGCTCCCATTAATTCTACTTGTGTTTCCTCAAATCACTATACTTTGGTAATTAAACTTTTTTTCACTGTAAGCATATCTAAGTGGTTGAAACAGAGCAGTGTGACGACTCTGAGGAGTAACTGATAAATGGAAATGTATGTTCCGCTGAGAGGAGCAACTCTGAACTTTGTGAATGGTCAGGGAACAGGGCCTGGACTCTCTAGGGAGCTGTTTGGCTGGCTCTGGAGTGGAGTATTCCTGTTATTTACCTGAAGAGGGATGGTGGAGCCTGTGCAGAATGAAGGGTGCATTGTCTGAGGCTAGTGGAGTTGGGTTGCTGATGCCTGGCAGGCACAGACCTTGTGCTAAGGTTAAATGGTAACAAGCTGCCTCAGAACCCCCGAGTACCCCTTGGAAGCATTATGAGTAGAGCCCTGGAAATCCACAGGTATCTGCTGCAGATCCACGGGTATCCACATCCACGGGTACGGGTGCGGATAACCGCAGACCCATTGTCACTGATCAACTCACGGATGCAGCTTCTATTGTTACCTTATCACAGTTCGATCCATTGCCGAAGCTGCTGCGCAGGGGAAGCAGGAAGCACTCTGGCCAATCCTAGATTGTGATCTGCCAGCCAATCAGAGTCTCAAGGTGGGACTTGGAGACTCAATGCTGGCCTTTGATTGGCTCATTCCCCTGCCCACTTCTTCCTTTTCTTGCTTCCAGTTGGGAAGCCATTGCAGTCAATCAGAGATTTCATAGGTAGGCAAAGAAATCTGATTGATAGCACAGCATGCGAACCACAAATAAGAAAGGAAAAGTAGGTGGGACCCATATGGGGAATGAACCAATCAAAGTCTGATTAGTTGTATGTGAGCCCAAGCTCAGTTGCACCTGCGGTTACAGATGCGGCTAAATCCTGGCATGCGGCTTTTGGATTGGATTAATGTTATCACTGAGCGGATGTGGATCGGATGCGGTTCCACATTTTTGTATCCACACAGGGCTCTAATTATGAGCCTACAGTAGCAAGCATGTTCAGGACACTTAATACTGAATACCTACAGGGTGTGAAAACAGTATGGAGATGCCAGTGGAGCCAAAAATCGTATCTGTTTATTGGAAGCAAACAACATTCTAAATAGTTAAGTACATTAACCCAATGGTGGCAAACTCTTTTAATTCATGGAGTGAGGAAGAAGGACTCATTATTAAAGAATGTAATTCCTATGTTAATAATTTGTAGACCAACAAATCTTAAATTCTTAAAGCCTCCAGTATTGTTTACCTATTTCTCACAGTTATACAAACCAAATATGCTTTGAGGTGTTTTCAGACAATCCCAGTTGTCCGTGTAGCTATATGCTAGCAAACGTGACATGACCAAAAAGGTCAGACACATGACATTTCCAATCTTGCAGTAACAGTGACCTCTATTTAAGGAGAAGGAAGGTGAAACGACAGTTCTGTTGTTCAATTTTCGTTTCTGGAAAAGTAAGAGTAAAGGTTATTCTGTTATTAGACAGGCAGTGACTAAGAAACAGAATGCAGAAATAAACTGGATTTCTAATGGTCTGTAACCTTATTTTTTCATTTTAAAATTGTCAAAACTCTGTCTGTTTTCAAAGTAGTTCTGTGGAAACATCCCAGCCAACTGCTAACATGGAACTTTTGTACATGATATTCAATCTCTTTAAATGTCTGAACCTCTCCCTCTCTCCAGTGCAAAGCCTTATTTTTGTGTTGGTTTCTATCTGGTCGCTGGAACAATAAGGCTACCATCCTAAACAACTATGTTTCTATCAGAGCTCTCTGTGTCTATCTCCTTCTCTGCTGGTTTCAGATATAGCATTCTGAGGATGAAGGATCCCACAAGTGTTCAGTGCTCCCACTGTGGGAACAAGCAGAAGAAAAATTAAGCAGATAATAACACTAAAAAGGACAAATTTTAACTGGAAGCACAGGATGGCAGATTGCTGCTACATTTTGTTTCAGGCATGGTGTGAGCTAGCTAGCAAGGGAGGGATAAGTAGGCAAATAAAGAGAACAAAAAAGAAGAGTTCTGAGGTTACTTCTGGAATTGTTCAGAGTGCAGTGAAGGCCAAGCAAGCAGTCATCTTGGCTGGCCACATGGAGGCCAGAGTAGAAATAGCTTTGACCTGCACTGATTGTCTACAGCCGGAAGAGGGAGCCTAAGTACAATGAACAGCGGTAATTCTGCAGCATAAGCACATGGCAAGCAGAGAGCAATCAGGTGCAGATAGCCCACGTGTGTGCACGTGCACACGCACATGCACACAAGGGAAAAAAGAATGTCCTTGTGGCAAAGAAGATGCCCAGGAGGCATGACGTCCAACAGAAGAGGGTCGGCATTACTGATGAGTTTGGCAAAACTGAATCATGTTCCTTGAATGATTTGAGCAATTTGTAGCTTGTATCTCCATTCCAGATGAACAGAGAACTTTAACCTTGCTGATATTGCTGAGTCTGAAGGCATAAGAACTGTTGCATAAACTTTTCTCTCCAACTGTGTCTCGAACCGCCACATATGCTGACCCATCACTTAGACAAGAAAAAACAAGGTGCAAGGCCCAGATGGTAGCCCTATAAGTGGTCTTCAAAACTGGTAGAATAACATTCATGAAAAACTTCATCAACTCCTTGTTAGAATTTGAGTTACTGAAGAAATTGTGCCTGACGTAAGGGTTCCAATATTGTGACTGTTTTTAGGAAAGGGGAAAAGTCAGTGTATGGGAATTACCAAACTATTGCCTTCCTCTCCATTGCTAGGAAGATCCTTGCTCACGTCCATCTCCTTTCCTTTGCTGAAGATGTCCCAATGTGGTTTCAGACTCTCTTGGCACACTGCCAACATGATTTCTGTTGTACAACAAATCCAAGAGAAGTATAAAGATCAATACCAGTCAATGTTTATGGCACTTGTTGACCTAATTAAGGCCTTTGATTCCATCAAGCATAAAGTGTTATGGAAGGTGTTGTCTAGGATTGAGGTAATCATCAAGGATCCAGGATATGGGCCATTCCCAGCCACTGACAAACATCATTCCTTGCCTAGCCTGGCTAATAGCGATTGATGGGCCCTATTGTTCATGAACTTATGTAGTTCTTTTTTCAACCCCATTATAGTCTCGGCCTTCACAGCATCCTCTAGCAATGAGTTCCAGAGGTTGACTGTGTGTTGCGTGAAGAAATTCTTTCTTTTGTTAATTTTAAACCTTCTGCCTATTAATTCGATTTGGTGCTCCCTACTTTTTGTGTTACAAGAAGGTGGAAACAACACTTTGTTTCTCCACATCATGATTTTATAGACCTCTATCACATCCCCCTTTGGTTGTCTCTTTTCCAAGCTGAAAAGTCCCAGTCGTATTAAATTACTCCTCAGATGGAAGCTTTCCCATAACCCTAATCATTTTAGTTGTTCTTTTCTGTTCCTTTCCCAATTCCACTGTATCTTTTTGAGATGGGGTGACCACCAGATTTGCACATATTATTCAAGATGTGGGAATAGATTTATAAAGAGACAATATGATATTTTCTTTCTTACTTTCTATCCCTTTCCTCATGATTCCCAGCATTCTTTTAGTTTTTTAAACTTCTGCTGAGTGGATGCTTTCAAAGAACTATCCATAATAATTCCAAGTTCCCTTTCTTGAGTTGTAACTACTAATGTAGACCCTGTCATTTCATATGTATAGTTGGGATTATGTTTTCCTATGTTCATTACATTGTATTTATAAGTATTTAATTTCATCTGCCATTTTTTCCCCAGTCACTCGGGTATTCAGTGTTAGTTGTGGTTATGTAGATTCACTGTTCAGGGTGGCCTCTGTGGAGGGGGGGGGGGACTATATATGAAGGAAGTAAGAGTCTGTAAACAAGAAATAAAGACAGTCTGTTATTCACCTTTGCACAGTGTCCTGAGTCTTTGTGATCTCTACATGGCGTTAGAATGGGATTTAATAAAGACTCAACAGATCACTGATCATGGTTGCAAAAAGGGGAAGAGGGGAAAACTGTTCTGCGTGCCTGTGCGACCGCTCCCAAATTATGCTGTGTCATCAACACTCTCTTCAAATCCTTTCCTTTTTTCTACCCCAGTTATGTACTAACATGAGCCATTAAACAGTAAGCGGGAAAAAAAAAGGTAAGAATAATATAGAACCCAATACCCCCTTTGCCACAGCAGTAAACAGTGTTTTAATCGGACTACAACACTGACTGAAAAGGAAGAAGTGTCTGTGGTTCAGGCATAAGGCTGATCTTTAGAGAGATTTAATTCCTGCCTGTACAACAGTCTTCCTGTGTGACCTCAGGCAAGTCAGACTCTATGTCTACAATCACATTTGTGAAATAGAGAAGAAATAACGCTTACTATTTCACAGGAGTGTTGTGAAGCTAAATTTATTGGTCTTTCTCAGGTGTTGTCATATTATGGTGATGGGGTACCTAGATAAGGTTTCTTAACCTCTTCTATGCCACGATGCCCCATTCTGTCTGCTCAGAGGACCACGCACACGCACACGCACGCGCTCCCTTCTCTGATGCCCACAGTTTAGCCATGTAGATTCATAGACTAACAGGTCAGAAGGAACTACTGTGATCATCTAGTCAGCCCTCTTTATAGCTTATGCCATAGAACTTCCCCAAAATAATTCTAGAGTCTAGTTCTTAGAAAAAACTTCCAGTCTTAATTTAAACTAGTTAATTTGTGCCTTATTTCCAGTCTGAATTTGTCTAGTTTCAACTCCCTGCTGCTGAATTGACTGAAGAGCCCATGGTTAAGTATTTGTTCCCCATGTAGGTACTACTCATAGACTTATATGGAAGGATAGGATGGTCGCAACATCCAGTACAACTGTTTGTGACTCTAAGGTGTCCTTCCAGCCCTCAGCTGAGAATGCATCATCTAGCAAGGTAGAGTCTGACCATCAACAAGAGACTGAGGTCAGAAGTTGTCACATGATGCAGGGATGGGGAAGTGATAGTGGCGGCAGTAACTATGGGGGATACATTAGTTGTTCTTGGAGCATGGCTAGTTCTGTGCTGTCTACCAGCTGGGTTGCTGGTACAGTATAACTGTGCCTTTAGTCACTCCTATTAATCAATTAATAGTTACACATGTACACATTCATTTTAAATGTATCCAGCTATTAAAAACCAGGGCAATTCCTGATTAACTTTTTTCTGTGCTGTTTACTGTAACAGACACATTTCATCAATGCATTTCTCCAGACTGGACTGATTATACCCGGTCCAATAGTGACACATAAGCAGACATTCAAAACAATTAAGTAGATACATTCTGGAAAGATACATGTTTTTAATGTCACTTTTCAGTATTGGTATGTTTGGATTCAGCCATCTCTCAAAC
Source organism: Podocnemis expansa (assembly GCA_007922195.1). NCBI lineage: Eukaryota > Metazoa > Chordata > Testudines > Podocnemididae > Podocnemis > Podocnemis expansa. Next base: position 34,114,303 of record ML682060.1, read on the forward strand.
AGCTCTTTGCCACTTGTGTTATTTGCTTATTTTCATCAAATCTATGATAGAAGGGGGATCCTAAGAAGGCATATCACTGGCAAACCTGTGATTGTCAGAGGCTTCTTTCTTAAAGAGACTCTTTGCGATTGGCCTGTTCCTCTAAAGCAGATGCTATTTACTGGAATGTTCAAGTGTTCTTTCTCAAAATCCTGACTGGAACAACAAAGAAGCACTTTTGACCTCTTTTTCCAAATTGTATGTTTTAGAGAAGGGCTATCAATGGCTTAGAAACTGTCAGGTGACTCAAATTAACTTAAGGACAAACTTGCTTATGCCACTCTAAGGGAATTCTGTAGCAGTACAGCTGTGCACCCGTTCGCAGACTGGAGGACAAGTGAAACATAGTGCATTTTCCCTTCAAATTCCTTGTGCCCTTCTCATTGTAGCAGGCCATTTCTGATTGGCAGAGAGCCATGACTCTTCCTCTGAATTCTCTTCTGCCCCCAGGTGCATGGCTAGTTTTGCTAGTGCTGTACAGTACTGTTACTGCATCTGTGGCTGGTGCCTTGTCTGCGTATGGAGTCTTTATGGACCTGTGCAGTTTTAGGGTACAACCTGGCTCTTAGCTTGTTTTTAAGGATAGCTGTGAAATTTGCAATGCAAAAAAGTCTCCATGTGCACATTAGGTCCCAGGTGTTCATTCAGATTAAGTCTGAGAACTTGTATTGTAGTGTGCAAAAGTTGCAGAGAATGGCAATAGACTATATTAGATTTTAAAAAATGATATTTTGTTGCTGTCCTGGTATAGTGTATTTTTTATTTGTTTTTAGCTGTCAGACTATATAGTACTGTTATTTTTTTAAAGAAATCAAGATTTTTCTCTGTGTCTAAAATTGTGTTCATAAAGAACAATTTCTCTTTAGATTTTTTTTTTAAATGTAAATGGGACATTTACTTTTAACTTCAGTTGAATGTGTTTCTGAACCAATCCAGAACCAAAGCTCTTTCTTCTTTGTTTCTAAACAGGTTATTGCAGTCTACTCAAGAACTTTTGGTTTGATGGGCAAAGATAAAAAAATGAGTATAATGGTGTCATCATACCCACGAGAAGAAAAGCTTTTGTTTCTAGTGGTTTTATCTTGACAAATACAGGGAACAGATGGGGTTGATGCAAGGGTAAAGCACAGGAGATGGCTGACAAACTCTGTGGCTCCTGAATTTTCCAGCCCTCTCTTCTCAAGGTCTGTCTACACTGGAATTAAAATCACACAGCTGGCATGTGCTAGTGGACTTTGGCTCATGGAGCTCACTCAGGCTAAAAAGCTGTTTACCTGCTATGTAGACATGTGGGCTCAGGCCAGAGTCCAGGTTTTGAGACCCTGTGAGATGGGAAGGTTGCAAGTGCAAACATATATGCTGCAATTAGCCCCTTAGCACAGACCACCAACCAGGGGGTTTTAATTGCAATGTAGATGTACTCTCAGTCAGCTAGCTGATTCATTCAGTTTGCATCTGTTTAATTTTTCTCCTGGATTCTCTCTTTCTTTCCACATGAAAGAAATATTTTGGGCATGAACCAAATGGAACTTTGCTCATCTAGACCAGGTGAGTCCTTTGTATCAAAAGGTTTTAGTTACCACAGGAAAACTACAGCTGTTGAATTTTGAAAAAATGACATAATAGGTTCACAATGAAAGAAATAGCAAAAGTAACTTAAAACACAGAAGAATTTGGAATCAACATATCATTCCACAGTGCTGAGAGAATAGTCTAATAATATTCTCCCCACCAATGCAGTACATTAAGAATAAATCCTAAAAGACAACCAGTGTGATGAGTGAATTTGAATGGGTTGTTAGTTGATTTAGCTGTCTTGTGTATGTTGAGATATTACCTCCAGAGATCACAAAGAAAAAGAACAAAAGAAGAGCAATAAGGAGATACTATATGCATGAAAGAAACAATAAAGTAACAGGAAAAAAAGATAAATAGTAAAGAGAAAACTCCATAGAAAACTGGTAATATTACTTGTAACTATAGTAGCTAACAAATACAGCATTATGATTTTTTTTTAAAAAAGATACGGGAGTGTACTTTTAATCATCTGTATTCTTGACTCGACAGTTGAATCAGGAAAAATGGAGTGCGCTTAATCTGCTACATGTTCTATCATTTATTTTTGCATCATGTCATTTTGACAGAGGCAGTATCACCCAAACTGAGAAAGCCAATCTTTCCTTGTTGGAAGCAAGAGATGTTGGCATCTGAACTTTAAAGTAGATTTTTTTGCACATACCAATAATATTGTTGCTATCCATTTTTTCTGATGACTATTTGTGTTTGGTATCTTGGAGAAATCATACAATAAAATAAGTTTGGATAATCTTGGAGTTACATCAATACATGCGTGTCCTATTCCATTAAATATTATTTTCTTATATTTGTATGTATAGACAGGACTAAAAATATGTTTCCAATATCACTTTTAATATTTAATTTCTTTACAGAAGCAGCAAACTATCAATATTTTATATTCACTTTGTTTTAGTTTAGGTTGCAGACTTTGTAAAAAAAAAAAAATTAGAAGCCCATATTCTATGAATTTTTTGCTTCCTTCTCATGCATATGGTGTAATAAAGAGCCTGAGACATGAGACCTTGTATAATAGGCCAAACTGGAGCTGAGTTGGCCACTGCTGTTGCAGAGCCATGTTAGGAGCAATTAGTCTGCAAGCTTTCTGGCATGCTTCCAAAATCAATCAAGAACAGAGCTGATATTGCAAAAATATAGGTCCATAGGTGGTATTGCAAAAATATGTACATCTATGTATATGTACAAAATATGTGTATATATGTAAATATATGTTATTACAAAAATATGTGTGTGTATATATATGTGTATGTCTATGATGGTTAGTACTAGGCACAGAACACTCATGCAAGCAGAATCCAGAAGGGCGGTACCGGAACATCCCAGTATCAGGAATGGTGCAACTCTACTCCCCAAAGATAACAACAATAGAGTACTGACAGGGAGTCCTATGGCACTTTTAAAGACTAACAATGTTTTTTTTTTTAATCACATGAGCTTTCACGGGAGAAAATCCCATTTCATCAGACACTTGAAGAAGTGGTATTTTCTTCCACAAAAACTCATGCAATAAATAAAGTTGTTACTCTTTAAAAGTGTTACAAGGCTCCTTGGCTATGTCTTTGTTAGAGGGTGCAGGTAAGTCGACTTAATAAGGTCAACTTAGAGAGTCCCCATTTGTTTAAGTTGACTTTATGGAGTCAACTGAAGTCAAGGGACCCATTTAAAGTTGACTTAATGACTTTGACTTTAAATGGGTCCATTGACTTTATAAACTCAATATAAATGGCTCTCCTGCCTTAAGTTGACTTTATTAAGTTGGCTTTAATGGCCACATTTTGTAAAGTTCACTTAATAAAATGGACTTAACCCTTAAAGTCAACTTTAAGGGTGAGAGTTATTAAGTTGACTTAAGCAAGTATTTAAGTTGACTTAATGAACTCCAAACGCAGCCAGGGAGTTGCTTAAGTCAACTTAAGCCTCCAGTGTAGACATACCCCTTGTTTGTTTTGTTGGACTAGACTAACACTACTACCCCCTTGAAAAAGATACCAAGCCTTCTTAAAGATAAGGTCAGGATGACAATGTGATTCATAGAAATGTCTTGGTTGAACCATCCTGTACAAGGTAAAGTTTGGTATCTTACCATGTCAAAGGCTGACAACTACACATTTAGATGGGCAATGTGCATTTTTTTGTTCAGTATATAAAAAAGGTTTCTTAGTAGGAATGTCTTTATCTGGCCAGCTGAGCAATGGAAAGCCCCACCACTGAGCTGATCCATCATCACAGCATAGAAGACCTAGTGTGATGGGGAGCTAGTATTGTGCTTCACTGCCAATAAACCTGGCCAACTGTCTCCATGACTGAAACAATTGTCTGGTCTTATTGGGCAATCCAGTTGTGGTCTGCTGTATCAGCTACCTGTGTAGAGCTTGGACATCATGCTTACTGGGAGAACAGACATGCAGCCAAGACTGACAACAAAAGGCAGAGCCCTTTTTGATTCTGCCGCCCAGGAATTTGCTACAAAATTTGCTACCAAACTGCTCCAAAATCTATGGCTGTGTCCATGCCATGGGGACTATAGCAGCATAACCACAGTGATGTAGCTGTGCCAGCATAACCTCATATTAAAGATGCAGCCATCAGCAACAAAATAGATTTTTCTGTTGCTGTAGGAACACCACCCTCCCAAACAATGGTAGCTATGTGGATGAAAGGATTTTTTCATTAACCTCATTGCGTCTACACCAGGGTTTAGGCCAACATAATGATGGTACTCAGCAGAGTAGGTATTTCATACCCCTTGATACTATAGCTATGCCAAACTAAATTTTAAATGTAGGTGAGGCCTTAGGTTTCATTTAAACAAAAAATGATGGACCTGTTCACCACAGCATTACTTCAATTTTAACTCTGTATGTCTATAGAAGCTGGAGTAACACAGTGATGAATCAGGTCAGATGTTTTTAGCCTTCCAGAATACAAAGAAAACCATGAAAATGTGAGCTAAAGCTACTTCTACACTACATAGCCTCTGTCAGTGATTTAGTACCCAAGGGTAGATGTAGCCTATATTAACAGAAGGCTTTCTTCTGATGGTGTAATAACCCACCTTTCTGAACAACTTTACCTACATTAACAGAAGCTCTCTTTGGTCAATACAGCTGGATCTTTTCTGGAGTTTTTGCCCACATAGCCTTGTTGTTTGGGGTTGTGTTCTTTTCACAGCCTGACCTATGTAACTATGCCAGTATAACTTATAAAGTGTGGTCTAAACTAAAAATGTAGGTCACCCCTGCTACATCACTTGGAGTATGAAAATCCCAGGCCCCTGAATAACATGGTTAAGTTGACCTAACTCCTAGTGCAAACAGCTGTAAGTCAACAGAAGAATTCTTCCATCAACCTAGCTACAGTTCTCACTGAATTGGAGTATTTACATCTACAGAAAAACCCATCTTGTCAGCACAGGTAATGACTACACTGATGTGCTGTGCCAGTGCAACTGCAGCTGTTGTCAGTGTAGCATTTCACTTGTAGACTAAGCCTGAGGATGTACTAGTGCAACCATGATTTGCTGAATCTCCTGACAGACTGAGGCGCTGTCTACACTGATGATGGCCAATTTGCTGTTATCAGATCTATTTTCCAGTTGTATTGAGCAGCAGTGAAGACATGCTCAATTGATCCAGAAGTTTATCTAATAAAAACAACTCCAAAAGGAGCATAATGTTGTGTTGATGGGAATGCATTTCCCATTGTTGCAGTGCAATGAAGGCAGCCCACTAGAGGGAAGTTATGAAGTGGACAGAAATCATGGAAGCTTCACTGCATATGTATCTTGCATAACTCCCGTTGGCTGCTGCTGAATTTTTCCGGTAGTATAGACCAGGCCTGAAAGGGGTTCCGGAATGCTGGAACTAGGCTGTTCTAATAGCTAGTAGATGACAGAACTAGGCACAATGGTCATAAGTTTCATTGTGTGAGTTCTGGGGTGGATATTAGGAAAAGCTTTTTCACTAGGCAGGTGGTAAAGCACTGGAATGGGTTACCTGTGGAGGTGGTAGAATCTCCATCTGTAGAGGTTTTTAAGGCCTGGGTTGACAAAAGCCTCATTGGGGTGATTTAATTGTGATTGGTCCTGCTTTGAGCAAGGGATTAGACTAGATCAGTGGTTCCCAACCAGTATGATGTGGCAAGTCCTTAAGTGGGCTGGTGGTGGCATGAGCTTTCCAGGCCTGGCCATACTCCTGGGGATTCCACAGCCACTGCTGGCAGTGGGGTCTGGCCTGGCTGCCAGGGAAAAAAAGAAGTGTTTTGTGGAATTGTTCATCTCCTGGAAGTATGTTGTGTTGCTGTAAAGATTGGGAACCACTGGACTAGATGACCTCCTGAGGTCCCATCCAACCCTTATCTTCTTTGAGCCTTTGAATAATTCAAAGAATATGAACTGCCCCATTCATCTCAATAAGTTGTTAATAATGTTAGTATTTACACTGTTACCTCTGAGTTTCAGAGTTAACCATTCGAGTGCTGATCATTTGATTGGTAATATCTAGCTAATGTATCTGTTCCACAAAGTGTGCTTCCCGTGCCCTCTCTCATATCTGTCCTGCACACAGCTGCCAAAAACCTTCCATATCATCTTGACATCTTTTATGATGCAATGGACCATATTAATACAAAAAACTGAAGCGTATTGAAGATGACTGAAAATGTGAGGACAGTATAAAGCAATTTTTTTGCTCTCAAAGTAAATAACAAAGAGGCCATGTTATTACTGTATATTCATTTTCATATTTAATTCAACAAAAATACATTTTATTTAGAATATTGGGAACTGCCACAGAGTTAGCATCCGGCTTGCTAAAATGCACTTGGAGCCTGCAATGTGAGACCAGATTCTCCATTGTTTGTAACATGTTGTCATTTACACTTGCACAAAGTGGGTGTAATATTCTGCTTAGTATTCAGATTTAACACTGGTGTAATGACCACAAATGTAAAAGACTTGGGAGAAACAGATTCATCTTGTGTGTCCATACAGACTTTCCAGAAATGTGTCCAGATTTTTTTTCTTCAGTGGGCTTTCATGTGTGTAACTGAAAGCAGAGTTCAACCAATTGCAATTAAAGTCCTCTTTCTGTTTCAGTGGTGCTCAGGCTGGGAGATTAGACTCACTCTAATATAGCGCCATAGGATCTAGTTATTTAACATGAACTGCAGGAAATTTCTAAAGGAAAGAAAACTGAAAATGATGACTGAAAAGTTATAGGCCAGTTATGCAGCAGTGGACATCTCAATTTATTGTACTTCCTTCTTTGACAGTATTTACAGTCATATTACAGTTATATTTACAATGATATTTACAGTCTCTCAACAGAAACAAATAAGTAAATACTAATCAATTAAATTCTGTATCTCTTTGCTGAGAGAATATCATCACATTATCATTTTAAAACAGCCCGTTATGGATGTGACTCTCTGAGATAGAGTCTACTCTCGGTTACATCCATATAACACCACTGAAGCCTTTAGAGTTGTATGTGTGTAACTTGGAGCAAAATGGTTCCCTTGTCCCATATACATGGATTACTCCATATGGAGTAGTAAGTTGTTTCTATAGACTGCCAAATGTAACCAAGTGTCTGGCAAAGTGGGATTTTTCTCCCAAGAAAGCTCCTGCAATAAATAAATTTGTTAGTCTTTAAGTGTAACAGGACTCTTTGTTTGTTCTACTGCACTAGACTAACACGGCTGCCCCTTTGGAACAAGGGAATTATTAGTTGGTTTATGTGTTTCATTTATAGTTTATTCAAATGTTGTATAGTCTAAAAATGTATAAATGTCTTATTTACTTCTTAATGATAGGCCTAGGGAATGCCATCATGGTACCCTTCATGTGAACCTTTATTACCACTGATACAGTAGATCCAATTTTATCCTAATTAATTTGTTGTTAGTGCAAATAATATCATAGATTCACAACAAGAATTAGGCACTAGTGCCACTTTAGGCACTTAACACCTGGAATCAGGCCCTACTGGGATTTGCAAAGTTCATCCTCATCTGTAAGGACCTAAACTTACTCAGTGTCTACATTTTTCTGGCAAAAGTTGAATAGGTGCCGAGCATTCTGTTATTGCCTGTGAGCACTTTACCCTCATACAAGGCTTCTAGATGGCTAAGCTTCCAAGCAATACATGAACTGGAGCAAGGCAGATTTTCTTCTGACTAACTAGCCTGAAATGCCTGATATGGTAAGAGTGCTCAGACCTCACCTAGCTGACTGGCCCCAGGCAATGTGATCTTATACAAACCAACAGGGAAGGAGGAGGAGAACCTCACTCATAAACTTCAGCCTAGTGGTTATTGAGATGTGGGGTCATCTCAGACTCTCCTCTGAAGGTATACCACAGTGAATAAATAAAGAATCAGTTAGCAAGAGTATGACACTGTAGACTGATTGTTAGAGTACTCACATGGGAAACTCAGGATCCCGTTCTGCTCCAATTATTTTGTCATCAGCTTTAATGGGAGAGACCTAAGGTTTGTGAATATTACAAGTGCTACAGCAACAGAGTCAAGGAGCCGCAGCTCCACCACTGTGATTTAGACCAGTGGGTCTCAACCTTTTGCATGATGTGCTTGGTGGTGTGGTGTGACTCTACAGGACACACCAGCCAATGTGCCCCAGACCATTTCCAGCCATTTCCCTGGCTCTCTGTGACACAGTTACCACTGTGTGGTGACGCAATAATGGGTCCCACACTGTGTTTGAGAACCACTGATTTAGACACGTGCTACAGTGTCAAAAGATATTTTTGTTGCTGTAGTAAATGCACCCCCTCAAGAACTGATAGCTGCATTGACAGAAGAATTCTTCCATCAACCTAGAGGTGTCTACACTGAGGTTTAGTCTAACCTAACTGTATCTCTCAGTAGTATGACACTTAGGTCGATCTAAGTTTTAGATGCAGGGCAAGCCTGTTCACCCCCCCCACACACACACACTGTTAAACTATCCTGTAACAGAGTGGTTAGGCAACTCCCCTGAAAGTTGGTCGATCTTGGTTCAAATGCCTTCTTTCCTTCAGTAAAGTAGGATTTGAACTAGGGGTTCTCCTACGTCCTAGGTGAATGCCAGAGCCACACAGCAAAAAGTTATTCTGGAGCTCCTCTTCTCACTACACTTCATACCGTCTCCCCCTCCCACCAGCTTCTTGCTAAAATTGTATGGACACCTAACATGAAAAGAGAGTTTCCAAGCAGAAGGAGATGTCTTCCTCCAGTCTGGACTAGCCATCTTTCTTAAAGAGACAAGCAAGGCTTAAGATACACTGCTTGGGTTGGCAAGCTTAGATGAAGAACTGCCTAATGTGCTGGCTTTTGTAAATCCCTTTGTAAGGCACCTATACCTCTCCCTTTCTACTTATTTATATGGAGCCGAGATGCTGAACTAAGGCTTTCTGAATCTCGTGGTTTTTCTAGGCATCTAAAAGTTAGGCATGGCAATACTCATGGTGGCCACTCTTAAATAGTTTTGTGAATTTAAATTATTCTATATATGAGCTAGATCTTCCACACAGAAGAACACCTTTGAGGTATTAGTAAACAAAATCTGCTGGCTGGGATGAAATTTGGAAAAGAAGGAGATGGGATCAAAATTCTCTTGTCAGGTTGCTTACCCCATGCCATTACTGTAAATATAAATAACTGATACTTTTCTTTTAGGAGTATCAACCCTGTAATACCAATCCCTGTCCAGAGCTGAAAAAGACCACCCCCTGGACTCCTTGGACTCCGGTCAATATCTCAGACAATGGTGGCCACTATGAACAACGATTCCGATACACTTGCAAGGCACGCTTGTCTGACCCAAATTTGCTAGAGGTGGGAAGACAAAGGATTGAAATGCGTTACTGTTCCAGTGATGGTACCAGTGGATGCTCAACAGATGGTAAGCAAAGGTTGTGCTAGTGAATATAACACTTAGCAGACAGTCTAGCAGACAATGGTATAATGCAGTCAACTGGATGACAGTTGAAGCTAGACAAATTGAGTGTGGAAATAAAATGTATTTTTAACAGTGAGATTTATCAGGATTTGGGACAATTTACCAAGTGTTGCGGCAAATTCTCCATCACTAGATAATAAATGAAGATTGCATAAGATCTGTTTGATAGATATGTTTTAGTTCAGAAGCAATTAATTTAGGCTAGTCGTTGACTTGCTTTATATAGGAGGCCAGACGAGTTGATATCAGTGGTCCCTTCTGGTCTTGGAATGTACAAAGCTGCTATAGAGGTGACTATAGTTCCATTTTCATGAAAGAGTGAAGCTTTTCATCTTGCTGCCCAGGAGCGTTGCTGGCGCCGGGCACACGGGGCACGTGCCCCAAATCCCAGCACCAGTGCCCCGGGTCTGGCAGAGATCAGGGGCCCAGCTGCCCACGGCTGTGGCAGCCCAGTCCCTGGCTGGGGATCCAGGGCCCAGCCGCCCGCAGCCACGGCAGCCCTGGCCCCGTCCCCAGCCAGGGATCCAGGGCCCAGCTGCCTGCGGCAGCAGCAGCCCCATCCACAGCTGGGGAGCTGGGGCTCAGCTGCCCATGGCCACGGTGGCCCCATCCCCAGCCGAGGATCTGGGGCTCAGCCCCTCACAGCTGGTCCTGGCCCCGTCCCCGGCAGGGGGCGTGGCCTGCGGCCAGAGAGCATGGTCTTTCCCCGGGGCAGCGATGCCCCTGTTGTTGCCATTTTTCATAGTTTCTGCGATTGCAGGGAAGATGGTATCTGCAGGGCCACCTTCCTAATGGTTATAGTTTGGTTGGTGCTAGCTCCAGCTACTGGCCACAACTCAGTGGACACCAACTCCATCCAGTGGCTATATTCTCTGTGGTGGCAATTCCACCTAGAAATCACCAGTTATTTAGTGTCTGTCCTGCCCAATGGCAATAGTTCAAGAGATGGAATTTCAGCCTAATAGCTGTAGTCTCTCTGGCCACAATTTCATCCAGTGGTCACCGCTCAAGAGAAAGAAGGGGAACCCAGGCCTGCCCTAGTACATGAGGCTCTAACTCAGGGCCCTGGGAGGCTGACTGCTCTGCTCACTGGTTCTGTAGGTGTCCAGCCTCTCATCAGCTTCTCTGGGTCACTTGCTACTCCAGTCCACATCCCATCTGGCTGCCATCCAGCTCTAGTGAATGTTACCATTGTCCCTGCTGCCAGAAACTGTCTCTCCTGCTCAATGGCCTAAGACAGGCTTGCTCCACTCGTTCCCTGGCTTGTTAGGCCCATGCTGAGTTTTTTTGGCTGGCGTTTAAACCCTGCCTCTAGCCTGAGTATTGTTTGTCAAAGGCTAAAAGGTGGTGCCTCCTTCCTTACCCCCTTCTGGTCAGTGAGGGAGCTATTGACCCTATCACAATTTAATAGAGTTTAAAGCCGGAAGGAACTATTGGATCATCTCTGACTTGTATATCATAGGCCACTGCCGCCACCACCCACCATCCATGCATTAAACCTAACAACTGAAATTAGACCAAACTATAACAGCCAACTATAAACTAGATTATTATGTGCCACACAGAGAGAACAGGTGGGACCGAGATGCACCAGTGTCCATGCAAAGGCAAGGAAATGATTAAGTTTGATAATCTCAGATAATCATGGTAAGTGACACCTATCCACATGCTGAAGAAAAAGGAAAACAACTCAAAAAAACCTAAGATCACTGCCAATCTGAGCTGGGGGCAATTCCTTCTCAACCCCACATAACAAAATAGACCCTGAGTATGTGAGCGAAAACCAGCCAATCAAACATCTGAGAGAGAGAATGCTCAGTGCCTTCTCTGAGCTCTGGCCCATCTCCAGCCCTGGACACCACCACTAATGCTTCAGAGGAAGGTGATTTTTTAAAAAACAAAAAGAAACACAGAATTCATTTTGTAGAGGATTTCTCTTCCTCGTGCCTCCAGCCGAAACTCCGAAGCATGTGCTTCTAGGAATATAGAACATAAACAAGAAGTGTGCCCTAGAGCTGTTGAGCTCTGCCTCTTATCACTACAAAGTTTCCCATCATAAACTCACTCTTAAATTTGTCGAGCTCATTTCAGAAATGTTAATGAAAAGAAGTTCATTGATCACAACAGGTAAATTAGCATCTATTTCTTTGGGACTGGGCTTAATATCTCAGGATAACCCAGTATCGTTTAGCTCTGCCTGTAGGCTTTGTTCGTGTACGTCTGGTCTTCTTTTTAATAATATATTCCTCAGAAGAAGTGCCAGAAAATTGTAGAATAGTTTTGTGATCTTTCTGTCATCTCTTTCTTTCTTCTGTCCTTTTGTTGGGAGAGATCCTGACAAATTCTTCTTTTATTTTATAAATATTTGCCTAGACTATAACACCAATGATAAATGGAGCTTTCTACTGAATAATTAAAGATCAATAGCTAGCTGCATGCATATGACAATTAACTATATAGATAATTTATGAAGTGGATAACTTCTGTTATAAATGTTTTATTGTATAGAACTATCACCAGGCTTTAATGTTCTGTTTTCTAGTACAAAGGGAAAATGACCTCCTCCAAAGTGATTTTTAGCAATAGATACATTTTACATACAGAATTCATTCATACTAAATTCATAGTAAATTATTTTTCTGCTTGCCGGTAGGCACTTAGTTATGAATAAACACAGTCCAGTTTCAGACCAACATACCCAAGAAAAATGGCACAAATATATATGTCTTTTTGCTGAAATGGCAATATCTCTCTGTAGCTGTACAGTACTGTTGATCATATACTGTTGATGCCACTTGTGAAATCACACAAGATTAATCCAATAGCAGTAGGTTAAATATGCTTATTGATACCAGACATAACTGAGAGAGCAGGAGGTCAGACTAGATGATCATATTGGTCACTTCTGAACTTAGAGTCCATGAGCATAACCTAGTTCTTGTCACCCAAATACATCCTGTATTGTCCTACAAACCTCAATTCTTTCAGTTCTTCTTCTACATAATACCATCCTGGCAGACTGTGATATGCCACTGACTAAATGGCCACAGATTTGAGAAGGGCATCTAGCTGTACATCTCCTTTTAAACTGATACAGCTTCAGCCATCTCCAATATTTCCCAACACTTGGAAGAAATCAGCAGATGAATTAAAAGCATTTGGCTGAAACACAGTCCAGGGAACATGAAAGTGTTAGTTAAGATAGGGAGGAGCATTCTGAGAAATGTACCAATATGTTGGGACAAATGAAGGGCATCAAACCACAGACTGGGTGGTGAGAAGCTAATCCACCAAAAGAAGTTTGGTAGTCCCCTCACAGCATCTGGATTAATAGCAAGAAACACTGTATTTCAACTTTGCCTGATCCATAGATATGGAAGGGAACTAGCCACTGTAATCCATGCTTTTCATCACCTTCAGACTGAACTGTACTTAGAGTTGGACATAACCACTGCAAAAAGTTAGATGCCTGTACAGCATACCAGGTACATCTTGTTAGCAACAGTCATGGAATCAGATGATTAGGGTTGGAAGGGACCTCAGGAGGTCACCTAGTCAAACGTCCTGCTCAAAGCAATACCAACCCAGAACAAATCACCACAGCCAGCGTTTTGTCAAACCATGCCTTCAGAAATTTTACAGATGGAAATTCCACCATCTCTCTATGTAACACATTCCTGTGCTTCACCACCCTTCTAATGAAAAAGATTTTTTTCTAATATCCAGTGTAGACCTTCCCCGCTGCAGCTTGAGACTATTGCTCCTAGTTCTACCATCTGCTGCCACTAAGAACAGCCTAGCTCCATTCTCCTTGGAACCCCCCTTCAGATAGTTACAGGCTACTATCACATCTTCCCTTATTCTCCTATTTTCCTCATAAATTATGTGCTCCAGCCCTCTAAAGACTTTTGTTGCTCTCTTCTGGACTCTGTACAAGTGGTCCACATACTTTGTATAAGTGTGGTGCCCAGAACTGGATACAATACTCCAAATGTGCCCTCATGAATGCCAAATAGAGGAGAATAATCACATCCCTTTACTGATAAACTCTAAGGTCAGAAGGGACCACCAATATGATCATCTAGTTTGACCTTCTGCACAATACAGACCACAGAACCTCACCCACCCACTCCCATAATAGACCCCCTAACCTTTGACTGAGTTATTGAAGTGTTCAAATCATTGTTTAAAGATTTGGTACAGAGAATCCACCAGCAAGTGAGCTGTGCCCCATCCTACAGAGGAGGGTGAAAAACACCATAGCCTTTACCAATCTGCCCTGGGGAAAAATTCCTTCTGGACCCCGAATATGGCTATCAGTTAAATGCTCAGCATGTGGGTAAAATGCATCAGCCAGACACCCAAAAAAGAATTTGTTGTAATAACTCAGAACCCACACCATTAAACATCCCATCCCAGGCATTTACCATATCTATCACCAGTAGCTTGCTGACAATATTCTTACTAATGCAGCCCAATATATTGTTAGCCTTCTTGGCAATAAGGGCACACAGTTGACTCATATCCAACTTCTGCAGAACTGCTTCCTAGCCAATAATTCCCCACTCTGTAAGAGTGCATGGCATTTTCTCTTCCTAAGTTCAGGACTCTGCATTTGTCCTTGCTGAACTTCATCAGATTCTTTTTGGTCCAATCACCCAGTTTGTCTAGATCACTCTGTATCATATCCCTACCCTCCAGGGTATCTACCACTCCCCCCTCCACCGTGCAGCTTGGTGTCATCTACAAACTTGATGAGTGTACAAGCCACACCATCCTCCAGGTCATTAATGAAGATGCTACAAACACATTGCACCCCTTTTTATTAGCTTGTCGTTTTCTCTATTCACTTCAGAGAAGATTTGATAATCCTGACCATAATGATATGGTACTTAATGGATCAAGATGTAGTTATATCAAAGAGTCTCTCACCACCATGCCACTACCACTCCCCAAATCCTTAGAAGACAACTGCACCATCAGGGACATTGTGGTTAGCTAGACACATGTTTTGATTATCACACAATAGAAGCAGAACATTTTTGGCAGTACGACCCCAGCTGAGGAACATCTTACCAAAAAGGATCAATTGAGACCAAGCTTAATACTCAGACACCGGGGTAAAATTTGTCTTTTCCATAAAAATTTCTTCTGGAATCAATGTTCTTAACCTGCCAAACAAAAATCCAACACACATCTGTCAAGCTTCTCTGTATTGGTGCATCTGAGGTGAAAACAGCACTTTATTTTCCTCCTTTAAGCTTCTCAGTTTTCCACAGTGATATGTACTATATCAAAACTAAGAGATATCTGTGAGTAATTGTACAGCTACTCCATGCAGCTTTTGGCAATATAATTAATCACCATATCAGTGCCTGCAGATTATGTCACATATGTGTGTTCCTTTAATTTGGGTGTACTAATGAACAGAGAACAGTTAATATTGTTGTCTTGTGATTATCTGTATGATGCTTCTTAGCTACAACTGTTATGTTGAAGCTTGCTTGCTACTTTAAATCATTGCATGAGATTGTGGAAACTTTTTCAGAAACAAGAAGTTTATCATTTCAGTAAAAGAGTCTCTTGGAAAAAACTTAATTTTGATTCCTCCCTACCATCTGTTAATATTTCTAAAGATACAGGAATAAAAATGCCAAGAAACCTTCTACCACTTACTTTAACCCTAACCTCCAAAAGACAGCCTTATAGCCTTAATACTAATTTAGACTTTGTCTCTCATTAGGAGAGACTGATTAAATAGCAATATTAGCCATGAAAAAGTGCCAGAAGATATCAACGCCTTTTTTATTTTTAGTTAAAGTAGGAATGTGAGAATTTCTTACTGCCCGTGGGAATGCAAGATGAAATGTTAACTCTTTGGCTGTCTCATCAAGGATAAACTGTGTTACTTCATGATCAGAAGAAAATAACTTTTGAAAGCTGTGATTGATCAACTTTAATTTAATAAATACACTCCACCCCCAAAGTTAGTGAAATTTTTGTCATATTTTTAAACAGAAAAAAGAGAGAAAAATTAAAAAGTAAGAGTTTTTTTTGGTAACGTTAACTAAATTACTGATTTTTCTTTAAATATATAACTTTAAAGATGCTTTAAATTGCTCCCATATTGTTGTTTAAATGACCTTAGTTAGGCTTTGAAATTCATGCGTGATCTATGAACAAGATCCTGGAGAGGTGACATGACATGAACATATGTGGCCAAACTAACAAATCTTAATTACTTGTATCAAAGCAAAAATTAGCCATAAAAAAGACATAAGCTCTTACACTGTAAATGATTTTGTTGGTAATAGATTAAAAACTACCTGAATGATTAGAGAATGAAGTACAGTAAAACCTCAGCGTTACGAACACATCAGGCATGAAAGCTGTTTGTAACTCTGAAATGTTCACAATTTTGAACAAAATGTTACCGTTGTTCTTTCAGAAGTTTAGAACTGAACATAGACGTAATACAGCTTTGAAACTTTACTTTGCAGAAGAAAAATGCCGCTAATTATTTTCATTCAAATATAACAAACATAGAAACAGTTTCCTTACCTTACTAAATCCTTTTTGAACATACTACTGTACAGTATTTGCTTAGTATTTGTTTGTGTCTGCTGCTGCCTGATAGCAAACTTCTAGTTCCAAACGAAGGATATGATAGACTGGTCAGTGTTTAACACTGGTGTTTGTAACTCTGAGGTTCTACTGTATGTCTATTTCCAGTCTATTGTTAGTTAGATTTCTTCATTTTTGAAGCTTCAACACCTCTTGCAGAGAATGGTAGAACCCGTAGAGAATGGAAGAACTGAAACATAGTTTTGTCCTTTATTGTTGCTGACAGTGGTAATTTAAAAATCATTGTGTTCTGTAATTTAAACATGGTACAGAATACTTGAGTCTCAGTTCCTTAGAGACTTCTTAACCTTCTAGATAAATAGATTGGGTTCGTTATCAAATATTAACTAGAGAAATTCAGAGAATTGTAGAACCTGCAAATAGAGGTATAACGAGGTCCAATGGCTGTAAGTTGAAGCTAGAGAATGGAAATATCTGTTTGGCTATTTCTAAAAGATATACTTTAGTTCAAACACAAATTAGTTTAGGAACATTCTATGGTCTATGTCACGCATGAGATCAGAATAGATGACAACAATGATCCCTTCTGACTAAGAAATCTATGAAAAATGTGAGCGCTGGGTGCCCAGAATGTAATGCATCTCACAGAGATGGCAGTGGTGTCACTGCCACCGGACATATGTTTTGTGGGCCCCGAATGTGCTGAGCAGTGCCCTGAGTGCACTTGAGAGCTGGGGTTGGTGGGGTTATTTTAAATCTCCCACCCTGCTCCGCACCCAGGTGTATAGCCCAGGATAGGAGATCTAAATCAGATATCAACCAGCGCATGGAGGCTCCCCAGATCTCAGCCTCCATCTGGAGGTAAGTACTGGGGGGCCCCAAGAGCAGTGCCAGAGTGGCAGTGGGTCTTGGGAGAAGCAGAGGTCAGCAAGGGGATCCAGAGCAGCACTGGTGTGACACCAAGGCAGTATGCCCCTGGAGTGGTGCCATGGGGCGAGGGGAGTGGCATGGAGACTGGGTGAGGGGGCAGAGTAGGGAGGAGCTGGAGCAGCGCTGGAATTGTGGGGGGGGGGGGGGGGGGGGGCGTGGGGCCCGGGGAGCAGCAGCAGTGGAGGGTAGCCGGGGGCATCGCACCAGAGCACTGCAGAGGCTGGGTGGGGGGGTGTCGAGGAGCAGGGCCCTGGGAGCAGTGTGGAGGCTGGGCAGGAGGGCTGGTGGCAGGACCAGTGGGGGGAGCAGGTCCTGCCATGGAGCAGGAGTGGCACAGAGGCCAGGTGGGGGGGAATGGGAGCAGCATGGGTAGCCAGGAGCAGCAAGGGGCCCCAGAGCAGTGCTGGAGCAGTATGGGGCCCTGGGAATGGCATGAGAGGCTGCTGGAGTGGCGTGGGCCCCGGCAAGGACCTGTATCCTCAATCTCTTTTTTTTTTCTTTAAGCAATGCTTCTGATTATGGGTGTGAAAAGTAGGGGTATGCTGGAATTATAGACAAACATTACTCCATTAATAACATCACTGGGACATAGAACAGTGATCCCCAACCTTTTCTTCTGCCACAGCACACCATTGCACATGGTAGCTCGCTGCTCCCAGACTCTGCTGCAGTGGGCAGCCCCTGGCCAGGGGATCCCACCACAACTGGAGGTCCCCAGACCATGGCCAGGGCCACGTCCTGCAGCCACTGGCAGTACATGAAAGGGGTTGCCACCACCGTGCAGTGGTTGGGAACCACTGACATAGAATCTTCATATTTATTGGATGGAGACATAAAACGCCTACTGTCTGCAGAAAAAGAATTAAAATGCGAGGTCTGGTCTATAGTTACACTCCAGTTATTTTCATTTTATATTCCTGTATTATATACGTCTGGAATTCAAATTAACATAGTCAGTTGTTGTGATTTGTAGCCTTTGTCTAAAGAGAAAACTGAAGAAGACTGTGATTGCTACGGCAAAGTAGGAATATAAAATGTCATTTAAGAAAACAATCATTTAAACAATTAAAATTTATATAGTTTAAACAGTTAACCTGTATGATATTGTACATCCCTGAAGGGGTTGCTGGGGGTGCCCGGAGACTGAATGGGGGCCGCCCAATTTCCCTTAGCCCCACTACTGAATTGGGTCCTGGTCCCTCCATTCACTCCTGGAGCCTGCCACTCCCAGCCCACAAGAGAAGGCAATAAGGCACATCTGCACCTTGCCCCAGCCCTGAGCCCATTCGTCGTCGTCCCCCCCCCCATCGCTGCAACCCCCAGCATCTGCTGACTTCCATAGTGGGCCCTCCAGAGCCAGGGCACCACCATCCCTGGAGCCTACCATACTCCAACCCACAGGAGGGGGCAATAAGGCACCTTATAACCCTACCCACCCCCATCTGCTGTGCCCTGGCCATCCTCCACCCACCATGCTCCTGGCTCTGCCCTAGAACAGAGGACACCACTTATGCCAACCAAGCTGTCCTAGTCCCTTCATCTGGGTTCACATCATCTGTTGCCCAGCTAGCTGCTCTTCACGCTGATGCCGCTGTGGGTGCCAAACCCCTCAGTAGCCAGGGCTCACACCTGTGCATAGGTGAGCTCATTGGCCAGCCCACACATCATCACACCATGTCCCCACTCGGGGCCCAAGTGCACAGCCACCTGCACCCTATGGCATGAACAGTTAAATGGTTAATACAGTTTGTAACCAGTAAGTCTAATACTTAATGGTTAATCACTTCTCTCTGAAATTTTACATCATATTGCAAAGGGATTGAGGCATCTGACTCCCATTGGAATCAGTGAGAGTTGATCAGCTAAACCTTTATGAATCCCGCCCCTAGATTAACTGTAGTAAAGCTGTAGAGAGATTTCTACCTATTATGTATTCTTTTAGTTCCCTGGAAAGAATGAGACACATGGAAATGTTAGCTATACAGAGAACTTCCCACTGAACTGGTCTTTTGTACATTATCATGTTTTGGCACTAAGGTACCTCTGAGGTTTTGCTTAAAGAATTTTTCTGGCATTACTCCAAGTAATCTGATATATTAATGGAAAATGTGAAATAAGGTCACTCATTTTTCTTAAAACTGAAAATTTCCTTCTCTCAGAGGAAAGTCCAAGTTATTTTCATGCTGTTGTAAAATGACACAGTGCTGCAACATTTTATCTAGAGAAATACTGGCCAATGTAATCTAAATGAGAATAACTTTCCCATGATTTATGCCCCTGCTAGTCCTTTAGTTGAAGAGCTACCATTTGAAATTCAGGGGTTGTAGTGGGGGTGAAGAGAAATAGCGGTCTTCTGGTCTCAAGCCTCCCTCTTCATCGGCACAAACCAAGCATTCTCAGCTGGACGACAATGAGCAACCTCATCAAGCAAGTGCCACAAGACTCCTTGCCTTTTTTTACTCATCAAGAAAGTCACTGATGCTGCTAGTCATTGAACTCACTTTCTTAAATCCCACACTGTTTCTCTACACTCTCTATCATTCTGGATTAAAATCTGCATGAATTGTCATTAAATCTGGTGTTAATATCTTTGCAATTTCCAAAGGAATAGCCGTGTTAGTCTAATCCAGCAAAAAAACAAGGAGTCGTGTGGCACTTTAAGACTAACAGATTTATTTTTCTCATGA
This sequence comes from Podocnemis expansa, assembly GCA_007922195.1. NCBI lineage: Eukaryota > Metazoa > Chordata > Testudines > Podocnemididae > Podocnemis > Podocnemis expansa. The sequence goes on from ML682060.1 coordinate 34,134,100, forward strand.
GCTTTCGTGGGAGAGAATCCCACTTGGTCAGATGCTTTGAAGATGGGTGAATTTACAGAATGGAATGAAAATAAATGCAAGGGGGTGTAAAACAGGATTATCTTTTCACTCCAGGATTGGAAAAAATAGTTCTCAGCTCTTGCCTTGTGGCATGATTTTACACAAAGCTTTCTACTTTCTCACCACCTGAGCTAGCTGAGCTAAACAATTTTTCACCACAAGATAAAGACAAAATCAAAGCTATTTTTCTATCTCTGCATCATTTATTTCAATATTATGCACTGTTGTTATGTACTGAATAAAAGTCTCTAAGGCCTCATCAGTGCTAGGAATATTGAAAGTGTACTTAGCAGGGGTTCATCACAAGAGCAGGTGTAACAATGTTACTAATGTTTTAAGTTGTGGCGGAGACAGGAAATGTGTGTTTTTAATGCTGTTTCAGCTAATCGTGTCCAGCGGTTCGTTGCAGAAGAACTGGTACAGCAGAGCAATTTGTGGAGGCATAAAGCAAAACGTCAATGTTCTTAACAGAATTCAGTATGGTCACTGTGGATGCATTGGACTGTTTGTGCTTCCACTGGTAAAAATAAGAACTGATTCAGTTAACAAACGATTCACTGTGGGTGGAGTTTCATACAGCTGTCAAGTTGATCCAACAACCTGGTGCCATGGGTTGGAATAAAGCCAGCAAAATACAGTCAGTGTAGAGCTTGTTGTATTTCATTTGCTTAAGATACTTGTAATTAGTGAGGTTGAGTTACTAATTAGTATGGTTTGATTTCAAGTTTGAATTCAAGATTGCCAGGGGGAACATTGCCTCAATATCACTTCTGACTTCTATATTTTTATTAGTTGGTTTGACATACTTCGTACTACTTTAATACTTTTTAACTCTGCCAAAGAGAGTGAGCTAGCTGCCTGAGTGAGTCTCTGATCCATTCTACTATAGGAAAATTTCTCAAAAATTTCCCAGTTTTGGTGATGTGGTGTGCCTCCACTTCTGTTAACAAAATTGGAAATCCTAGTGTAGACAAGCACTTACCTCCTACTGCTGTTTTAAGCACAATGTCAACTCGCTTGCCTAAAATGTTGGCAGTGACCCATCTACAGTAGGGCTTTTCATGAGGTCAATATTAACGGAAGTGAGCCACATTAGCAGCATTGGGAAATTTCAGCAGAATTCCCCTAAAGTTGTCAGTGGCTAATATCACTGACATTCATTGCAGATATACACAGAAGTTGTACAGTGCTGCTGCAGCTCATGGGATCAAAAATTAAGTGCTCTGCTAAGGACTTCAGAGGGAGTGCTTTCCTGAGCAGGACCTAGCCCTGCAGTGACATGGAGGTGAACTATCTTTGGATCTTTAGAAGAAGAGATTGAGGCATGTTGGCAGTGTTGCTGTTAATAAGTTTCCACACCTAATTCGTACATTGTACCTTTTCTGTGGATAAATTGTGGACTGCAGACTCCAGGAGTGTTTAATCTAGTGGCTTTTCTTAGCACTGAATTCACTTTTAAAAATAATAGACAATGAAAAGAAGTTTTGAAAAGATTTGAAACATTTCATTTTCCAGGTGGCTGATTTAGTCAAGAAAGTCGAGAAAGTTTCACTTCCCATAACTGGGTGCACCTTAGCACTTCAGCAGAGAGAAGAGTGTAATTTTAAATGGGTAAAGTACTTTTCCTCACAAAATGACTCTCTTGGAAATCCATGAAATTATTGTTTGACTCCTCTAAAATTTGTGCAGGGTTATTACTGTTGGTTCATTTGTATTGTGATTTAATGGCAGCTGCAAACACCAACAGCCAGATCATCAGTTAGTGTAGACTGTCAAAGCTCCAGTGACCCAGTAGAGGTACACAAACTTCCTGCCACTGAGGATCTGCTTCCACACCTGATTCATACATTGTACCTTTTCTGTGGATAAATAGTGAACTGCAGACTCCAGCACTGTTTAATCTTGTGGCTTTTCTCAGCACTAAATTCACTTTTAAAAATAATGGACAATGAAAAGAAGTTTAGAAAAGGTTTGAAACATGTTTCATTTTCCAGGTGGTATTTATGAGACTTATGCCAAGTAAGATGGTTCAGGTCGTGAAATTAAGTTATGGGGTTGTGTAGCCAACTGAAAAAATAATCATCTGTAACAACACCAAAACTGTTTATTAAAATATTAAGATTAAATTTAAAGACAAAATATTTGTTTTCCTGGTGCTAACCTTTAATCCCATATTCTGCTTTCAATCTAATTTCTTTAGGACTCGCAGGGGATTTCTTGCGTTCTGGACGATACTCTGCTCATACAGTAAATGGTGCCTGGTCACCATGGACTCCATGGTCTCAGTGCAGTCGAGACTGCAGCAGAGGCATTCGCAACCGCAAACGTGTCTGCAACAATCCTGAGCCCAAATATGGAGGGCTTCCATGTCTGGGCCCAGCTCTGGAGTACCAGGAATGTAACATCTTGCCTTGTCCAGGTAAGCATCAAGAAATATTAAAAAGGGGAATGACAATAATTGAGTTGACGTTCAAGTCCATACTTTGCACTAGAAAGAATTGTAAGGTAGTTCAAACCGTTTCCTTCTAAACTCTTTTCCAGACAAACAAGTGAACTTTACAAAATAACTTTTTCTCTGTAGCATCAGCTGTGATTTGAAACCAGTGCTGTATAAAGATTACAGAAGATGTACGTTCATGGTGATTTCCCATAAAAACTAAAACTGTTATTTATATTGCAGAAAGTCAGTCAGCACCAGTATTGTCAGATATGAATGCATTAACATGTAAGATACCATATGGAAATGTGATTTCTGAGCCCTCTTTTCAGTGGATCATGTCATTTAGCTGCCAAAAAGAGAGACTCTCTCTAGTTCGAACAGTGGTGCATTTTCAGAGTCTGTAGAATTGATGAACCAATTAGATTTTTAATGAATATACACTAGAGGCCAGATTCTCAGCTTGTACAAATCAATATGGTTTTATTGATGTCAGTGTAGTGTAGTTATACTTAATTTATGCTAGCTGAGATTTTAGCCCTAAAGCTGTGAGAAATGTTCATAAGAAAGAAAAGGAAATGCGTATGAAACTGGCCTGATTCAGAATTGTCTAGCCACTCAAAGCTTCAGTTTAGTAAAGTAAAAAACTGTTGAATGAATTTGTGACAGATTTTGAATGGGTGGCCACTGGATTTCTTGTGTGGTCCTGGATAGAAATCAGGAAGAGATGATATCTCAGGCGCTCTGCAACTAGTACAAGGCTTATGAGAGTTAGAAAAATCATCATAAGTGGCTGTTTCATTAAAGATTATTTTATGGTTTACTAAAAAGCGATTAAAACCAAAATGTTTATTTTTCAGCAATGGAAACAGATGTGTGTTGTTATATCTTCTACATTTGGCAAGATGATTTATGTACTGATCTCCCTCTCTCTCTCTCAAGCAGAGTGGCTCTATGTCAGGGAAATATGGGGTAAGACAGTAGAGGAGAAGAAGGGGAGGGCTGATTGCAAAGCATTCAACACCTGATACAGCTCTGGCATCATTCCCTTTTTTGACCTAAGGCAATTCCACATGTGAAGAATTCTGACCCAGTAATACTTAGGCTCTCCAACCTCTAGTTCAAGTCTGGGGACAGACTTGGGGGTGAAGGAGACTGGAGGGAGAGTGGGTCTGAATCTGAACACAGGGAAGCCCAGGAGAGCTGAGAGATGACAAACATTACAGCTCACAGATTCAAGGATCCAGGTCCAGTGCAAATTTTAACACTCTGAGATATGTTTATCATATGCTAACTGGTAACAGGCGGGAGACAGGTGGATTGTGGAGCGTCCCATTCACTCCTTCTCCCCACAGATTGTCAGGAGAGAGGTGTACACCCACTCGGACCTGATCCTACTCAGTTCTTCCCTATGCCAAGAGAATCCCCAACAGGGGACCTGTTTTCTAGTGGTGGTGTTTTCCATTCTGTTTGCGCTAGATGACTGAGCATTTCAAAGGTGGCAAAATATTGATTGTGGCCTCTTAATCTCGAAATAAGGTTTGACCATCGAACTGAGAAGGTTGGACAACAGGGTATAGAACCTCATCTGATATAAGTTGTCATGGCTTAACCAAAGTCAGAAAAGCTATAGAAGTTTGTACTAACTGAGGACCTGCTCTCAGTGTGATAAAGACTTGTTCCAGGCTTTTACATCTTTTTATATGTTGTTTTACATTTAAGTAAGTGAGCACTAAATAGGGACTGCAAATCCAGATTCATAGTTTCATTACCATACAGTAATAACAATCGAAAAATATACCTGTGAAATTGGACCAGCTTTGTTGTTTCCCCTTCACTACTGGTTCGTAAAACAGAATGTGGGGTTGGATTTTTTTAAAGTGAAGTATTTTCTAAGGTTTCCACAAGGGAACTTTGTTTTTTTAACGTATCAGCTTTGCAAGTATTTTCAGTAGAAATTGGTACAGTCAGCTGAAAATGCATGTTGTCTATAATAATAATTTAATGCTCGGGGTAGAAATACTAATATCTAAGGATATGTCTACACTGGAGCCTTAGGCTGGCTTAAGGAAGCTTATGTCAATGTACAGATCCCTGTGGCCACACTTGGCTTTTATTAAGTTAACTTAGGCACTTCCTTAAGTTGACTTAATGACACCATCTCTGAAGGTCAACTTAACGCTTAGGCCAGTATAGATGGGGAATAGCCCTTAAATTGACTTAATTGGCCTCTAGGAGCCCTCCCAAAGTTCCTGGCCACCAGGAAGTGTCGACCTTGCATCTGACAGTGTGGAAGCAGGCAGTTCACAGGCGTTTTCAGTGTGGATGCTCTAAGTGGACTTAACAAGGTCAACTTTTAGCTGACTTGAAGTAGATCTTGTTAAGTTGACTTAACAGAGCCTCCAGTGTAGACATGCTTGCCTCCATGGTGCGCAGACAGACCACATATTGGAATTTGGAGACACAAGGGATTGGATTTTACTGGCAGAATGCTAAGGTCAGTCGGCTGGATAAAGGGCAAGCTCTTTAGGCCAGTCCAACTAGGCCAAAGGCCCCTGGCGCAGATGACTATGAGCGAGGTGGGTCAAAGGAAGGGGCTGCAGTTGGGGGACTTCTAGTGCAAAGAGGCCAGGCCCAGAACGTAATTCCCTATAGCAAGAACTTATGCATTGTGATATGTGTACTTATGCCAGCAGACAAATATCGTACACTATTCTTGGGGCCCTTGGGTACTTGCCTTTGGGCCTGCAGCTGTGTAGAAATGAAGTGCCACACCTCACTAGGTTGTACCCCCCGCCTACTGAGGATCCCTCCACTGTGCCAATAGCTCCTCGTCCCCCACCTTGGCACCGGATGCGAGCACAGACTGGTGGGAACAGGTTGTCCATGGAACCTGGAGCAGCAAGCACTGGAGGAGGAACCTCCAGGTTAACAGGGGGATCATCACCCCTCGTCACCGAGCCCACCCCACTCCTACACCGAAGGCATACGGTGATGAGGGCAGGCATCCCTGTGGACAAGAGCGTGGCCATCGCTCTCTGGAAGATGGCCGCTTCCAAGTCCCACAGGTCCAGTGCCCATCTCGTCAGTGTCAGGAGGTCCACTGTCAGGGAACTGCTGCTGCAGGTTGCCCACACCATCAGCCGGTCCTGCAGCCACTCCTCATCACCCTAGGAGTACTGAAGGACAGCATCGCCGGCCTCACTGCCCTGGGCTTTCCAATGTGTGGGGGGATTGTTGATGCCACCCACATCGCCATGTGAGCCCCACCACACCGCCCACTCCCCCTTTTTGCCCCAGCCAGCCGCCACCCAACCCACCCACACCCTGAATCCAACCTGATAAAACATGTAACAACTTTGAACATGGGTGAACTGTTTTTATTTACAACAAGGGAGTATGGGAAGGCAGAACTGGGGAGACAGAAAGGGTTGAGTGGGGGCACAACTGGGGACACAGGGATGTGGGGTGAGGGTTTCAAAATGGGGGCACGGGTTGTGGGGTGGGGGTTTCCAACTGGGGGCACAGGGATGTGGGGTGAGGGTTTGGGGACAAGTGGGGGGGCATTTTTTGGGGGGAGCCACCCCTGGGGCAGGACCCGCAGCACCACGGCCTTCTCCGAGGCCACCCTGGGTGCGGGGGCACCGATGGCGAGGGGCAGCTGGGTCCCTGGGTGCAGCAGCAGCAGGGGCAGAGCCAGGCTGGGGGCCAAGGTCTGACCCTTGGCACTGGAGCTCGGTATGAATATTTTCGAGCTCCATGGCCTGGCGCTCCAGCGCTGCTGCCTGCCACTCCATGGCCGCTGCCTGCAGCTCCATTGCCGCCTCAGTGTAGTCATCTGTGTCGGTGGCCCACTTCAGCTGCTGGACCACAGCATCCTGTCGCCTGGCCTGCTTCAGGCTCCACACCCAGGTTGAGTTCTCTGACTGCTGGCCAAGTTGTAGTGAGGATGCGAGGATTTCATCCCATGTCAGGTGGGCTCTTCTCCTCCGCCTGGGAGCCAGTGGCGGGTTCCTAGGAGAAAGCCGGCAGATGGATGGACGAGCTGCCGGGGCAAAAGGGAGAACAGTTAAGTGTCAGCCTACTAGCCTTGGTGTGTGCAGCCTATGAGCTGCAAACACCCCTGCCCTGACAGCTAACAGGATTCCAAGGCTGGGTGGGCTCTGTACATTGCAATCAGGGGGCACGGGGCCTCATAGCCCATGGTAGATAGTGAGTTGTTCTCGGCCGCATGTGGCCCGGGAAGTCTCCTGAGCCATGTGATAGGCATGCTGGCTGCAGGCTTTCTGCCCTGCATGCTGCCAAGTCTGCCTATTGCCACCCCTGTGTTGAGGGAACCCCATCCTGCTTGGGCATTGGCCCCTATCTCCACATGCCTCCCTGCGGCATGTCTGCACAGGAGAGCATGTGCCCCCCTCCCCCAGGCCTAAGCGCCACTGTCCCAGGGCTGTGCCCCCTTCAGGACCCATGCCCTGCACTCTGGGGCCTCCCTGCCTTGTGGGGAGGCAAGCTTACCAACTGGGACGCCTGATGTTCGGCGCTATGTCCCTTCAGACTCTGCTGGCTCCTGCTCCTCTGGGGGCTCTTCAGGGCTGCTAGTCTGGGACTCCTCTTCGGGGATGAGCTCTGGGCTGGTGGGTGGAGCCATACTTGGGCAGCTGCTCTTGCCCACCTCCAGGGGCTCTTCGGCTTCGGTGGGGGCCCCCTCTGCCTCTGTGGCAGTAACTGTGCACCTCTGCAGAATCCCACAGGCGCCTACGGTGGGGTGGGCCACCGGGCTTATTATCCAGGAAGTGGTGGAGCTCCTCAAAGTGTTGGTAGCTGGTGGCAGCTGCTGCCCCACAGAGCTCCCGGGCATCACATGTCCGGCAATACTCCTGTCGGAGCCCCTTTACCTTTGAGCGCACCTGCTCCATGGTACGCTTAAAGCCCTCATCTGCCAGTGCCCTGGCGATGTTGGAATAAATGTCCACATTTCTCTGACTGGCCCTGAACCTCTCCAATATCTCCTTCCTTTCCCAGATGTGGAGGAGGGCAAGGGTCTCCGTCGGGGACCACACAGATCCCCTCCGCCATCCCTGTGAAGGGGTTGCTTGTGCGTCAGCCATGGCCCACATTCACAGACTGACAGCAGAAGGCACGAGCTAGGAGGGCACTTGCTGGCCCAGGGCACCCTGGGAGGAAGAAGGTCACTCTCCAAACTGCTTTTGAAACAACGTTGTTTCAAAATAACGGGTTTTGGACCCGTCTTTTTGAAACAGCCATTTCAATTCGTTGTTTTGAAACGGCTGTTTCGAAACAGTGTCAGAATGCCATTGTTTCGAAACAGCTGTTTCAAAAAAAATGTTTTTTTCGAAAGCGGACCAGGTTTTAACATTTTGAAACAACGATCATTATTTCAAAATGACAAGTCCTGTTGTTTCGAAATAACGAAACATCGTTTGGACATGGCACTTTTTCTTTTGAAACAACGGCTGTTGTTTCGAAAGGAAAGTGCCGTATAGACACAACCTAACTGGCATCCTGAAGTTACGCACAAGGGGCTTGCCTTCACTGAAAGCAGTGAATTCACTGCTGTCAGATCAGTCTCCCTGCTTGACAAATCAGGTCTCTGAAGACCCACTTAAGCCAATCAGGAAGCCAATACTACAAGACCATCCCCCAGAGAAGGAGTGATGTTCTGTTGGAGGGAAGGAGTTCCCCTCTGGCTCAGGCTACTGAAGACAGCACACTAAGTGTCACTGAAATCTTGTGGTGCTATAGACCAGCCCGGTGTCAGTGGCAAAGTTAGAAATAAAACCCTGATTTTCTGAGTCTCAGTTCCATGCTCAATTTACTAAACCAGTGGTTCCCAACCTGTGGTCCTGGGACCCCATGGGGACCGCAGCGTTATTACAAGGGATCTGTGAATACATCTGACACCAGCTGTTGCCAGCCAGCTATCCATGTTGAAGAGGGCTCTAAATCAGGGATGTCAAATTTACAGCCCACCAAGGGCACCAGTCTGGCCCACAGAGCTGCTGCCTGGGCTATGCCTGGAAGCTGTCTGTAGCAGTGAACTCCAAAGACAGTCTCCAGGCACAGCAGGACTGGACGTACTTCTGACTCTCTCACATGATCCAAGTTACAGCATAGGGGAATAAAGGAAGTGCTCCAGCGAATCTCACCTTAGCTTTGCTGTGGTTTGCCAACCAATCAGAGTCTCAGTCACAGCAAGCTAGGGCTGTTCCAGAAAGCCACCGCACTGCCCGCTATTCCAACTCTTCACTGTCAGTCAATCAGCATGCTAATTTGATTGACAGCACATTGTATGAATCACAAATAAAAAAGGAAAAAAATGACTGGGTCCCATGTGGGAGCAAGCCAGCCAAAGGCCAGCATTCTGAATGACTGATGGTGATGGGAGCGGGGGTGAGAGGCAGGAGCCAGCCTGGCTGCCTGTGACAGAGACTGATTTTTTTTGCTTGCCACCAGGAGGTAGGAGAAGTGGGAAGGGAAGGGGGTTGAGGGGTCATGGAGCCAGAATGTGTGGGAGAGCCTGTGGGATTCAGACGGGGAAGGTGAGCCCATGCCATCCTGAATATGGAAGGGAAAAGGGCTGGGGAGACCATGTGGCTACATGGCCTGCAAAAGGTGTCCTGCCTTTGAATGTGGTCCCCCCATATTGAATGAGTTTGACACCTCTACTCTAAATGAATTATATTTGTCTGCTGTGAGCAGCCACACCTTGGCTATGTCCCCACCCTTGGGAGCAGGTGGGGTCCAGGTCCTCCACTGCCCTTCTGCAGCACCTCTGCTTGCAGTCAATCCCTGATAACAACTATTATCATTTGGAGGTCCATGACATTTTTTGACATTAAAAAGGGGCCCTCCTCCTCAAAAAGGTTGGGAACCACTGTACTAAACCACAGCTTTCCTTGAAATTAAGGCATACTGTACTAATGTATGTAACATTTGCATGCCGGTTTTGTCAGAAAGCTTTGATAATCATAACAAGACATTTTAGATCCTAGAGAAGACAAACTACAAAATACCATGATTTCCCAGATCTTTAATATATAGTATGAAATCTTCTTATAGGAAATCTTCAGTGAGTCTTCTCTCTTATGTGTTTCTATCTTAGCCTTTACTGGAATAATGTACTTTATTTCTTATGTTTGTCTAACATGGCTTAGATTGTGAATATCATGTGATATTCCAGTTTCCATTAATAGGTAACATTGATTCAGAGTGGTCATCTCAATTAATTAATATTTAAATAAGTTAATTGCACTTAATATTAAGGTCCAAAACCATGGAAAATACCATGTTAGAACCCTGCATGATGCCCTTTATTTGATGTCACAGAGATACACTGAATTATGTTGGATTTGAAGGTAATAACCTGCAGGATTATTAAGAAAAATATTAAGAAATGTATTTTGTTTCTTGATTTGCTTAAGATGTGAACATTTGGTCGAAATGTAGGAAATGCGTAGTCAATTGTTCTGATGAGTATTGAAAAAAATGGATTAATTCTGCATTTAGGCTTGAAATTTGGTATTTTATTTCAATATTTGGGATTTTGTCAGTGTCACACTATTTTTCTCATCATTTTTCTTAATTCTTAAAAAAATTAGGTTGTGAAAAATCTAATATATTAGGCACAAATAGTCATATGTCACTAAACATGAGGATAAAAAATTGTTTAAGGATATTATAAGGGAAAGTATGAAACTTTAAAAAAACCTGCAAGGGGTCCTGTGGCACTTTTAAAGAAAGGCATTTTTTTCTTTGAATGAACTTATTAGTCTCCTACTGCTTTTGTCACCTTTTTCTCTGCAAACATACTGTGGTCCATAGAAAAAAGGTAGATACTTAAAACTAATAGACCAAATTTGTCCTTGGGATAGCTTTATACACTAGGGAAAAAAAATTGGCCCAGTGCTGTTCTCACTTGAGCAAAGACCATTATGTCAACAGAGTTCTCTCAAGTTTTGGCCCTTATTTCTTCCAGTTGCACTTACTTACACAGGCATTACTCTGCCTTTTTTCCTATTGCATTGCTCTCAGACCTGATCTACACTGATGATAGAGTCAACGGGAGATATGCATGCTGCGTAGAGTATATAGTGCAGTGGCGTCCAACAGTTTTTTCGTACTCACTAAGATTGTGGTGAATATGTTAAAATTTTTGCCACATGACCAAAAATCAATTCTGTGTTTTTATAGAATATAGCAGGGTAGAAAAATAAACAATAATGTTTTCAATTATTTTTCACAGAATTATTGAGAAATCTGATGTGTCTTTTCATTAAGTAGTGCAGGGAAATCAGGAATAAAATCAGCTAGACTGCATCTCAACTCCGCCTCCAAATTTTCATCCAATATCTGCGACCTATATTTTGATTTCACCATTTTTACTACAGAAAAAGTTGATTTGCAGAGCCATGTTGAATCAAAAATTGAAAATAGTTTTGGAATAACTGTATTTAGAACCACAAACTCATTTCAATTTAAAATATGAGTCCACATTGTAGCAATTGGATCATCTTTCAGATGTTGAGTGCTTTAAAGTAAAATCACATCCATCTCAAAAAGTTGCCTCTCCAAAGAAAGAAGCCTGACAAGTTCTTGAAACAGTTGAGAATTATAGATGTCAAAGTCAAATGGATTTTACATGAATTGAAAAGCAATTCTGTACTTTTCAAAATCTAAAAAGTGCTGTTCGGATTATTGGAGTAAATTCTGCAACCAATCCACATAGCACTGCTTATCAAAATCAGGATTTTCTTTATATTGCTCCATGTTTAGAAAGTGCATGAAATCTTGAAACCTCATATGTGCCACAAAAAGTTTGTTTTATCATAAATTCTCATACATATTGCACCAAATCCCAAATAAGTTTATTTCCCTGAAGATTCAACTTCAGATCATTCATGTGAGTGGTGCTGTCAGTCAGAAAATGAAAGTCACATTGCCACTCTTCATCCTCGAGGATGTCATAAGTTCATATCTCTTTTTTCTTAACAAGAAAGTCATGGATTGGGGTTATCAAGGCAGTAAATTGATGCAAGACCTTTCCATGACTTAACCACCATATGTTTGCAAAATATACCACATCATTAAATCCAGTGTTTTCCATTTCATTCAGCAGCGCTACAAATTGTCAATGGTTCAGAGAACTAGCACGAACATAATTCACGGTTTTGATAACTGTATCCATCAAATCTTTCAAAGTGTATCCTTCTGTCATTTGGGCATAGAGATTTTCTTGGTGCAAAACACACTGGAATGATGCCAAAGATTACCATCAAGGCCATCAAGATGTTACTTTAAGAGACCTATCATTGGAAGTGCACTATACGTCATTATTGAAACCAGTTTCTTCAAATCTAGTTCAAACATGTTCGCAACATTACAGAATTCATCAAGAATGTTGATGCCGGGAGTGTGGTTTTTCATCCTACTAACTGCAAGCAGTTCTTTGTGGATTTCCAGGTCTTTTGGCACAAAACAAATACAAAAAAGCAGCTGTGCAATGTTCTTAATGTCAGTTGACTCATCCAGAGCCACCAAAAAATGCATACAGTTCTTTAATCGAACACATGATTTGTTTTTAGTATTTTGTGCCATATGTTGCAATCAATGGGCAACCTTTCGATGACTCAGCTATAGATTTTGGACTTACTGCTTTATGTTGCTTTTTGTCTTCGGTTCATAATTTTCTAGCCAAGTTTCAATAACAGCACAAATAATTTCTTTGTCTAATTCTCCATCTGAAAATTATTTCATTTTTCATACCAGAATCCATGCAGCTTTGTAGCTAACCAGTTACCAATTCAGATGATGAAAGAAATCATTTTAAAATTTGCTGCTGCTCATTAAATTTCAATTTCAGATGAGCAGTTTCACAAACTTGATTTTGCTGACCAATAGGAAACATTATTATACTCACTTTGTGAGTTTTGAAAATGCTTTCTCAAACTGTCCACTTAGTTTTTGTTATATCTTTTTTTGCACAGTATACACACTGTTTTTTCATTCATTTCCATGACGGCAAATTCCAACTCCTGTTTGACATGAAATTGATGTGCAATTGTCTCCCAATCTCTCTTTTTCTTTGGTGCAGTTTCTGCTGAAGTGCTGGTTTCTTCATTATCAGTTGGGCTAGGACTTGTACTTTCTTCCAGTCTGCTTGGCTGTTTCCTAATTATAAATTTATCCATGTATGAAATAAGTGAAAAGCATTTTTAATAAATTAAATACTTTTTCATTCCAAAGTTTCCAAAGTCAATAAAATAAATATATAGGAATGGAATGTTAATAAGTATATAAAAATTAGAAGCGATAGCAATTATAAATAAGATAAATAGATAAAAAGCTTACCGGTAAAAATGTATGCTTGTGGGCCTATACAACATTCACTATGGTAGCATCTCAGAAACCATCAAGAAATCTACATTATACTCAAAGCTGAGTAAGTTTGTTCTGAATTACACAGTGTGATGTTTGACAACAATGAATTTTGCTGACAGCACAAGTGCATTTTGTAGTGCCATATACTATATGCTGTATAGGACCCAAGGATGAATCTGTGATTGTTAAGGGCGGAGAGGTGCTAAATTATGTTATATCATGCAAACACATTTATACAAATAACCCTGTAGACACAAAAAAATTGACACAGTTTTGAACTGGTACATGTATAAATGAATTTTATTAAAAATTTATTTTTAAAGAAAAAGGTAGTAGGAGTAAAGCTCCAATTTGCCACAGGTCAATAGCCATATTGCCACATTTGGCAAATGGCAACCATGTTGGACACCATGGAGATACTGTATCTCCCTTCAACTGACTGACTTTTACTTACCACAGCAACTCTAGTGTGCTGCACCAATGGCAAATGTCCTCCAGTTGACAAAGGATTACTCATCTTGCAGGAGATGATGTATGGTGTTGACCGTAGGGCACTTCTGGGGTCAACTGAGGATGTTTCCATTGCCTGCTCAATTGATCTGGCAGCACCACCAGTGCAGACACACCCTCAGTCAGCTGTCTTCTGCATTCAGCACTTGATTTGCAGATGTTTACTAAAGCAGCACAGAACTGAGACAGAAAACTTTTTTTTCCCCCCCTCTACAGATCATATAGCCAGGGGCAATGCAGTAGGAGCCGTCAGGATTTAGGACAAAGTGGAGTGGAGCCAGAATCAGATTATGCCTTGGAGTAAAGAGGGACTCAGCAGAGGGTCAGGTCTCCAATCCATTACTTTCCCAGGCACCTGAAAATTCCCCATTTGTGCTAGTGCAAAATCCTAAGTCTGCTTAGTTTCTGAGCAGAAGCAAAAAAAAAAAAAAAAAAAAAAAGCCCAAAGTACATGGAAGGACAGTCAATTTACTTAATAGTCATTTAGAAATTGTCCAGTGATGTGAATGTTTATTGGCACCACAAAGAGATATTATTGTAGACTGTTTTCCCCTGGAACACCCTCTTTCCCATTTTTTTTTTTTTCATTTTTGTGGAGCAATATTTATTTCCCGGGAAAACAACTTTTAGGCAGAGAGTTCCTTGTTTGCTCAGGAAGACAAAAAACAACATCTATAAAGGAAAACATTGTTTTGAAACTACCCTTGCCTATGAAAAGGCCTCACTCCACACCATACCAGCCTGAATAATTGTCAAGTGTTTGAAAGTATTTTTTCCAATGTTGTTAAACTTCTCTTTTTGTTCAACAGCTGAGCTATACTGTTGTATAAAGAAATTATTTAATCTATAGAGATTTCTTCATTTTTTTTCATCAATAGGAGACTAAATATGCATTAAAGACTCACCATTAGGGACAGCAAATGGTGAGCAAGCAGATGGCCCTATGTTGCTAAGCAACACTATAAAAAGATAAAAGCAACCACAGAGTTCTATTTAGGCCCCATAAAACCTCACACAGTAAACACCCACTCCTTTGATCCTATTTAACTCTGATGAGGCCTTTATCATCCCCTATTGTTTAGAAGAAAAAGTTCAGAGGATGGATAAAAGGGGGAGTTGTGTCAGCTTTTTTGAGGACTAGAGATTTATGATGCCAGCCTAAATAGGTAGAAAAGGCAGCAGATATTTTATAATGATGCCCTTTAGCATTACTACCATTAAGCCTCTGTCACAACTTCTATTATGTTGTGTTCAGTCGGCCCCTCAGCTCTAAGGTTTATAATATAGCTATAATAATAATTGCAGTTACAAAACAGAAATCATTACATAGTGTTGTAACCATGTTGGTCCCAGAATATTTGGCTATGTCTACATCAGGCAAAATTAGTTCAGACTTGCTAGTCTGAACTAAAAAGTTACAGGTTAGTTCAAACTAAGCCTGAACCTATTAGTTTAAACTAATTGCACATTCTAGTTCAGACTAATGCTTAGTTTGAACTAGAATGCGTGGTTAGTTGGCTTAGTTTGAACTTTAGTTTGAACTAAGTGCCTACGTCTGGACTAAGTGCCAGTAATTACAAGTTTGAACTTAGCTTTCCTTAGTTCGGGCATCGGAAACACGGGCTCAGTGAGCCATTCTCAGCTCTTTAGGAGCCGCTTTTTGGCTCCCTAGCTGATAGCTGGGGTCAAGGGGGTCTATTTAAATATCCTGCCCTGGTCTGCTCTCAGATGCTTGGAGTAGCCAGGGTGGGAGGCAGCTCACAGCTGGAGATTCCCCTGCTTAAGCACAGGTAAATTCTGTGCTGGGCAGGGGAGAGTCTCAGTAGCTTGGCATGAGCTGGAGAAGCAGAGAAGGGGCTTGGCTTTGGGTGCATATGTAAGTGAGGGGAGGCTTCCAGGAGCCAGCTATGCTGGGCTTGAAGCTGAGGGAGCTGTGCGTGAGCTAAGCCGGGAACCAGGAGACTGGCTGCACAGGAGTGGGAGCTCTGGGGGCCCAGAGGGCCAGCCCATGCATACAGACCCAGGGTGCAGGGGGTGATGAAAGTGCTGCTGATGTGCCTGTAAATATCCTCCTCTGAGTTTCTGGCTCCTACCAAGAGAAGGGAGGAATTTCTGGGGCAGGCATAGGTTTGGGCTAATGGCTGGCCTGGAATCCCTGGAATGGGCTGCTAGAAGTGTGTGGGGGGGGGGCTGCCCCTAGCCCAGCTGCAGTGAGGGCTTCTAAATTCCCTAATCTACCTGACTGGAAAAGTGTCAAAGGGATTTTGCACTGTAGTAGGTAAAAGAAGTTGGAGAGAAGAGAGCCAGCCATGGGGGCTTGTGGAGGTACAGGCAGGCTAAGGGCTAGAATGGATGTAACCTGCTGGAGTGGGGACTGCTGCTGCCCCCAACTCCTGCTGCGAGGCTGAAGCAGTAAGGCTGAGAAACCTGCCTCCAGCAGCAGAGAAGAAGTCAAGGAGAAGGGGTGGGTCCCTCTCCCCCATACAGCCCTAGCTTAGCTCTCTTGTTACTGCTTGTGGCATGGCATGCAATGTGAATGTCCACTGCTGCCTGGCTGTGAAGAGAGATAAGAGAGCAGCACAGCTCCATATTTTAAGGCCCACCCCTCCTTACCAATGTTCCCTCTAAGGTTTGACGGCTTGTGTGCAAAATTTTGAACCCGTGTGCAAAACTTTTTCTGAATAAAATTTTTGTGCAACTTCACGTGATGGAAATTATTGAAAAATATAGAACAATGAAAAATTAATAAGTTATTTAAATTGCTTTTATTAATAATTTGAATGTATTCTATGCTTATGTGACATTTTGTCTCATCAATTCTTCAGTCCTGTTTGTCTGCCTTTGTCGGTTTTCCAAAATGAATAAGCACATAAAAAGTTAAAATGAAAGCAATTAACTTGCCTCTCATTTTTCATTTTGCACAGCAGCCCATTTTACAATTAAAAAAAAAAGGTCCTAAATTGTTCCTAGCCAGTTCAAATGTGACCCTTTATTTGTTTTACTTAATTGGTCACTATTAGTAATCTTGATCACAGTATACTTTATTTTCCTTCATTTTATTAGTGTTTGCTATATATTTTTTTCCCAATTTAACCCTTCCCTAAGGAGCAACAGGCCAAAAGGTAAAAAACCCAACCCAGGGCTTGACCCTGTGATCACAAATCTGTTATTCTACCAACTGAGCTACAGGCATTCTATATAGAAAAACTTCTAGGCATAAAGGATAACTGTGTACTCCACTGCCCCTTGATCCCATCCCCCCCAAACTGCTCTTTATTCCATGTGTGCATCTGTGCAGCAAACTCTTAACATCAGGATGGTGGGTTCCAGCACTGTGCCCCCCCAGTCTACTTATCAGAAGTAAAAGGCTGGACAATCACCTATTTTTGGAATGCCTGAGGGAGGAAGGACATGAAGGTAAAAAGGAGCCCTTGGATAGCTAGCAACTCCCCCCCCCAGCCAATCCTCAGTGGGGCTTCAGGCCTGCCCCCTGCCCATCTTCAGCTGCTTTCCCAGCCTGCCCCCTCCCCCAGTTGATCCTTGGCCATGGTTAAGCCCTGTCCCCCCCACCCCTCATCCAATCCTCAACCACTCTGCCAGACTAGGGTTACCGGATACCAAAGCATGGAAAGGAGGCCAGGGAAGTACAAAAAGGAGGATGTTGGAGGACACACACATCTGGGGCTGCGCCTAGGCCCCCTTCATCCACCCAGCCAATGCCCCCCCCCCCAAATGCTTGCCGCATTGATCACTCAACTCCAGGGAAATCTGTCTAGCCCCTAGTTACAGTGTGAGATTAATTGCAAGAACAGAGGCTCAAGAATATCAAATGAATGGCTTAAGTATTTTTCCTCTTCACATTAAAGTAACCGTAAAGCCAACCACTTTAAGGAGTCACAAAACTAAGTATTTAATGCTTATATCAAGGTGCAAGGAGAATCACACTGCAGAACTCCTATCCAGACTGATGTTTTTACATTGTGAGTTGCAAACAGAAGCACACCTCCAATAAATTTAATGTAGTAATTATGGACAAGATTTAAAATCAGGTTTAACACAGTAAGTTCCTTCACAGAATTCACTCATTGTTTGACACACAGAGGGATGGGCCCTTGACTACATGAAGTCTAACAGAATTTGAGGTGTTGGCTTCTAAAGGAAAAGTAATCTCTGTCAGCAGTATTCTCCCCATGATGTGAAATTAGGGGTGTGGTGCAGGGGGATGTTTGGGGGGTTTAGGGGGTGCTCACTCATTTGCTCTAACACTGTTACTAGCCAACAACTGGGGGGTGCAGGCGGAGTGTACAGAAATCCCCGTCTAGCCTCACTGTGCAGTATTTAAAAAAAAATCACAGACAAGTTCTTTAGATTTTATACACACAGGAAAGGAGAAATCAGAAAAAATGAGAGCTGCCAGTTTTTATGTGCAGACCTACCTGAAACATAACCTTTTACCTAAAATGCAAATGTCTGGAAACATCATATCCTACTATGTCTGCCATAAACCACAGATGGATATATATCTATTTTATGACAGTTGATGTTTTGTTTGCTTTTATGTGAAATACACATCAAATGGGGGGGGGCAGAGTAGAAGTAGATGTTTGTGACTATCAAATGCTCCACCCAAGAGGACAGCACCTATTCTTGAATGCAATGATCAGTTTTTTCCTAAATATTCCAAAATAAAAATAAGCATAGAGTATATAGGCAAGAGCAAGCTGCTTGTTTTCTATGATTTGATAAACTAACAAAGGGACAAATATTGCAAGCCTTACTCCATCAAATTTCGCACTGACTTCATTTAAACTATAGGATCAGGCCCAGCCCAGCAGCTACTTTAGAATGGATAATACTTGCACATCTGTGTATCTTACTAAAAATATAAGGACACATCTATAGTGGACTAACTTCTTCTTGGAAGGGAGAAACAAACTGAAAAAAATCACACTGGGAAAAGGAAAATCTTACAAACTGAAACCTCCTCACAATCAAAAGTGAACTTTGTTGGACCTCTAAACAAAGGATTTGTTGTCAAAAGCCAAGATTCATTAGCAGGAATAAAGATCTGGCTTAGCCCAGCCGTTAGAGAAAGAAACCTCCCAAGAAACTTTAAGCCAAGCAGGGCAGCAAAGCAAAAGAGTCCCAGGTTTCTCTCTGGGCAGTTCAGAGACCCCATCAAGGTAAAGAAAAGCCCCAACCCCTGCAAAAAATAAGATCAAACCTCCCCCAAAATCAGGTGCAGGGAAAGGGGAGAGAACCTGAGCTGGAGCCTGGAAAGAAGCCGGGGGTGAGAAGCCGAAGCAAGAAAGCAAAGTGAAACCACTTCCAGCGCTGCAGCTGGAATACCTGGAGCAGGGAGGAGGGCAGGGCAAAGAGGAGGAATCTTAAAGAGATACAGACTCCTGGTTTTCTCTGCTGACCCTGAGCCTGACCAGCCCCAGCCGATCTTCAGGGGCTCTGCTGGCCCCTGCCCAGGCCTGGCTCACCCCCCCAGCTGCTCTGCTGGCCTGGCCCCGCTCCCCACTTTGACAGCCTGGGCCTGCCCGCCCCGCCCCCTCCTCCCCCAGCGGCTCAGCTGCTCCGCTCCCAGGCCGCCCTGTCCCCACTCCCCTGGCTGAGCCTCAGCCGCTCTGCCGGCCTCGCCCTCCCCTGCGCGGGGACTGGAAACCCCTGCGCGGGGAGGGGGGTCTAACCTGTGCGGCCGCGCGGCCGCGCACGTTAGAGGGAACAGTGCTCCTTACATCCTCCAGAGCCACCCCTCCCCCCCCAGGCTCCCCCTGAACCTGCAGCTCAGTCACCTGCCTGAGTGGTGACTGCTCTTGTGAGCATCTCAATGTGAGTCTGGTCTGTGTCAGGCCAGTATCCTCCTTGATTCCTCCCACTCTTCCAACCTACCAAGAGTCCTGTAGAACTGCCTCATCCCCCAGCAGCCAGAGACTTTCAATGTGTCCTCTCTACGGACCAGTCTCCCCTTTGGCAAGGCCAAGTTGATGTTTAGTCCAGTTAGATTTTTAAATCTTCAGGGGCCTGCCCCTCCTGGCTTCTGCTAAAGGATTTAAGGCTAAAAAGCTACCTCCGGGCCTGAAAGAGTTGGGGAAAGCAAGGCTGGGGGTCGTGACACCCCTCCTCCCCTAGCCCTTGAGCTGGACATAGGGACCCCAACCCCAACTTAGGTGTAGCCAGGCCTTCTGAGTTCTCTGACCTATCTAGCTGAAATAGGGAATTCTCTCAACACTGCAATATGCTAAGTAAGAGAGAGGGAGCCAGGGGGACTTGTGGAAGGGGGGCAAGGGGGGCTGCTAATGAAGAAAAGCAGTAGGTTAAACTGCTCTGGTTAATTTTCCCTGACTTTGTGCCACTTAGTCTTTTAAATAAACTTTAGGTTTAAAAACAAAACAGAACAAAACCAACAAACAAAAACCCCACACTATTAGTTGCAAAGATTAGTGTCCTGTTTGGTTTTGGGAGGATTTTTAAATGCTATTCCGGTTGTCAAAGTTCTCTGGAATCCAAATCTTTAATTCTTTGGAATTGGAAAACACAGAAAGTAGTGCTCGACTTTGAAGAAGTCTATAGATTTTGTGTAAGGCTATCATAGAACCATTGTGGAAAAGGATAAATATCCTTTTAATGAGGGTTGTTAATTTTATTTCTCAGGCTCATCTTTATCCATAGTGTTAAATTACTATTATCTTTGTACTATTATTGAACTTCAAAATATTCTTGGGGCCATGTGTTGCTTCGTTGTAAGGTTTCTCATGGCTCTGGTGGTGTACTCAGCTTAGGTTAGGGAAGAAGTGTTATGGTGGAGAAAATTGAAAGAGACCTAAGAGGTGAAAAAAACAAGGCATTGTTAGCTGAACACAGGTTGGTTGTTTTGATTGGTTGTTTTTTTTTTTTATTTGTTTGTTTTGTTTTGTTTTTTTAGAGGGAAGCTGTATAAAGGAAAGTTCTTAGTGAAAATTGTGACTCAAATGTTTCAATTTAGTGATTTTTTTTTCCAGCAAGATTCTAATGACATTGGATGCTTTTATGGGTAACAAGAATATAGAAAGGGCTCATAGTTGATGCTAAAAGCATTTGTTAAAGAGGGGATGGATATGCAACCTTCATGCTTCAAGGATCAACCTAATTTGTACCTATTGGAGGGTGTTTGAGGAGATTACCCCACATCTGTGTCCTGATTGTTGCTGATATCTTTCTCTTGTACATCTGCTTCTGGGCAAAAGCAGAGACAGGACACTGGAGTTATTGCCAAATGCTTTGTTTCAGTTCTCTGTGTACCCAAAGATCTCTTTATATCTAATAAGTAATATATTTTAATGACTTTTTGTTTGAGAGGGCCCTCAAGTTTCTTTCAAAATCAGTGTATATAACACTGAATATTAAAGTAAGACTTACATTGACAAAGCTAAAATGAAATGAATACTTCGTGTGTAGGACCATGACATTTTGTATTTTTCCACTACTGAAGGCTGTTGTTCTTCCTCTCTTCTCCCTGTTCCTTCTCAAGAATTTGAGCTCACTTTTATTGCTAAATGTTGACTAAAAGTAACTTCTAATTGATGATTTACTTCACAAAGCCTTCATTCTGCAATGTGTCATCAGCCAATTAGTTTTCAGTAACGATCTAAAAGCTGTATGTTTTAAAAAGTGAACTGTCATTAAAACACACCATACATTGTTAAAATGTATCTGTAAAATTTTGAGTATACGCAGAGGTCGTCAATTGAGAAATGTACTTAGTGTGTCACA
The DNA here is from genome assembly GCA_007922195.1 of Podocnemis expansa. Taxonomy (NCBI): domain Eukaryota; kingdom Metazoa; phylum Chordata; order Testudines; family Podocnemididae; genus Podocnemis; species Podocnemis expansa. Next base: position 34,155,263 of record ML682060.1, read on the forward strand.
GATAAATATAGGCTGCAACAGATTGTTTGCATAAATAATTAAGACACATTTCAAATAAATGACCATTCAAGTTGAAACGTCCCACTGACACCTCTCCAGTCATAGGAGGAGAAAGGGAGGGTGAAAGCTAGGGGAAAAGGGTTAAGTGGGTAATAGATTATTGCAATAAACCATAAATCCAGTGTCTCTCTTAAGTCTACAATTTTTAGTAGCTAGCAAAGTTATGAACTGAAGCTCCCAGGCTCATCTTTTGAAAGTGTTCTGCAGGTTTCTTTTGAGGATAGTGACAAAGAGATCAAATATGGAATAATTGTTCTGTGAAGTGTTTTAACTCACAGGTGATAATAGTGTTGTTCTCTTTCATCATTTTTCTGTGTGAGTTCATTTGAGGGTATAGTGATTGTTTCATTTCATCCACGTAGTTGTTGTTGAGATCACTCTGGGTATGTCTACACTGGCAAGTTAGTTTGAATTAAGGAGGCTTGATCTAAACTAACAATACCTGTTTACACCAGACTTTCATTTGTTTGAACTAAGGAATTCCTTAATTTGACCTAATGAAAGCTTAGTTCAAACTAGTGAAACCTACTGGTTAGTTCAAACTAAGCCCTTATTTCTATGGTTAGTTTGAACTAAGGACGGTGTAGAGTAAGACTAGCCCTTAGTTCAAACTTAATAAGTTCAAATGAAGGGCAGATCATTTGAGTTAACAAAGAGGACTAATGTTAGTTCGAGTTGGTCCACATTGTTAATTTGAACTAATAATTTTGAGTTAAGCTTGAACTAACCTCAAACTTACTAGTTCGAATTAACAAATTCAACTTAACTTTCTGTTGTGTAGACATAGCTTCTGTGTCTCACCTCTCAGTCTTCATCCTCAAAGGAAACCTGCATAACGCCTTCAAAAGACAGTCCTGTGAGCTCAAACTCATAACTTTGCTGCATACTCAAACACAGGGGCTAGATAGAGGCATGGGATTTATGGCTTATTACAACTATCCGATTACTCACTACCCTCCCCCAAGCTTTTTTTCCCCCCTCCTGACTGTAGAGGTGTTGATGAGCAACTACACCTTGAATGGTTCCATGAAAAAAAATCTTAAATAGGCATGCTAAACCATCTTTTCCACCTTATATTTAGCTCTGACACTCTTGCCTGCATTCTCCAGACTTGAAGAAGAGCTTTGTGTAAGCTAGACAGCATATGTTTCTCACCAACAGCCATTGGTCCAAATAAAAATATTATTTCACCCATCTTGTCTGTGAAGCATAAATCTAGCATACAAGATTTTTGAGTCCATGCACAGAGTGTTGTCCACAGAAATAGATACAGATGTCTGTTTCACGCATTCACATTTTTATGCATCTTATTATAACCCTTTGAATATCAACTCTCCTAATTTGCTGTGTGTGTCTGATGTGAAGTGTACCATGTGACAGGCCATTGTGATGTCAGAGGTAACTCAACCAATTGCCTAGGGGTCTTGGCATGGCACAGATATATACCTTATTGTAGCTGTATACCTCACCGTAATTCATAAAGGTGAAATAGCTCAGGATTTAAAAACTGGACAGTAACAGCCAGTGAAACCAAGGGATGGTTCACTCTGGTGACATGGCTGCCTCTTTGGAGCTTGTCAAAATTATAAAGCTCTCAGCTATGCTTTCAGCTGTTTCCCGTATTTCATGCTGACTCTTCAGGCACTTGTATGTGGTGCTCACTTGGGGAAGAAACCATGAAAATCAGAAAGTTTATGTGAAGGATACAAATTACCAAGGACAAATTTTAGCTGACCATAGAAGTTTTGCAAAAAATGTTGTAATTAAAGAGCTATTAAGTTATTAAAATATTTCATAAATTTCATTATTATTTTCCCTCATTATTATTGATGGGTTACAGCTAGTATATGCAGAATGTGTGGAGAAGGGTAACAGTTATAGTACCTTTGCCACTAAATTGAAGAGTATTTGTGTAAAATTCTTTGGGTGCCTTCTGTTTTGTCTGGACAATTTTAGACAGTCTTAAATTGAGATACATTAGTTTTCATCTTCTAGGAATTATTCTGGAATGTTCCATGGCCTGTGTTATGTAGGAAATCATACTAGTCATCACAATAGCCATTTCTCGGCTGAGAATCTATGAATCTATTCATAAAAGCAAAATTGCAGATGAATGTTTCTAATTACTCATATGAGTTGCCAGGGGTTGAGGTTAAAAAAAAAAAAGGAATATTCATAAAAAGATTAGACCTGAATATTGATAGTAGTTATTCTTCTTGAGATCTCATAGAAAAACACATTTTAGATTAAGATCTGACTTGAAAAATAAAGTATTCCAGGGGTATTTTTACCTGTAGCAATGAAAATCTGTAACTGTTTTACCTATGTGCACAGTTTATGCTAAAAAAATGTATGGAGATGCTATAATAATGGGTCAGAATGCTATTTGAAGGAACATTGCATTTCTTTTTTGGTTTCTGTACATCTGCAAATAGAAAGCTAGATATTTTAATATGCCATGATAATATTTGTTTTATTCTAGGGGTGTAAGTTTAACTTATATAACTAGAGTATTTGGCACTATCTCAAATGGATAAATCCAGGAAGAAGTGACAATCATTTCATTTCTTAACAATGGAAGTAATGTATTTAAAATGTCATGCTTTGTATGTCTGATCCATCAGTCAAAATAGTCTCTTTTTAGTAGCTATTGGAAGGCAGACAAGCTAGAAACATTTTGCAGAAATGGTTTACATGGTACCATAAACATCTAAATTACCGTTCTTTATATAGGGCATTGTTGGTTGAATGGTTTGTTGCTTTACAAGGTAACTCAGTACAATAAGTGCATATTGTAAAACTACAGAAAGGAAAATTGTATATATGCTAATAACTTCTCTTAAGGCTTATTTGAATAGCAGCTACAGGTATAATCTACTCAACTGCCTTCTTGAATAGTATGAGACCCTGAATATTCATTATATGTCTCCATAGCTACACAGGCAGATATTCATATCCAAATGAAAAAGATCTGCCAAGCTCATTTTCCTTCTATTACATTTTTCCCATATAGCTGTGTTCTGTTTGATTTGGCAGATATGTATGTAATTGCCCACTGCACCCTGCAAGTTCATTTATACTTGTTTGTCAATTCATCAAAGAAACCGATAAGTACCAGCTCTGTCTCTACAAGTGAGGTCCTTGCACACACTCAGTCCACATGCATTGCTTTAGATAAAACAAACAAAGAAGTTTATTAACTACAGTAAGATTTTAAGTCAAGGAGTTAGTCACAATCAAATAAAAGATAACTGTTTTTCTAAGGTAACATTATTGTTTCAGTCTGTATATTCAACTTAACTGATATGTTTTGTAGCCAGGTTCTCCCTCCCTATGGGTATGTGCCAATTCTTGATGTTGTTTGAGAGCAAGGTTCCAGGGGAAAGCCTTTAGATGTCACACGGGAGTCTCTTTTTTGCAACAGTGTTACACTTTTGACTCATTTTTAGCTTGTGGTCCACTATGACACCCAGACTCCTTTCCTTAATACTCCTTCCTAGCCAGTCATTGTCCATTTTGTATGTGTGCAACTGCTTGTTCTGTCCAAAATGGAGTGCTTTATATTTGTCCTTATTGAATTTCATCCTATGTAGCTCAGATTATTTCATCAGTTTTTCCAGATCATTTTGAATTCTGATCCTATCTTCCAAAGCGTTTGTGATGCCTCCCGGCTTGGTATCATCTGCAGATTTGGCAAGTGTACCATCTAGGTCAGGCTTGTCCAACCTGCAGCCTGGGGGCCAGAGTCTGGTCTGCAGAGCCACTGCATACACCCTCTCTTGCCACGTCTGCCTGATCCCCCAGCCTTGCATTGCCATGCTCCCCTTCCTGCTCTTTCCCTCTCTTGCCACCCCTGCCCTGTTCTCCACACTCTTCCTTCCCTGCCACACTCCTCTCCCAGCTACACACCCACTGCCCTTTCTGCCATCCCTGTCACATACCTCTCCTCTCCCCTGCTGCCCCATATGGCCTCCCCTGACCTCCCATCTCTTGTCATCCCCCTGCTCTGCTCCCTACACTCTCCCCTACCATCCCGCATGGCCACTCCTGCCCTATAACATCTTCTCTTCCTTGCCAGCCTTGCTTTTACAGAACATTTATAGCTTTACAGAACCACAATAAATTTGTAAGCCGGTGCTTATTTTTGACTGTTTAAATTGTATTAATAATAAGATGAATTTCTGTGCTTTATCTAGACAAAATTTGCTCACTAGTCCCTGAGTGAGAGAAGAACTGTAAAAAGTTCTCATCCAAAAAGGTTGGATACCCATGTTCTAGGTCAGGTGTGGCCAAACGGTGGTTTGGGAGCCACATGTGGCTCTTGAATGAAAAACTATGGCTTCCAGAAGAATATTAGCAAATCAAGTTAGGAAAGCAGCCCCACCGTAATCTTGATTCCATTAGACAGTACTTTTATAAATCTCATAATGTGTGAAGTAAGGTTCATAGACTGATCCCATTCATGAACTTTACCAGACAGGAGTTAAAAAAATCTTCCACTGACTGCAGTAGACTTTGATGCCACTAAACAGAAATAGGAGAGGTTGATTTAAGTGATTCACCCATTCAGAGACCAAGAACAAACTATATCTATTTTTATTTCTTTCCAGTTGATGGAGGTTGGTCGTGTTGGTCATCATGGTCAAAGTGCTCAGCAACTTGTGGAGGTGGACATTACATGAGGACTCGCTCATGCACAAACCCAACCCCAGCCTATGGAGGAGACATCTGCCTTGGACTCCATACTGAAGAGGCACTTTGCAACACACAGCCCTGTCCAGGTACAACGAATCCATCCAATACTGCTTTGCTTTAATGAGCCATAGAATAAGGCTGCTACATCTTGGCCTGTTCCGTAAAGTATATTATGCGTTTATTAAAATATTCTTTCTGTCTTCTGGTACATGTGCATCAACTTATAATGCATTTGCTATGAATACATATCTACGGGTAGAATTTGGTCCTTTCAAGATAGCCCTAGTTTAATATTAAAATAATTTTTTAGAGTATCAGTTTAGTTGTAATGTTTCAGATCAATGGAATGTAAAATGGTGTAGCTCTGCACACACAAGATCAATGTCTTTAGAGATCTTTATCTATAACAATGCAACAAACACTTTAGTTACACTACTGTGTGTTGTATGACAAGCAAAAGTTCTGAGGCTAGATACTCAACTGAGATAAATCAGTGTAATGCTGAACAGGGGCATAGCCAGGTCGGGTTTTCTGGCTGGGCTCCTAACTCCATAGGGTGGGCTTGGCCATGGCAGCTTCTGGTTATGTGACTGGCTTGAGGTAGCAAGTGGAGCTATCATGAGAAGGAGGGAGGGGAAAAGGCAATAATATCAGACCTTCTCACTGTAGCTCCTGGCAGAAGCACAAACTTCTCCACCGTGGCTGTGGGACCCAACCAGGAGAACCCTACAGACATGGCCGAGAAGTTTGCACTGCTGCCATGTGCTGCAGAATGTGGGCCTGATCTACAGGTGGGTGGGTCCCAGCCCACCCGGGCCCACTTGTGGCTACACCTCTGATGCTGAAGACTTGAATGAAGTTGTATCAGCTCACACTACCTGTGTTCCCTCTAAGCTGCGCTGGCGCACTGCAGCGCACCCCGCCGCAGCCGCCAGCGCAGGGAAGGCTGCGGGTAGTGCACTGCCGGCAGCCAGACTGCTTCGAGGGAGCTCCTGTGGAGCAGGGAGTTTTGAAAACTCCCGCCCAGAAAAGCTCTAATGGAGCATGCCCAGAAATTCTGGGCATGCTCCGTAGAGCTTCTCTGGCCCAGGAGTTAGGGCTGGGAATGCCTCGAATCCATCCTCAAGGTAAGTTTGAGGGGGCTGGGAGGGGGAGCAAGCAGGAGCAGGGGGGAGTGCTGCCGGGAGCGGGGGGGGGGGTAGCGGGGGGGCAAGTGGGGGGGTGATGCCGGGACCGGGGGGCGATGCCGGGACCAGGGCGGGGGGGCTAGCGGGAGCGGGGAGGCGAGCAGGAGTGGGGGGGGTGATGCCAGGACCACAGTGCGAGTGGGAGCGGGCGGGGGGGGCTAGCGGGGGGGGCGATGCTGGGAGCGGAGGCCTAGCAGGAGCAGGGGGAGGGGCTGCGCAGCGGGCCCTGGTGGGGGGAGCACAGCGAGCAACAGGAGTTGCTCAGCTGCTCTCTCCCCTTAGAGGGAACATTGCCTGAGGCCCTACTTTCTTCTCTGAAAAAAAGCTAATTTTATATCAAAATTACTTAAGCAGGACGTAGGAAATGGGAATAAAGTTTCATGCAATCTGTTTTCTCATTTATGAAAATGTTAACCTTTGTAAAATGCTTTATTAGATTGTAAGAACTTTGGGGCACAAAATGCATCTTTGTACATATTTGTACATTGCTTGGCACAGTAGGACTCTGGGCACTACTGTAAGGTCAATAAATAATTCTAATAGAAGTGAATTACAGCATCTTCTGTCATTTTATTTGGCTTTTGACCCATCCCAAGTGCCCTTGCAATGCAAAACAAGGGAAAGAAAATATTAATAAAAGAATCAGAAGTAGACAGTTAAAAGTAAAATATAAAAATAAGTCAAAGCAGAGAAAGCACTGTGAAAGTTTTTTATATTATGCTGGGTTATAGGTTATAATTAACACCCTCGGATCCTGATCAATGGAAAAAAAGTAATATCTGCTACCAGCAGTGATGTCCTGTTGCATTACCTAGTTGATTGAGGGGTTTGTAAACTTACTTACTTCTCATGAGATGAGGTCATGCACATGAGGATACAACAGCCAAGAGTGTGAATTTATAGATGCTATTATCCAAACTACAATTACAGATAATTTCCTTGTCTACGTACTTCATGCCTTTCAATGGAATAAAATAGCACCTACTTTGTCAAAATTACAGCAAACTTAACTCTCCACCTTGGATTTGAAAGAGTGAAAATAGAACTCTTTTGTTGATTTGATTCCTCAAGGAGGCTGTAGTATATGTGTACGTAAAATTATCACAGCAGCCTCAGAGCCTTAAGACATTTTTAAAAGGTCAGAACTGTCATGTTCATGGTGTTGTTTCCAGTATTATTGTAGTGGTTTTTCTTGTACTGCTGCTATTGTTAAAGGTCTGTCAGCATTTCCAGTACCAGCACCAACTTTCAGGCATTTATAACTGGCATTCTATAGCTTATTATGAGTTGATTGTTAATTTGTTTTGTTCAGCAAAGAACATTTATTTACATTAAAGCCTGTTTAATCATCAGGGAATGGCGGACTCTGAATACCTCAGTGCTTCTTTAGTATTCAAATCTAAATAAAAGCCCATCCTCCCACCCAGCCCCGCTGCAACCCCCCCCTTTTTCCTCCCCCTTACCTAATGGGGCCCAGGCCGGCCCCAGACCTACCACCACCTCTGCATACTCAGCCTGGGCTGGAGAAGAGGGCGAGATTTAAATTTCCCTCCCCCTCTCCTGCCCTGGCTATGTGATGCAAGGGGGAGTGGCCAGTAGCTCCTCCCACTGCTCCCACGGGCAGGCTTGCTCTGCCTGTGCTGCTACTGGGGTTGTGATTTGGGGCACTGGCTGGGGACACCTGGAGCTCCTGCCCCACGTGCCCAGGGTCAGTGATGTCTTTGCATACCTCAGCACAAATGGTTGTCTTCAGAGGCACAATTGCTCATCAATCTTCCTTTAGTTAAGAGCAGTCAGTAATTCCTGTATCTGTTTCCTGTCCTTAATCCAAGACAAGTCCATAAAACTTGATAGACAATGTAGCCTCATGCTCTGTATCCACTGACAAAAAGGGGCCTGACCCTCTTCTTCTTGTGCTAAAGCAGTAAAACTCTGCAGCCGGTGCTTAGCCAACTGTGTTCTAATCTCTGCTACCTTTTTCCCAGGGGTACAAAATATAATAGTTAACAGCTTCAACAGCGCTTGTCCCAACACTATGAATGGAAGTTGGACTCTCAGATAATCAAATGGTTTCTGACTTCCAGAGTTCTGGGAATAGAGACTTAATTTGCCACTGTTACCAACAAGAAATGCAAGTAATTTTGCATGTGATGTGGAGGTGCTATGATGAGGGAGGGAGATAGGCAAAAATTATATCAGTAGTTCCAACATGGCTCAGATAAACCTGAGTGTGATGCTTACTTAATTCACCTAGCCATTTGTTGGACATTCACTCTTCTGTCCTTTTTCATCTCTTCTTACAAGATACCTGTCAGATGTTTTGCCTCAATCTGATGTTCCTTTTTACTCAAAGCATGGCTCCTCAGTGGTTCATTGGAATAGAGAATTCTTGTTCTGAGGAGCTGCAACAGGTATTACTGGACAATAGAGAAGAGTCCACTAGATATACTCATCTTCACCAGTGGAAGTGATTCAACATTTGGCATGGTGGAACATGTTTTCCACCTGTGGACTGCACCATATGTGTCTGCTTTGAATATCCTTCTACATTTAAAAAGACAGGATTATTTGAGTTCTAGCAAGGTATGGACAGGGGCTAAAATAGCCTTTCATTTCCCAGTTGAGGGTTTCTTAGTTTTCACTCATCTCACAACTATGAGGCTTCTCAGTGAATTGGGGAACCTTTTTCCTCAAGTTAAGGAATCCATTGCAATTTGGGATTTAAATATAGCACTTACATGTCTTACAAATACTCTATGTGACAAATGTCTTCCTGTTCCCTCATTAATTATTCTGTGATGACAGCCTTGCTAATATCTATCACTTCTATCCAAAGGGTTCAAGAGACAGGGACTCTAACTGTGACCATCCATTTCCAGTATTTTTAAGGGCAAAGTTACCCTTACACCCTCTTCCCAAAATTTTTCCAAAGCTGTCATCTGAGTTTCATATTAACCAAATCATCCATCTTCTGATCTCATTTCCAAGTGCTTATTAGTTCAAAGAGAATGCTGCTTTACACACCTTGGCTGTTAGGAAGACATTAGCCTTTTATCTGGACAGAACCAGTCATAAAATCATAGAAGATTAGATTTGTAAGGGACCTCAGATGATCATCTAATCCCCTTGCTCAAAGCAAGACCACCCAAACTAAACCATTCTGACCAGGGCTTTGTCAAGCCTGACTTTAAAAATCTCTAAGGATGGAGATTCCACCACCTCCCTAGATAATCCATTCCAGTGCTTCTAGTTTTTCATAGTGACATGTTTCTCCTAATATCCCACCTAGACTTCCCCATTGCAACTTGAGACCACTGCTGTTTGTTCTGCCATTGGCCACCACTGAGAGTGGCCTAGCTCCATGCTCTTTGGACCCCAGCCCCCTTCAGCTAGTTAAAGCCTACTCTCACATTGTCCTGTGTTTTTGTCTTCTGCAAACTAAACAAGCCTAGTTCCCTCAGCCTCTCTTCATAAATCATGCACCCCAATTTCCTAGTAATTTTCATTGTCCTCTGTGGACTCCTTCCAATTTGTCCACACCCTTTCTGTATTGGGGAGGCCAAAAAATGGACAGAGTACTCCAAATGATGTTTCACCAGTGCTGAATAGAGGGGGATAGTCACTTCTCTCAATCTGCTGGCAATGCTCCTGCTAATGCAGTCTAACATGCCATTCGCCTTCTTGGCAATAAGGGCACACTGTTGACTCATATCCACTTTTTTGTTAACTGTAACCCCCAGATCCTTTTCTACAGAATTTCTTTCTAGCCAGTCAGTCCCCAGTTTGTAGCAGTGCATGGGATTCTTCTTTTCTAAGTGGAGGAGCCTTCACTTACCCATGCTGAACCTCCTCATATTTCTTTTGGACCAATCCTCTACTTTGACTAAGTCACTCTGTATCCTATCTCTGTCCTCTAATGTATCTACCACTGATGCCAATTTAGTGTCACCTGCAAATTTGCTGAGGGTGGAATCTGCCCCATCTTCCAGATCAGTAATGAAGATGTTGAACAAAACCAACCCAGTACCAACCCCAGAGCACTCTGCTCATTGCCGCTTGCCAACTAGACATCGAGTCGTTGATCACTACCCATTGAGCCCGATGATCTAACCAGCTTTTTGTCCACCTTATAATCCATTCAACCCATACTTATTTAACTTGCTGATGAGAAAACTTTGGGAGACCATATCAAAAGTTTTGCTGAAGTCAATGTATATCCTCTACACTTTCTCCAAATCCACAGAGCCAGTCATCTCATTATGTAAGGCAATCAGTTCAGTCAGACATGGCTTGCTCTTGGTGAATCCATGATGAGAGTTCCTGATCACCTTTTTCTCTTTCAAGTGCTTTAAAATGGATTTCTCAAGGACCTGCTGCATGATTTTTCTAAGGACGGAGGTGAGGCTGACCATATCTTCCTTCCTCTTTTTGTTGAAGATGGATACTATATTGCCTTTTTCCAATAATCTGGGACCTCCCCTGACCACCACAATTTTAAAAAAATAATGGCCAATGAGTCTGCGGTATCATTAGCCAACTCCCTCAGTATCCTTAATGCGTGGCATTTGTCCCCATGGACTTGAGAACATTCTGTCTTTCAGAATAATCCTGGACCTGTTCTTTCAGCACTGAGGGCTGCTCACTGTCTCCCCATTTTGTGCTGCACAGTTCAATAGACTTGGAGCTGATGATGTCTGTGGAGGCAGAGGCAAAAAAGCATTAAGGACTTCAGCTTTTTCCACATAATTTGTGACTAGAATGCCTCCCCCATTCTTTAAGGTGCCCACACTTTCCCTGACCTTCTTCTTGTTACTAACATACCTAGACAGTTCATGTCCATTGAAGATAAGTCTGATTCAGCAATTTCCCTCCAAAGACTCTCCCGGTGAATTTCTGATGGTATTCTGATCTACTGACGTGCAGCCTCCTCCTGATGGCCCATTCCACAATGTATCTATTTGTTGAACAATATTACAGATTATTCACACTATGTTTGCTTCAAATGGATGTCAAAACATTCACATCAAATCATTGTAGGTGCCTGCAACTGAAGGAGTTGTTAATGACCACAGGGGAGAGTGTCCTCATCCACAGACATATATGTGAATAATTTCACATTGAGATAAGCACAGGTGACTGCATTTTTTTGATCATTGGGTTGACCTCAATTATAAGGCTTTTATCCATCTCCGACCAAGGGAACTTAGTCTGTTGATTCTAGCGGGTGTAATCAAAATTAATATTGCTTCCACCAGGTTGACCCATATTTTTTGTATATCACATAGCCAGCTGAGGACTTGGGGAGTACATAGTCGTCTGTTTAAGAGAATAGTATGCTTTTCACCCATGGTTGAGAATCTAGGCTAAAATTTTTAAACTAAGAGAATCACTTTAAACTTTCAGCAGAGTGACTATAGTGTTACATTTATTTTGAATGTTATTTAATACCATAATATTACTTCAATTTCCCCTCCCTGATTTATTATATAACATCATTTTATTTAGGGAGCAGTTGTTAAAAAATGTCATGCAAAAGCACCCCAAACTAAACTTTAAAAATGCATTCTGAAAACATTTACTATTAGACATATCATACTGATTTTAAATGATTTTGTTGTTTAAGACTGTTGAATGGTAATTTGTAAATATGAGTAGTATATGCTAGAGATGTGCAGAGTACTGATAGTAAAAGCTAAAGCCACATGACACACTTCTAATTCCAGGTTTTTTCAATTTAAAAATCAGACCATTCATTCCAAAAGATCCACAACTCTTTCATATTATCGTAAATGTATTTTGTGTGAACTTGGGTTCACTTTCCAGCAGAATTTAGCTGTTTCACACTTTTGCATTTGAAATCATACAACATTTGTGAGTTTGCTAGGTCTTGACACAATACCTCTGGAACTTAGGTGAAATTTCACAATGAGATCTAAGTTTTGCTTTGAACTATTGGGTTGATTTAAATCAAACAAGAAACTGAAAGCATACCTTGCGTATTGAATACTTGTGAGGATTATGTCTGAAAATTGTCTGTTTCTATTAACTCCTAGAAAGTGAAACACATGAGTTCTAAAGACCTCTACTACTTTACACCAAATGTCGTGAAGGCAGGAGATGCATACATACTGTAAGAAAGATGTAAGATGAGCAAAGTAAATAGATCAGATAAATTCACTTCATTTAAGAGCAATATCCTGAGATCACACAGCATGGTGGGAGAATAAAAATCCTTTAGCTAAAATTAGATAGGCAGAGGAACAAAACTAAAGAAGGTGAACCAAAACTAATAATGAGAAACAACCTGGAGATCCATCTGAGATGTAAGAGCGTGCCTTACAGTTTCAGAAGTGAAGAACAAGGTCAGAATAACAAGAAGGTGCCTGTTGTTTTGTATTTAAACAAACATCATGCATCAGACCTGAAACCGCTATTTCTATAGGTAAAGCCCTGCAGATCCATGGATATCCTTACTGGCAGATGCAGGTGTGGATAACCACAGACCCATTGCTGTGGATTGACCCGTGGATACGGATTCTATTTTTCTCTGCTCAGGATGTGATCCATCACAGCACCTGCTGTTATGATCTCTGTCAGCAGCACACCAAGGAACAAAGAAGTGCTCCAGCCAACAGTTGATCAGCTCTGATTGTGGTGTACCAGCCAATCAAAGTCAAAGTCAAAGTCACAGCATGCTGAGGCTTGGAGAGTCACCACTCATTGTCAGTCAGTCAGCATATTGGCCTTTGATAGGCTCATTCCTCTTGACTTTCCTGCCCACTTTTTCCTTTTCTTGTTTGCAGTTCGCTTGCCATGCTGTCAATCAGAGATTTCATTGGTGGCCAAGGAAATCTGACAGCACAGCATGTGAACCATGAACAAAATGAGGAAAAAGTCAGTGGGACCCATGTGGGGAATGAGCCAATGAAAGGCTAAAGTGCTGACTATGAGCCCAAGCTCAGTTGCCGGTAAGGTTACGGATATAGACAAACATGGTATGCAAATCGTGGACCAGATAGATACTGTCACTGAGCATGTGTGACTGAATGGGGATTCATATTTTTGTATCTGCGCAGGACTCTATCTATAGATCTACATTGCTGTTGGTCAGTTATGTAAATTAACAAACTGACATAAGCTGCTTTGCAGACCTGTTGTAAACTTATGGCAACATAGTACTCAAGCACACAAGTATAGTGGGGAAGAACAGTCATATTTCTGTGATTAAAAACGTAACATCTCATGGTATATTTACAATGATAGTATGTCAGTTTCAGAGGGAAGATTATGTTTTTTGTGGCCTTCACTTTATATGATCCTCAGTGGAATTGACAAAACTTTAGTGAAGTCAATGGATCTATGGCAGGTTACACCAGCTGATGCTCTGGCCCTCTGTAGCCTGTCCTTATTTAGAATGAGGGATTCAGTTTTCTACTCTGGTATTTATTTGTACCACTTATTTCCATTCGTTCTTTCACCAATGCAGACAACTGGTCCAACTGGTCTGAGTGGTCTGATTGTGACTCATCTGGGGTCCAGTTCCGGGTTCGTCAGTGTATCATTTTATTTCCCGTGGGCAACCAGTGTTCTGGGAACACCACTGAGAGTCGAACTTGTGTTTTTGACTCTAACTTTATACCAGGTAAGATAATTTATTTTTAAAGAATAAGTGAAATCACTCACAAAATTTAAAGAATGACGCTGAATACTGCAGAAGGGAGCCAAATCACAGAAATTATGGAAACTGCCTTGTAGGGTCTAGATGCAAAATACAGCTGTGTAATACGCTTCCCACTCTACCACTCCTTTACCATTTGGCAGTAATGTAGCTATCCCTAATTCATTTCAGACTACTCATACTTTACTGACCTAACTATGTCACTTTCAAAATGATTTTAGATTTACAAGAAGACTGCAGTTCTTGGAACACAAAAGACACGACTAGCCCCACGCACGTGCCAGTTGTCCCATCAGACAGTCCCTTGCTTTTATACTGCCCATTTTTTTGGCAAGTGCTTCCCAGCATGCACCTATGGCATCTTCTAACTTTAAGAAAAATTGTGGTAGACCAAATTATAGGGCTGCCCAGCTTACAGCAATCCCAGGCCAGATAATGGAGCCACTGTTATAGAATTTGATGATAAAAAATTAAAGAGGGGAATTAATGCCAAAAATCATGGTTTCATGAAAACTAGATCTTATCAAACTAAATTGATTTTATTAAATGAAATTATAAATTTTGTTGATAAAGGTAGTAGTGTGGATGTAATATATTTAGACTTCTATAGGAGATTTTTCTTTATATCGTACAACCTTTTGATTAAAAATTAATATATATGAAATGGATTAAAAACTAGCTGACTGATCAGTCTAAAATAGTAATTGTAAACATTTAATCATCATCAAGTGGGTGTTTTTTTAGCGGGGATTGATTCTTGGACCTATGCGATATATAACATTTTTTTCAGTGATCTGGAAGAAAACAAAATTATCATTGATAAAGTTTGCAGACGACAAAAACATTAAGGGAATAGTAAATAATGAAGAGGACAAGGCACTGGAAGATAGCAATCTGGATTGTTTGGCAAGCTGCCCAAATCAAACATAATACATTTTAATGTGGCCAAATGTACAGTTATAAACAAAGGAACACAGAATATAGGCCACACTTAAAAGGAGCACTCTCCTTGGAAGCAGTGACTCTACAAAGATTTGGGAATTTTGGTGAATAATCAACTAAACATGGAACCATGCAATTCTGTGGCTGAAAGGACAAAGGCAGTCCTCATATGCCTGAACAAAGAGATCCCAGGTAGGAGTAGGGTGGCTATATCTCTGTATTTGGCATGGGTGCAACCAATGAGTAAAGAGCTGCTCAGTTGATCTGGAAGTCAATTCAATTAAAGCAGCATTTCAAAAGGCATAACACTGCATCAGCAGGAATGCATTTCCCATCATTGTGGTTCAGTGGAGGGCACACTGAAGCGAAGTTAGGAAGTTGGCAGGAGTTACACAAGCTTCTCTGTGTAGGTTGCATAACTCTATTAACTGCTGCTGACTTCCTGCTAAGCGTGCACTAAGCCATTGTCCAGTTCTGGTGTCCACAACTCAAGAGGGTTGCTGATAAATTGGTGAGGGGTCAAGAAATAGCCATCAGAATGATTACAGATAAGAAAATGTGCCTTCTGGTGATAGCATCAAGGGTCTCAGTGTGTTTAGCTTAATACAGAAAAGACTAAGGATGACTTGATGAAGTCTCTATATGACTTCAAGGGAAACAAATTAATAATAGAGGGCTCTTCAATATATCAGAAGAAAAGTATAACAAGTTCCAGGGGCTGGAACTTTAAGATAGGAGATAAACATTTAACAGTGACAGTAATAAAGCATTGGGACAGTTTACTGTGGGTTGTAGTGGATTCTTCATCCAGTAGCAATTTTAAAACCAAGAATGGATATTTTTCTAAAATTGGTACTCTAATTCAAAAAGGAATTCAGGGAATCTGTGTTAATGCAGGGATCAGATTAGATTTATTATAATTATCCCTTCAAGCCTTAAAATTTATGAATGTCTCCAAACAGCAGAAATATACTATGTCCTTGTCTGTGCTTAACACAGTAAGTACTAACAGTGTCAGAAACTGAAAAAAACTTTCCTGAACCATGTTGGTTAACATTTCTGGCCCTCTTCAGTGGATACTGTAAGTTGCCCCTCTTCAAAGTGTCTGATGAAGTGGGATTTTTCTCCCACTAAAGCTCATGCAATAAATAAATCTGTTAGGGTATGTCCACACAGCATGTCCACGTGACGTACTCTTCTTTTGAAACAATGGCCACCATCATTTTGAAACAAGAACCATCGTTTCGAAACGGCTTAAACCCCATCTGTTTCAAAACGACGATTATTTCGAAACCAGTGGTTTCAAAATAACGCAGTCGGGACATGTTGTTTCAGAACAAACACCCTGCCACCTGCTTCAGGGGCCTGCAGCCCCTGGGGGTGAGCCGCTCCCCGGCCAGCTCACCCTGCCACCGGGGCTGCCCCCAAACCCCACCACAGGGTCCAGGGGCTCATCCCTATTCTGCAGAGGCCAGGGGAGCCCCGCCCTGGGATTACCCCAGCGCCCGCTCCTACCCAGGGCATGGCTGCAGTTAGCTCCACCCCGAGCAGGAGCGGAGTGCTGGGGGAATCCCAGGGTGGGGCTCACCGTGGCCCTGCCTCGGGCAGGAGCGGGGTGCTGGGGGAATCATGGGGCAGGGCTCACCTGGCCCCTACAGCAGGGGTTGAGCTGGGCACCCCCGGACCCCACGGCGGGGTTTGGGGGCAGCCCTGGTGGTGGGGTGAGCGACTCAGGCAGCGGCTCACCCCCAGGGGGCTGCAGCCCCCCTAACAGGACTGCAGGGTGAGCCGCTCCGCAGTGGCTCACCTCGTGGGGGCTGCAGCCCCTCTAACCGGGCTGTGGGGTGAGCCCCCCCCCACTGGTGGCAACATGGCCGACAAGGGGCCATGTTGCCACACCTTCCAGGGTGCCCTGCCCCTGAAGCGAACTAGCAAGTTCACTGTGTGGACATGCTATTTCCATTCCCGCTTTTCCCTTATTTCGAAATGTTTTTTTGTTATTTCGAATAACTCATTTCAAAATAAGGGCATGATTTTGAAATGACTTGTTTCGAAATAACCTATTTCGAAATAACCCCCTGTTTGTGGACATAGCCTCAGTCTTTAAGTGCCACAAGACTCCTTGCTTTCTTTGGTTTTCTCGTATACTCAGTGAACATTAGAGTTTACTCAGGTTTTGTTCACCATGCAGTCACACCTCCCTGGATTTGCTACTACCAGATTAATATGAAAAAGAAACATGTTTGAGGAAGGTGATGTTGCCTTTATAAACTGTTGTGGACAATTGCTATAATATTAATTTAGGGGAAAATCAATAGGATTCGGTAGAAATTAAATACAATTCTATACATATTACTCTGAAAACCCCATAGAATTTAGTAGGGAGCTACATCCTAGATTTCTTAAAATGAGCTTTAGGGTGAGATTCACTAGAGACCTGATCCTATTTAAATTAATGAGAAAATTACTTTTGACTGTAGTGGAGCAGGATTAGACATCATGAGCAGGAAAGAATAGATATCAAGGCTGGTTTAAAACTATTTTTACCCCTTCCAGATTCTGAACTCAAAGACTGCTCTAAATTTCAGAATGGTTATTATTCTCTGGGAAATTATATGAGGCCATGGCTTGGTCTGTACTACCAACCTATAGCTGTATCATTCAGGGGTATGGAGAATCCACAAGTCTAATCAGCAAAATCGTACCAACCTAACTCCTGGTTTAGACAGTGCTATGTGTATGGAAGGGCTTCTCCCATTGACATAGCTACTAGCTCTTGGACAGGTGGTGTACTTAAGCTAACAGTAAAGCTGTCCCATCAGTGCAGGTAGCATCTTCACTATGCAGTAAGTTTAGACAAGACTTGGGTAAACAGCAGTCTTTAAAGAAAAAGGATCTTATTCCTAGACAATAATGTATTCCTCCTCTAGAATTAGGCATAAGGTGTTTACTCACCTGCTCACTTCATCAGCTAATAATTAGGGAATGGAGAATGATATATACAAATAGGACACTGCGCACTGGTCTCAGATTTCCCCAACTTGCTTCCCTGCACATCCTTTTTTTTTTTGTCTGTTTTGTGAACGTTATGTGGTTTAATAAGACAATAGCCCCATTAACTCAGCCATGAAAAGTTGTCATATAAATGAACACATTCACACACAAAATTTACTCCCCTGCCCTTTACTGTGGCAATTGATGAGGGGGATATATTAATGATACTTTATTCATCAGAAAATAACTCATCCCAGGAAAAGTATTAAGCAGAATTTTGAATGGCTTTTTAACCAAACAGCCCTGTACTTCACAGGCGCTGGAAGCTTCCCAGCATTTATATCTGTGCACGTAATGTTCATGTCAGATCTTCTTATGCTATAAATATGCATAATTCCAGTGATTTTCAGGGGGATGTGCTGATTTAAATCATCTGGGGATTGGCTGTTTGGTGAAGCAACATTATACATATCCTTTTCATTCTGCTTATCTGAAGGTCTGCATTGCTGACTGTATTAACTGCCTAAGAGAATTGATTTGGTTTCTGATTTTTCAGAACTTTGGAGATATTCATATGATTTGTATGACATTGTTGTGTAAAATATTTAACCATATGCTCTAGCAGTTTATAGAAATCATTTCACATAGTACATTGCTATTAGGTTAATGACTGATTAAAACATTAAAGAACATTAGCTGTGCCTCAGGTCTTTAACTCCTACATGATTGCTAAGTACCGGATAAGACATTCATATCATGTATAATTCTTCAACATTTCCTCAGACTTACAACTGTATTTTTTTAAATCGCTGATGTCTCTTAAATCCCAAAAGCAGTATGGGTGGCAACAGTGTATTGATATTATAAATAATCTTTCCCTCAATATACATAAAAAACACAGTGGTCTATTTACAGACAAAATAACGACATCTTCCTCCATCATTTCAAGCATAATTATGTTTGCTCAGAAGAGCAGCCTTTTTTCCTTTTGACTCAAAATAAAAATAAATACAATCCAGTAGTATGATGAAATCGATAAGTTTAAATGATGTTTGGTTGTTTAACTGTTCCACAGTGAATAGGGATAAATTTCAATCAAACGACATCTTCATTTCTCATCCAAAACAAATGGAAAAATCAATATGAAAAAAAGAAGATTCCAGGAACTTCCACATCATATTAGCTTGTCTTGCTCATGGCTTTAAAACAAAATTTAGGAAGATTGTGAAATGCTATTAGTTATCTCAGTTACTAGAATTTAAATGCACATAACATTTTGGACAGCACTCATTTTCTGAAACACGAAATAAGGAATGTTTAATAATAAACTATTTTACTACATGACTGGAATTGCCTCCTCTTTGTCCATCATAACTCCTATCCCATTCCCCTTCAGTCCATCCAGACTGCATCAGTTAAGTAAACTCATCTTCCTTTCCCACCCCTGAGACTACTGATTGAGAACCATGTACACGTATCCCTGGGGGCACGCAGAGCGAGTGCATCAATTTATCTTGATATTTGCCTAGTGTTGCAACAGGCTACATAAAAAGTACTAATGAAGTCACTACAAACTAAAATTTCATAGAGACAGTCGCGTGTTTATATTGCTCCATAGAGTTAAACTAAAAACTGAAGTGTGAGAACAATATTTATATTCAGTTGATTTTTTTTTTATAATTATATGGTAAAAATGGGAAAGTAAACTATTTCAGTAATAGTGTGCTGTGACACTTTTGTATTTTTATGTCTGATTTTTGTTACAAGTAAAGATCTACATCCAATACCTGCATGTCCTTTCAGTTCAACCCCCTTTACCCTTTACTGTGCCAAACATGCCAGTCTCCCCCATCCCTTTTTCCCTTTTCTCATACTTTTCTTTAGGCTTTTGTACACACCATCCCCTGCGCCTGTAGCAATGTCTCTCTGCCTATATTTGAGACCCTTCTCCTCATTCAGCTCCCTTCTGAAAACCTGCTTCTGTGAAGCCCACATATGTTAATCTACATCAGCATTATACTATTGCCATCCTCTGGGTTCCCCAGTGTGGTTTTGCCTTTCTGTCTGTTGGGTTGTAAATTGCTCAGGGCAGGGATTATCTGTGGCTTGTCCAGACAAAATGCAGTGTCAGCTCCTCACCAGCAAAAATAATATTTTGTCTGGCCTGGTCATTTCCTCTTTGAAATGTGCCAAGGTTCATTTCACAGCTGAATGAAGATGAAAAACTTAGGTGACTGTTTAGCAAAAATGGTCTGTGGTATGTAAAATATGCAGAGTCCAAGATCTGTGTTCCATGTGTCTAGTAAAGGCTGTACTTTAGTATGAAAGGGACTGGACATAGAGTTTTTAAGTCAATTCAAGTGACTTCTGCACATAATGCTTTTCTTGTTATTACTACACAGCCCCCTTCACAAATCACCCTAGGAGTATACCGGAACAATATTGGGATCTGCTTAATTGGCTCTTTAAATACAAAAGGAAGCGTATATTTTGTCTCTATTCTTGTAGAAGTTCTTCAAGTGTTTGCACATGTCCATTCCACTGTAGGTGTGCACACATACAACACAAAGTTGTTAATTTTTCCCACAGTGACACTACCAGGTACATGTCTTCTGCTGTCTCACACTGCTGCATGATGGACAAAGGGCAGAGCTCCTCCTTACCCCTCTCAGACCACTCCCTAATAAGAGAAAAAGAGCCTGGGGCACCAGGTTTCAATGTCAAAAGGAAATTAGGCCAAAAAGTTAGATCACTTTGGTCGGAAGCTTTGCTCTGCCTGAGTTTTCCAATTCAGAATTGCAAACCAGAAAACACAACTGATTCATTCTGGCTTTAGCCTATAGGATAATATTTGAAAAACCAGAATTCACCCCAGCGGTAGAGGAACTTAATGGCCAGTTTTAGATGCAGTTGACTCTGCAGCTCAGCCATGACTTTGGCCATTATTCTACAGCAGCGTTCATTACTGCATTTGTGTGGTTTCCCCTAGGTGAGGGGTTCCCAACCTTTTCAAGGACAGGGACCCCTTCTCACGCTCAGAAAATGTTGTTCCCCCTACCCCAGCTGCAGCCGGGATCCAGAGCTGTGGCAGGGGATGCCAATGGAATCTGGCTCCCGCCCCAGCACGGCTGAGCCATGGTGGGGTCCTGCCCCGAGTCACCCCAACCCCCTTTCTAATCCCTCCACCCTGCTACCAATTGCCCCTGCTGCCCCGGGCTGACCTCTCCAGCCCCACCACCCTGCCACTGGCTTCCCCCGCTGCCCTGGGCTGACACCCCCCCCACCTGTGCCCTTTCCCCAGCGGCTCCCCATCCCCAAGCCCGACCCGCCTGCCGAGGCCCCCCTTACCTGGCTGCCAGAGCTAGGAGCAGCCACATCACAGGCTGCTGCTTGCTCCCCCCTGTCCATGATTTGAGCATGCTCAGGGCAGCAGGGGAGTTTTAAAAACTCCCAGCCTGGGGCAAAGCATTGTCTGACTCCCACCATGGTGTCACTGGTGTAGTCTGGCCTCAGCTCCCAGCATATCTGCAGACTCCTTTAACTAACTCTGCAGCCCCCCAGGGGTCTGCAGCCAATAGTTGGGAACCACTGCCCTAGATATTCAATAGAGCTTTTAAGATTTCCCATTTGAAGATCTTTTTTTTTTTTTACCCACAACAGTCCTGCCAGTGTTTAGTTTTCATGTCTTGTACCCTGAACCTGGCCAGAAAGAAGGCCAAAGAGCTTCCAAGAGGTGTCCACCACCTCTCTCCTCCCCTGTGCCTGCCAGTTCATCTAGGATCCATATTTCCACAAGGCAATTCATGAAAGCCATCAAAATTTCCTTTAGTTCATGGTTAACAGATCCCATTATTATACACAGTGCTATCCTTTGACCTGTCAGCAGTTTCTCACATGTTCGCAAAGTGCATGACTGATGTTGTAGCATTCCTGCAAAGCTCAGGAGTGCACATGTTCCCTTGCCTACATTACTGGCTAGTGAAAGGCCAATGAAGGTCTCAGGCATTGTCCAGCATGGCCATTATTCAGTCCACCTTAGACATACTAAATGGACTAATTAACACAGACAAATTGATCTTGACTTCTGTACAGAGAATAGTATTCACTAGAATGGCCCTGGGCTCTTGAAAGGCCAAGGCACAGTTGAGATACCAAACTGTGTGGATCATTACTCTAGACCAAGGGTGGCCAAAGTTATGGAATTCAAGAGCCACACAAGTTGATTATTAAACCTTCAAGAGCCGCACTGAGGCATATAGCCATAGACTTTTATCTACTAAATTGATTTGTTGACGTTCTGCCAGCCACACTTTTTCATTCAAGAGCCACATGTGGCTCCTGAGCCGCAGTTTGGCCATGCCTGCTCTAGACCTAAAGAAACATGCTGTCCCTACTATACAAACCTGTCTCAAACTTCTAGGGCATGTAGTGGTGTGCATCATGCCAGACTTCAAGAACATTAGCTAGATTCACTATATTCACCTGCCCATCATCGTAGACATGGTAGTTCAAATACCAAATCAGGCTTACAATTTGTAAAGAGGTGGACAGAACCTTGAATGTATATGTGGGTGTTCCATTTGCTCCTCTGCAGCTGATGCTCACCTGGGATACAGATGCTTCAGCCGTATGTTTGGGGGCTTGCTTGGAATCCTTGCAGGTGCAATCCAAGATCTAATGTTCCATGTAAATATTGGAGAATTGCAAACTGTTTAGTTTGTGTGACATTTCTTCCACATGTTGAGGGGAAGAATTGTTGGTGTTAAAAGACCATGTCAGCTCTGTTATATATGAAAGGACGGGGGGGGAGCCAGGTTAATGCAATTGTGTCAGAGTTGATTCTTCTTTGAGATTTCTGCCTCACCACCTCCAACCACCTGAAAGCTGTTTACCTGCCAGGGCTGCAGAATGCTCTGGCGGATCATCTAAGTTGATCATTCACCGATCCTGAGTGGTCCTTTTGTCCAGCTCCACTTTCCAGCCATAGAGGATTCCCTAGGTGAACCTGTTTGCAGCAAGGTCCAGCTGAAACTATCACCAGTTTTGTTCCCAAGTTAGTTGCAATGTGGATTTTTGGCAGATGCTTGTCTGCTGCTCCAGACGAACAGCCACCATATGCAGGACCAGATTTATTGGACTGATGGCCCCAGGCTGATTTCCCCCCCACTTCAGCCATCCACCGTGGAGCCCCTGTCCCCTAGTATGGCAGCCTGCAGGTGGGCCGTCCCTTGGTGGGGTTCTGGGTCCAGAGGGCACTCCTAGACTGGACCCACTCCTGTGGGGGGACTGACTGGCATGCAGCATGGCCCCCAGTGCAAACCCCAAGGACTATGGGCCCTGGAAGGTCAGGCCAGCCATCTCCTAGGTGGAGTGAACAGGTGCTTACCCTCCCTGCCCCTGAGCGTGGACCAGACACCCAGGGGCAGGGTGGGAGCAGAGCATTGCCTCTGGCCTCAGGGCTCCACCCTCCCCAAGCGCCAGTAGGTGCCCTCCAAGCAGGGGAGGTGGGTTAGGTAGGAGTTTAGGGCCTTTAGTCCAGGACTCAGGGCTTCAACCCCTATAGCACCTGCGATAATCCAACCCTGGCTGTATGCCTTCCTTCCAGTTCCACTCCTGGCTGAGGTCTTGTCCAAAATCAAACAAAAGTGGGCTTGCCTTTACTTGTCACCCCAGCATGGTCCTGATAGCACTAATGCTCAGCTGGTACTGATGCAAAGTCCAACCTCCAATGTTACTCCAAGTGCAAGCAGATGTGATCTTTTAGGGTCACAGCAGCCTCCTTGATGTCAGCATGGAGGTCTTCCATCTGACCACCAAGATGTTTCATGGATGATGCCTTTGGAATGGTTTAGCAAAGGAAATGCTTCTAAAAGAAAACCTTCTATTTACTTACCTCACACAATGGAAAGATTCTCCATCTGATCAATGGAAAGGTATTTTTCCCGTCTGGGATCCCATACTTCAAGGATTGGATTATCTCCTGTTCCTGAAACAAGAAGATTTGGCAGTTAGTTTCATGTCTTCCTAGCAGTTGTCTAGGCTTTCCACCCTCCTGTTGATAACTGCATGCTTTTTTCTAACCAAATTTCTCTCAGAATTTTGGAAGGAATGGATGGATCATATCCACCTGTTGAGGAGCCTGTCCTCTTATGGAACATGCATTTAATATTAGCAAAGCTAATGGGTCATCCTGCTGAGCCATTCACTGCTATGCTTTTCAACAAAAACAGCTTTTTTATTGCTATTATATTAGCAATATTATATTAGAGTTGGGGAATTGCAAGCTCTAGTATCAAGATCTCCCTGTAAGGTCTTTTATGGCAACAAAGTTTACCTTCACTCTCACTTGATGTTCCTTACTAAAATACTTTCCAGTTTTCATGTGAAGTAAGCAATTACTTTACTTACTTTCTTTCTAAAGCAACATATTCATAAAGATGAGGAAAAGCCCCATACTCTGGTTGTTAGAAGAAATTTTACCTTGGGCTAAACCGTTTAGATCATCATTGCTGCTATTGATCATGCCTGCAGACAGAATGAAGGGCATTCCCAAAGAATTTCTTCCTGAATGTTCACTTTTATTCATTTATGCTGCCAATGTGACTTCCCTAAGTAGATTATTGGTTCTTAGAATCAGGTCTCAGGCAGCTTCTGCAGTCTTTCTGTCTCAGGTGCCCATCTTGCACATTTGTAGGGCAGAAACTTGGTCATCAGTTTTTATAATTCCCTCTAACTATGCCATCTCTCAGAAAGGAAGAAATGATACCAAATTTAGATGTGTGATTCTCCAGTTCCTGTTGTATCCAAGCCCACCTCCAGATTGAGTTATGTTTGAGTCACCTACAGGGTAGTGGACACATGCAATCACACAAAAAAATAAGAAATGGTTACTAACCTTTTTCTGTAACCATTCTTTGAGTTGTGGTGCACATTTCCATTCCATGACCCACTCTCCTTGCCCTTACTGTCTGACTCTGTCAGTAAAAAGGAACTCAGAGGGTCAAGTGTGGCTCCAGCCTTCATACCATCATGGAGCAGTGTGAGGTGGCAGAGGGTACATTTGCTGCCCAGCAGATACTGCTTAGTGAAGAATCTCCAATAACTCTGTGCTGGGCTCACACACATCTATGGTGGAATGGACACGTGCAGTGAATCTCAAAAAACACTTATGGACAAAAGTTAGTGACCGTTGCTTTGCAAGTATTTTTATTTACTGGCATGGATCAGTCTTCATCAATAAGTCTTTTTTCTTTATAAAATCTTTAATATACATGTTTGATGAGGCTTCCTATGACTGGAGATGGTCTCCCAAAATCAAAAGGACTAGTCCTCTTCAGAGTGTAGCCATGTATGTAAGCAAACATTTGTGTCTTTATCTGAGGTGGGCACTAAGTTTTAGGCAGCTAAGATCTGGGGACTTCTTTGCTTTCTTGTTACCGATTAAAGTATTGAGTAAGGAGCAGTGGTGAGGTCAAAATTTATAAAGGTCTGCCTCAGTTTACATTAGCTTCTGAACTTTTCAGAACACATAAACCTACCCAAAGCTTTTGAAGCCTCTTTTCTCTTTCTTTTATCAACATTCTCTGTGTTAGATACTACTACTTCTCTCTTTCTAGCTCAACCAAGATCTCATCTTCCATTCCTCTGAATCCAGCCTTTCTGTTCCCCACATTCTCAAATTTGTTTCCAGTCCCTGTTCTCATCTCTTCATTTAAATTTAGTGCCGTTTCTGACTGATCTTAGCCTTTCTCTGGCAACAGCCTTTCTCTATTATCTAAATATATTTACTTTTTTCCTTACTAACCCTCCCTCTTCCATGTTGTGGTTCAAGCAAGCCCACCCCTCTACCACCCAGCCTTTTCTGAGATAGAGGGCCAGCTTAAAGGGTAGTGGCGCTCCCAAGACAAATTTTGATTTGGCTCCCCCCCCATCTCATTCATGGAGGCTGAAAATGGCTTTCCAATGTGCATAAATCTCCAGTGCCTGCCTGCAGAGGGATTTAAAGTGCACTCTGCCTACATGACTTAAACTGCAGGTTGACTAACAGGGCCTGAGATGCTAGGAAAGAGTTGAAGAGGCGGGAGCCAGCCTGATCTTCATGAGGGCTAGGAGCCCCTAAGAACCTGTCACCTGAAGCTATGTCTGTCTCTTGCCTCACAGTAGAGCCGGGCCTGCTGAGATAGCTCTCCAAATCTTAGTAGGCCCTTTAATCTTGTCTGACCAAGCTCTCTTTAAATTTATATATTTCTATGCTTTCTCTGAAGTCGGAGGTAAAATCCCGGATCCACAGAAGTTAATGGCAAAACTCTCATTGACTTCTCTGGAGCCAGAATTTCACCCTAGATGTGCAAAATTTTCTGGGGTACAGACAGCACACCGGATTTGAATTGGCAGCTGATGCAACAGAGACTGGGACAGCTACTGAGGAACCAGCCATGTATTTTTTGATAGCAATAAAGGTGGAGGAACTATGCTTCTCTGAATTGTTCATGGATCAAGTAGTTTAAAGTACTTATTCAGAACAATCCCAACAACCTTTAAAAATCCAACAAAGATGTGGATTGATTTAGAAAAACAATTTTGGTAGTCTGCAGTTGATGTTCTTGAAACTGCCAGTCTTAATCTTCCTGAGGATTTGCAAAACTGATTGCAATGCTTTCTCGGGGAATCAAAACTGAGAGTCACCTTGTTGCCTTCTGACTCAACAGAAGAGAGACTTACTGGATCTAAACTGTATGTCAACTCCTGCCTGATCCAGCCTGTTAGCCCCCTTATAAACTTGTCAAAAGCTCTGGCAGCCTTCACTTGGCTTCCAAGCTAACCCATGGGTACACTCCAGTCTCCAAACCGCATTTAAAAGTTTTCCTTTGCAGTACCCAGCCCCTATCACTGGACATGCACAGAAACTATCAGGTCTGATGTCTCCAAAGACAGTACAAACCTGTGAGATTAGTTGAGGATTAACTTGTTAACATACTGCATGGAGATGAATGTATAGTAAAATTAAGAATACAGTGATTAAAAAGGAACAGTGGCTTAACTGACACTAAGCAAAGATAATGGAAACAAAGCAGTTGCAAATAAAGAAAACTTTCTCATAAGTGAACAGGCTACAATCTTTGTCTAAGGCAGTTTCTTCTCTACTGGAACCTCTTAACATCACCAGTGTACACTGCTGGGGATCTACCACTCCTGGATATAAAAGGCGTTGTTTTCTCTGTGACAGATAATCAGTGTCTCTCCCCACCCCCTTACAGTCCAGTAAACCTCTGAAAAATATTCTTGCCATTTTATTCCCCAGAGTGCTAGCACCATGTCCCCATTTCTCATCCTTTTGTTAATTTAAATTTCTGGTTGACTTCACATGCAAATATGATTCTCTTTGCCTTTGGCCTACCTTGATCCATTTACATTTGAGACCTAGGCAGATAGGCAAATCAATGTACACTTGTCTGGAACAAACTTCCTTACCAAATCCTGATGTGTTTCAGGGTCGGAGCATAGTTACTGTACATTCCAGCACTTTTTCATTTCTTACATCACACAATGATTAGGATGATCAGTATGATATAAGTTGGCATTTGATACCTTGTTTGACATTCTTTATAGATAAATACCATTACAGCAAAGTGTAAGGTGTAGTGATTTTGTCAGGCCTGATAAGAGTTGCTGATCCATGACAGTGAACTCTTTGTCAGTGGGCAGTGAAGGTCTTCCCCTTAGGAAGCCTGTAAACTTTCTTCCATTTTTCCCCATTCAGAAATTTGTCATTTTCTGGGGGGAAACTGGCTTGTGACTTTATGAAGTTTCCCACCTGCAATATCTCTGAGAAGTTTAAGCAAAGAATGAAAAATGGCTGTGTTATTTTTCATGAAGATAAGAAGAGAGATTTGTGTGGAGGTTTAGGCCTATTTCAACAGGAGTGGAAATGTTTTCACAGAGCTCTAGCCTGGAAAGAATATGATAGAATAAATGTTTAAAAAGCTCATTCTCTATTCATCAACTTAGTATGTCTCTGTTAAGTTTTTATCTACACATTGTAATTGCATCATTTGTTTTTCTAGAAATATCAGTAGCAAGATCTAGCAGCATAGAAGAAAAACTATGCGGTGGTAAGTTTTCCCCTTCCTGGTGACTGAATCTGTATCTGTTTTTTTTTTTTTTTTTTTTAAAGCTGATAATTGATTCCTATTTTTCTCCATTTGTTCCACCTCTTGCTCCTTTTTCTTTCCACCTTTGAAAAGCTAGAGTCTCATTACTTACATTTTTCAGGAAAAACAGACTGTAGTTAAGAGAAGCTTCTCATTAAATATCTGACCTCCACTGTCTACCATTGAGTCAACGGCATGTTACCACAAGTTCTTACTCTCTCCTTCTTCCTTGCCACCTTCAAGGGCAATCACCCTTCTCTGTTTAGGAGAAAGCCCTGTTATAAGCCATTTACTTGCAGATCAAAAATCTGGAAAGTCAACACATCAAACCAGGACAATAATTTCACCATTCCCCCCTTCTGGGAGTCAAATGGATAACTATGCGTAACCCAGTTGGTATCACAGACTTTATATCCATCTCATTATCAGGCCCTACAGTATTGCCATAATGTTAACAAAACCAATCAGCAGAAAGAGAAATTTTGCTCAAAATGTAAAAATAAGATAATACTCTGTTTTAGTTTTGAACAATTGCACCTACTTTGCTTACCAAGTCAAGGCTAGTTCTAACATTCGTATGGATGTAGAAGCAATTTTTCACTAAAGTAAAGGGGAATGAGTTCAAGTAGGAAAAAGTCAAGGCATCAGTGTGCACAGTGGATTGTGTTGTGAGATACACTCTGAACTGATGGTTTTTTAGCTTCCTCTCTTTTTACCAAGCTCTGTGTCTGGGGGAAAAAAAATTGCCAAAATACGGAAAGTGGTTCACTGAGCCACTTCCATACATTAGTACACAAGTCAGTCACTTTAAACCACATTTAGGCACCTAAAACTTATTTGTGGCATATAAGTACTGGTTTAGGTGCTTGCTGAAAATAGGTTGCATATAGACTCATAGACTACAAGGTCAGAGAGATCCAAAATGATCTAGTTTGACTTCTTGCACAATGCAGGCCATGGAACCTCACCCTCTCATTCCTTTAATGAACCTCTATCCCAGGGGTCTCAAACATGTGGTCCCTAAGGCTATTTCCTGCAGCCCGCAATGACACTATAATTACCGATATTTGCAATATCATTGTATGAAAAGGCTTCAGTGGTGCGGCCCTCGGGCTAATATACTAGTCCTCATGCGGCCCTGTGCTAGTTCTCATGAGGCTCTCATGGTGATTTGAATTTGGGACCCTTGCTCTATCCTATGACTGAGTCATTAACGTCCTCAAATCATGGTTTAAAGACTTCATCGTACAGGGAATCCACCAACAACTGAACTGTACCCCATGCTATAGAGGAAGATTCAAAATTCCCAGAGCTTTTGCTAATCTGCCCTGCAGCAAAATTCCTTTCCGCCCCCAAACAGGCAATCAGTTGAGTCCTGAGCATGTGGACAAGACTCACTAACCAGACACCCAAGAAAGAATTCTCTCTAATAACTCAAACCATACCTCATCAAATGCCCTATCACAGGCCACTGATGCATATCTATCACCAGAAGTCAAAGATCAGACAGTTGCCAAACTAGACTGTCCCATTATACTGTCCTCTCCATAAATTTATCATGCTGAGTTTTGAAGTCAGTCAGTCCCCACAGCTCCTGTGAAAAGGCTATTTCAGAACTTCACTCCTCCTTTGGCTAGAATACTGTGTCTGATCTCAATCTAAACTCCTGATGGCCAGTTTATAACTTCTTTGTTTTTGCATCCACACTGATGCTGAACTTAAATAATTTTTCTCCCTCCCTGGTATTTATCACTCTGATGTATTTATAGAGAGCAATCATATCTCCCCTCAACTTTCTTTTGCATAGGCTAAATAAGCCAAGCTCTTTGAGCCTCCTCTAATAAGGCAGGTTTTCCATTCCATAGATCATCGCAGTAGCCATTCACTGCACCTGTTCCAGTTTGAATTAATCTTTTTAGAAACATGAGGGACCAGAACTGCATACAATATTCCAGATGAGATCTCACCAAGGCCTTGTATAACAATACTGACACATCCTGATCTCAACTGGAAATACCTTGTCTGATGCATCATAGCACCACATTAGCTTTTTTCATGGCCAGATCACATTGTCAGCTCATAGCTGTCCTGTGATCAACTAATATGTTCTGATCCATCTCTTCCTCTGTCAGTTCCAATGATGCATCCCAAGGTATTAGTAAAAATTCTTATTGGAACCTAAATGCATGACCTTGCACTTTCCACTATTAAATTTCATCCTATTTCTAATACTTCAGTTAGCAAGATCTTCCTGTACGATATCCCAGTCCTTCACTGTATTGGCAACACCTTCCAACTTTGTGTCATCTGCAGACTTTATTAGCACATTCCCACTTTTTTGTGCAAAAGTCAATAAGAAAAAGGTTAAATAAGATTGGTCCCAAGACCAATCCCTGAGGAACTCCATTAGTAACCCCCTTCCATCTTGGCACTTTATCTTTCAGGATGACTGACCCCTTGAAGTCTCCCATTAACCACTTCCTTAACCACTTTTCAGTTTTCTTATTAATCCCTGTCTTCCAATTTAACTAATAATTGTGTATGTGAAACTGCATCATATGCCTTACTGAAATCTAGATACATTAGATCCACTGCATACTCTTTGTCTAAAAAATCTGTTGTCTTTTCAAAAAAGGAGATCAGGTTGATCTAGCATGATCTACCTTTTGTAAAGTCACGCTGTAATTTATCCCAGTTACTGTTAACCTCAATGTCCTTGCCTAGTTTCTCTTTTGGTGTTTTTTCCAGGCCTTTCATACTAATGAAATCAAACTAACACTTGGTTATCCAGATCACTTTTCTTCACTTTCTTAAAAACAGAAACTGTGTTAGCAATTCTCCAGTCATATGGTACAGTTCCTGACTTTATGGATTCATTAAGAATCCTTGCTAACAATCTTGCAATTTCACATTCCAGTTCTTTTAACATTTTTAGATGGTGTTTATCTGCCCCTCCCTCTCCCTGCTTTTATCCCATTAAGCAGTTCGAGTTTGACTTCTACCTAAAATCTGGTAACTTCTGCCTCCATATCCTCATTCCATTAGCCAGCTATCCCTGACCTTATCACTGGCTTCATTAAAAATTGGGGTAAAATATTTGTTTAGATATTTGGCCATGCCTAGGTTATTCTTAACTTCCACCCCATCCTCATTGCTTAGCAGTCTCACTTCTTTCTTTGTTTTCTTTCTAATTATTTGACTAGAGAACCATGGGTTAAAGTAGGGTGGAACACACTGGAACAGCATTCTGGGGCCCACTATTTGAAGGGGCACAGCATTCCAGGGCCCCTAAAAATAGAAAACCAAGCTGGAATGCTGCATTCTGGCACGTTCTGGCAGGGCAGGGAGCATGAGGAGACGTGTCAGCTGGCTTGCCTGACCATGCACAGGCTGCACTAGAGGCAGAAGCCTCAAAGCACAGCCTGGAGCAGTGGGGTGGGGGGGGGAGGGAAGAGAAGTGGGCCGTTAGGGGCGATTCGCCCCCACCTTGGCTTTTTGTAGTCTGCATGCTGCTTTGAGTGAGCGTGGCGTGGCGTCTCCTAGGGTGGCTCTGGATCAGCATGGCTGGGGGGCACAGCTGAAGGGGTAATTCTGCTTGGCCCCCAGGAGTCTGCGCACCACTGGAGGGCTGCAGACAGCAGTGGTGAGCTAGCACAGTGCGGGGCCCAGCATCCTTTCAGGCAGGTCAGCGGGTGGGGTAGGGTGGGAAGAAGGGGCCAGGATGGGGGGCTGGGAAGGTTTGGAGGGGGTTGGGGGGCTAAAGGCGGTTGGAGTGAAGATAGGGGGAGGTGAGGGTGGGGTGTTAGTAGGGGTAGAGTGGGGATATGGGGACTTTGAACGTAGGGAATGCAAATGGGGGTTGAGGAGGACGGGGAAAGAAGGGTCTGATGGGGGGTAGGCATTTCAGGGGCAGTAGCTAGGGTGCGGGGCAGGTGTTTGGGGAGGCATTAGATGGGGTAGGTGAAGCGAACCCAGACATGCATGAAGGGGGCCCAGAAATTTAGGAGTGTTCCAGAGCCTGCCAAATTATATTTTAACCTCTAGAGAGAACTTTTAACTGTTGGTTTTAATTCCTTTTGGAAGGTCCAGCTCTAGTTGGCTTTTGGCCTTTCTCACTTCATCTGTACATATTCTGACCTCCAGGAACTAGCTTTACTTGAAGATCCTTCCCATCTTCCACTCCTTGTAGGCGTTCAGCATTCTTTTAATCTCTCATCTGACGTGCTTACTCATGCAGCTTGGTTTATGACTCCTCCCTATTAATTTTTTTTCCCCTTTCCTTGAGATGAAGGCTTCAGATTGTTCCTCTGTCTTTGATTTTATTTAGAATCATAGGGTTGGAAGGGACCTCATGAGGTCATCTAGTCCCACACCTGCTAAAAGCAGAACCACTCCCACTAAATCATCCCAGCCAAGGTTTTGTTTAACTGGGTCTTAAATGTTTCCAAAGATGGATATTCCACCACCTCCCTAGGTAACTCATTCCAATGTTTCACCACCCTCTTAGTGAGACAGTTTTTCCTAACATCCAACCTCAACCACCCCAGCTGCAGCTTGAAGCCATTATTCCTTGTTTGGTCCTTCATTACTAGTGAGAACAGCCTAGCTCCCTCCTTTGGAGCACCCCTTCAAGTTGTTGAAGGTTGTTATCAAATCCCCCCTCCGTCTTCTTTCTGCAGGCTAAATAAGCCTAGTTTCTTCATTCTGTCCTCATAAGTCATGTACCTCAGCCCCCTAATCATTTTTGTTGCCCTCCACTGGACTCTTGCTAATTTGTCAACATCCTTTCTGTAATGTGGTGCCCAAAACTGGACACAATAGTCCAAATGTAGGGGAATAATCAAATCCCTCGATCTGCTGGCAACACTTGTATTGATGCACCCCAATATGCCATTGGCCTTTTTTGGCAACAAGAGCACATTGCTGACTCATATCCAGCTTCCCATTGACCATAACCCCCAGGTCCTTTCCTACAGTGCTGCTACTTAGCTGATCGTTCGCTGGTCTGTATAGTATATGGGATTTTTCTGTCCTAAGTGCAGGACTTTGCACTTTCCTTGTTGAACCTCGTGAGATTTAACTCCAAGCCTCCTTCACCTTTTCATCCAAGAGTTCTTCAGTCCAATCCTCTTCCTCAACTAATTTGCTTTTTTTTTTTTTTTAAGTTAGCCCTTTTGAAGTCAAAGACTCTAGTCACAGACAGGGCCATCCCTAGGACTGAGACCTGGGGCCAGTCAGCCTGTGGTGGGCCCTCCATCCCTCCCCCGCCACCACTGGGGGCTGGAGTGGACCAACCCAGAGGCTGGGCCCCATGGTCCCTCCCTAGACCAGCCACTCTGCCGCTGGAGGTGCTACCGGCCTGCCAACTGGCCAGGCTTCACTCTCCCACCCCATCTCTGGGCCAGCTCTCCCTGACCCTAAGGTGGAACAGCCAGCTAAGGGATGGGGTGGGAGAGTGGAGTACGGCCTCTGGGCTGGCCCAGCCCACCCCTGGGCCAGCTGTTCCACCCTGGAGGCAGGGAGGGCAGGCCCAGAGGCCAGGTTGCATACTCCCGCCCCACTGCCTTTGGCTTCACACCAAAGGGCCCTGCACTGCCCTGCGCACAGTAGGACAGCGCAGGGTCTGGAGAACTGAGGGGCCTGAGGCAGTCACCCATCTCACCCTGCCAAGTACAGCTCTGGTCACAGATTTATTTTATTTATCTTTCCATTTACTTTGCATTGAATTAGCTTGTGATCACTCGAACTAAAGCTGTCCCCTATAACCATTTCGTCTGTGAAGTCCTCACTACTCACCACTACCAAATCTAAGATAGCGTCTCCTCTTGTTGGTTCAGTAACTAACTGGTGGAGGCCTTCAGCAACTATTGCATCCAGGAAAATCTGGATCCTGCTATAATAACTACTTGCACGTGTCTCCCCTTTTGTGTCTGGGAAGTTAAAATCTCCCGTAATTACACAGTTTCCAGTAGTATTTACTTCATCAAAAGCCTTAAAGAGGTCTCTATTCATGTCCCAGTCAAATCCTAGTAGTATGTAGCACACCCCAAGCACTGTCCCAGAGGAAACTCTGGTAGTTTTCTTTCCCAGTGTGATTTTTACCCAGATAGACCGGCTTATCAATTCCATTGCTTCTAACTGCTTTAGTCTACATCATCACTGAAACACAGTGTCACTTCACCACCTTTACCTTTATATCTGTCTTTCCTAAACAGCATATACCTTTCAATACTTGTACACCAGTCACAGCTACTGTTCCAACATCTTTCTGTTATCGCTATAATGTCTGGTTTCATTTCCTCAACCTGTAGCTCTAGTTCCACTGTTCTGTTACTCAAGTTTCATATACAAATATAATATGAACAGCTCTGTCTATATTATAGTGGCATAAAGGTCACAACCTGTTTTTCAGCTTAGATGCTGTGGTCCAGATCCTTCAAGGTATTTAGTTATCTATCTACCAATATAATCAGTAGGAGCTAGGTACCTAAATATTTTTAAAGATCTGAACACGTAATCCCTCATTTGGGCACTTAGTCACTCAGGTATATAAATTGTTTTTGTTGTTATTCCTTCGCTTGCCAACCCAAACACATAGAGCTCTGCCTTTGGAAAGATGCTGCATGGTAATGGAATTCACTTACCTCTAATTCCCACAGTTGGTGCAAACTTCTGGTGTGTGTATGGCCTGCTGTCTCTTACCTCTCAGTGGGAACAGGGAATGACTGTATGGGTCCATCCCAGATTTTCGAAGGGCGCCATTGGACTTGCTTCTCAATTTTACTTCTTTAAGGGTATGTCCACACAGGCTTCTTATTTCAAAACAACAGAGGTTGTTTCGAAATAAGAAGCGGCATGTCCACATGACGCACAATTATTTCAAAACAACGGGACCTGTTGTTTCGAAATAATGGCCGTTATTTCAAATCCGTTAAACCTCACATCTAATTGAAATAGCTGTTGTTTTGAAATGGTTGTTTCGAAACAACGGCGTTCGGACACGTTCTTTCAAAACAACACCATTATTTCAAAACAACTGTTTTGAAACATGTCCGAATGGCCTTGTTTCAAAATAACCATTTCGAAATAACAGCTGTTTCGAAAGCTGACTTTCCCTTAATTCGAATTAACAAACTGTTAATTTGAATTAACTTATTTCAAAATAAGGACTTTATATCATAATAACTCATTTCAAAATGGGTTATTTTGAAATAATGATGTATGTGTGGACATAGCCTAAGAGACCCACCTGCCCTCAGATCCCTGACTATCATCCAGGGATTGAGCAAGTGGAAAGGTTTTTGCTTCTACTGCTATATATTACTGTTCCCTTGAACTCTCAGGCTGAGAGGCTCCAGAGTGCATTGACATTAAAAATCATTGTTACCCTGTTCTCCCTACTGTGCAAATACTTCCCCATGCTTACAAGAATAATTATGCAGGTTTGGGAAGTAAGCAACTTGGCCACCCATTGAAGAGCTAGAAGGAATGAGGGGAGCCCACTAGCGGGTGAATGAGATAATGGAAAAGTACCAGATGCTGCCTCTGGAAAAAAGCACCAGTTACAGGACACATCCAAAGACTTTTAGTGAGAGCAGGATTCAGGTGTATTTTATTCTTTTTGATTAAACTCACTTTATTTCAGGGTAGTTCTTTTATCCTAAGTTGTCCCTACTAGTTAGTGGGTATAATACAAAGAATTAGAAGAACAACATATGAGAGAATATTTAATTTAATCAGAAAGAATTAGTGTAGATCAGAGGTGGGCAAACTATGCCCCATGGAAGCTCTTCTCCTGCAGCCTGCCTGCTCCAAGCCGCCCCTTCAGTCATTCCCCATCCCATCCCCCCACAAGCTCCAGCAACACCTCACACCACTGCTGCTCTCCCTCTCCCTCTCCCTCCTCCTTCCAAGGCCAGCAGCAGATTGGGTCACAGCCAGAGCACTGCCGCCACACCCCCGCCCTCCCAGCTCCAGCTGAGTTGAGAGGGAGGGGCAGCGGTGGCTCACGCTGGGGCCAGAGACTGAGTACTGCTGCTGGGCTCCTCCCTCTCCCAGGTCCCGCTGCAGTTCATGCCATGGCCAGAGTCCTGCCATGCTACTCTGCCCTCCAAGCCCCAGCCCTTGCCCCACCCATCCCCCTCCACCTGTGCCCTGCTGTGAGTGGCCATATGCGGCCATGTAGCCCTCAAGCCAAAAACTTTGCCCTTTTCTGGTGTAGATAATACATCTTTTAAAAATATAATCTGAAAACAGAAATGATGATGTCAGATGGTTTGCACTACAATTTACAAAACTCAGTTTAGGCAAGACCCTTAAAGAAATGCAATGAATTTCAATAGGAGTTAGACACCTAACTCCCTTCAGCTTATTTTAAAATTCCCAGTCATAATTAATACCACTGCAGATGTCATGATCTAGATACTGATCTCTAGGGACATGCAAAATAAAAACCTTGTTGATTGACATTTTCAAAAAGTGCAAAACTCCATAAGATAATTTATTCCAGAGGTGTCCAAACTTTTTGGATGAGGATCCACTTTGCAATTCTTTTCGCACTCAGAGACCAATGAGCAAATTTTGTCTAGATAAGGCATAGTCATTCATCTTATTATTAATAAAATTTAAACTGTCAAAAAAAAAAAAAGCACCAGCTTACAAATTCATCGTGGTTCTGTAAAGCTATAAATGTTCTGTAAAAGCAAGGCTGGCAAGGAAGAGAAGAGGTGATAGGGCAGAAGTGGCCATGCGGGATGGTAGGGGAGAGTGTAGGGAGCAGGGTAGGGGGATGGCAAGAGGGGAAGGTCAGGGGAGGCCATGTGGGGTGGCAGGGGAGAAGAGGGGTGTGTGGCAGGGTGGCAAGAAAAGGCAATGGGTGTGTAGCTGGGAGGGGAGTGTGGCAGGGAAGGAGGAGTATGCAGAGCAGGGCAGGGGTGGCAAGAGAAGGAAAGGGCAGGAAGGGGACACGGCAGAAGTAGCAAGAGAGGATGTGTGCAGTGGCTCTGCGGGCCAGATAAGAGCCCTTGGCAGGCCGAATTCTGATTCTGGCCCCCTGCCCACAGGTTGGACAAGCCTGCTTCATTGCCTTCTGGATCAAAGAACCTGTTTGCATTTTGTCTAATATTTAAAAAACCATGGTGACTGACTTAAAGGTAATGCTGTCTTTTGCTATCCCTTCTGCAGAGTTCAACATGTTCCACATGATCGCAGTGGGACTGAGCAGTTCTATACTTGGGTGCCTCCTTACACTGCTCGTTTACACTTACTGCCAACGATATCAGCAACAATCCCATGATGCAACAGTTATTCATCCAGTGTCACCAGCTCCTCTTAATACCAGCATCACTAACCATATCAACAAGCTGGACAAGTATGATTCTGTAGAAGCCATTAAGGTAAGCAAAGGGCAGAGGTCTTTGTAAAATGTAGCTGTGTATAATTGTATAATGATATGTGTAACAATAATCACAGTATCCCAAATGAATGCTACTTATACATTTTACAGTGAAAGCTGGACTCAAGATCATGCAGGTTATTAAAGAGAAAAATATTAGATGTTTGAATAATTCAAATAGATTATTTTTTTGTATAATAATTATAGATTTCTGATCACACCAGCCTGTTGTACACTGAAGATATTGGCTGGGGTGTATAATTTATGAAGCACTGGCCTTTATTCAGAGAAATCAGACTATTGTGCAAGTATTTTCTTTGAAATGATCTTCCTCTAGTATCTAGTTTAAAAAGTGAATGTGGATGTTAATGATCATAGTGGAGATTTTCCCTTTATTCCAAATCTAATGTGTGCTTAAATATGGCCAAATGTGAAGTTATATGTCTTCTTATGAAGAATGTATACCACACTGGCAACATAGAGGACTATATCCTGGGAAGCAGTGACTCCAAAAAGGACTTGATGTTCATGCTGGGTAATCAGCTGAATATGAGCACCCAGTGCATCATTGTGGCCAAAAGGGCTAATGTGAGCATTGGCTATATAAACATTGGGAGATAAAGTTGGAGTAGGTAGGTTGTATTACCTCTCTATTTGTCATTGATGTCCATGGTTCAAACAGGGTGTCGATAAAGTGACAAGGTTCAGAGAGAAGCCAAAAAGAGAAGGTCAAGAATTTACTTGATTGCTACATTGATAATGGGCCAGGGGCATCACTGGTGCTTGGCTTATGGGACTTGAGCCCCAAGTCTCAGCATCAGAGCCCTGCATCTGCCGTGGCGGCCCACTTGCTGGGTGTGAGCCCTGACTCCCAGAGCCTGAGCCCTGGGTCTTTTCCCAGACCAGTGGCAATCCTGTAATAGGCTCTTCAGTCCAGGAGACAAAGCTGTAACAAGATTCAATTGCTTGAATTTGAAGCAAGACAAATTCAGACTGGAAATAAATTCCATATTTTTAACAGTGTCAGTAATTAATCTTTGGAGGAATTTATCCAAGGGTTATGCTGGATTTTCTATCACTAGCCATTTAAAATTAAGTTTGAATGGTTTTAGATAAGCTGTGCTCTAGTGCAAACAAAAATCAATTCAGGATCTTAACTCCACAGCCTGTGTTATGTAGAAAGTCAGGCTAAGTGTTCCCAGTGGTCCCTTCTGCCTCATAATCTTTGAATCAAATCTCTGATGGGTCAGCTTCTCAGCTCCTGTTGATCTGCATAGCCCAGTGTGAATCAAGCTGTATAAAATAAAATCAGCAGAGTGTCTGGAATGATATGTATGCTGTATTGCCGTCAGTTGTAAATTCCTCTGTGGGTATGTCCACACGTCTTTTTTTATTTCAAAATGTAAAAATTAGGTCCACACGATGTTTTCAAAATAAGAGGCATCCTTTCAAAAAAGCTTAAACCTGGTTTGGTTTCGAAACGGCTGTTATTTTGAAATGGTCCGGACACGTTATTTCTAAATAACAATCGTTTTGAAATAACGTGTTGCACCTTCCTCCCAGGGTGCATAGCCTGGCCAGGATACTGAGGAGAGATGCAGAGCTGGGTGTGGGGTGAGCTGCTGGCGAGGGGCAGCTGCTCAGCCCCCAGAACCCCTGCCCCACTGCCCCCAGCAGGATCCCTCCTCTGGGGACTGTTTTCCCCTGCCAGGGGCCATGTTACCACACCTCCCAGGGTGCCCCCTCAGGGAATCAAAATAGCATGTCCACGCAAAGGGCATGCTATTTTGATAGGAAGGGCATGACTTCTTTCGAAGTAATTTTTTAATAAGTCATTTCAATTTAAGGGTTTTATTTTGAAATAAGTCATTTTGAAATAAAACTTTGTGTGTGGACATAGCCTATAATGTTTCACTTCTTACTTCTAGGCTATGCACAGTTCAGGTTTTATTTTTATATGGTATCAATAAATAAAATCAATGTTTGATTTAAACATTTTTAAATATTTTTATCTACTTAAATTTTCACAGCTGAGGGAGGTTATGGAGGGAGGTGAGAAAATCCAACAGTAGGAGTCAGACAATGACATGAGACTTCTAGATTCAAAATGTTAAAGCTTTATACATGTTAAAATGCATATTGTCAACATCAGATGGTAACATATACAAAGCAAATATTCTTAAATCAAACCCTAATAAATCTGTAACTAGTATTTTTCTTACTTTGCCTTTCTGAAATTTTGATGATCATTAGTGGAATTTTTTTTTTCTCCATGTGAATGGTAAAATTGACATTTACCAATATCTGCCTATAAAAGAACCAATCATCAGAAGCCTATTTATAATCCTCGAGAACAGTACTCGTTTGCAGAATTCATAAAATATGTGAGATTGATTTTTTTTTGAATTCCATGAAGCCAAATACATTCAGATTATATATAGCAAAAATAAAATAAAATATATAAATTCCTCTCTCACCCCCTATGGGTGGTATGTGTCATCCTCAACCTCGGGTCCTCTACCAGAGGCCTGGGAGTTTGAGGGTTCTGCGCAGTATCTTAGCTGTTCCTAGCACTGCACCCTTCTGGACAGAGAGCTCTGATGTTGTTCCTGGGATCTGTTGGAGCCACTCTTCCAGCTTAGGAGTCACAGCCCCGGGTGCTCCTACCACCACTGGGATCACTTTGGCCTTCACTTTCCACATCCGCTCTAGTTCCTCTTTCAGGCCCTGGTACTTCTCCAGCTTCTCATACTCCTTCTTCCTGATGTTGCTGTCACTTGGCACTGCTACATCTATCACCACCGCTGTCTTCTGCTCCTTGTCTATTACCACGATGTCTGGTTGATTGGCCAGTACCTGCCTGTCCATCTGGATCTGGAAGTCCCACAGAATCTTAGCCCTGTTATTCTCCACGACCTTCTGTGGGATCTCCCATCTGGTCTTGGGAGGGTCTAGCCCATACACTGTGCAGATGTTCCTGTACACAATGCCAGCTACTTGGTTATGCCGTTCAGTGTATGCTGTTCCTGCCTGCATCTTACATCCTGCCACTATGTGTTGGACTGTCTCTGAGGCCTCTCTGCACAGTCTGCACCTTGGGTCCTGTCTAGTGTGGTCGACCCCTGCTTCAATGGATCTGGTGCTCAGTGCCTGTTCTTGTGCTGCTATGATCAGTGCCTCAGTGCTGTCTTTTAGTCCAGCCCTTTCCAGCCACTGGTAGGATTTCCCAATGTCAGCCACCTCAGCTATCTGTTGATGGTACATCTCATGCAGGGTCTTGTCTTGCCATGGCACTTCTTCTGCTTGATCTTCCTCCCATGTCTGCTGCTGCTGCCTCAGGCATTCTCTCAGCAGCTCATCTTTGGGTGCCATCTTACTGATGTACTCCTGGATGCTCTGGGTTTCATCCAGGACAGTGGCTTTGACACTCACTAAACCCCGCCTGCCGTCTTTCCGGCTGGTGTACAGTCTCTGGGTGTTGGACTTGGGGTGGAAACCTCCGTACATTGTGAGGAGCTTCTGGGTCTTCACATCGGCAGCCTCCATGTCCTCCTTTGGCCAGCTCACTATACCGGCAGGGTATCTGATGACTGGCAGGGCGTACCTGTTGATGGCGTGGATCTTGTTCTTCCCATTGAGCTGGCTCTTCAGGACCTGTCTTATCCTTTGGTGATACTTGGATGTTGCTGTCTTCCTTGCCTCCTCATCGTGGTTCCCATGTGACTGTGGGATGCCAAGGTACTTGTAGCTGGTCTGTATGTCTGTTATGTGGCCTACTCGTAGTTCCACCCCATCAGTCTTGACTACCTTCCCTCTCTTTACTACCATCCGGCCACACTTCTCCAGTCTGAATGACATCCTAATATCCTCACTGTAGATCCGTGTCAGGTGGATTAGCGAGTCGATGTCGTGTTCATTCTTAGCATACAGCTTAATGTCATCCATGTAGAGGAGGTGGTTAATGGTAGTTCCACTCTTGAACTTGTATCCATATCCAGTCCTTGTGATTATCTGGCTGAGGGGGTTCAAGCCAATGCAGAACAGCAGCGGAGACAGCGCATCA
This sequence comes from Podocnemis expansa, assembly GCA_007922195.1. NCBI lineage: Eukaryota > Metazoa > Chordata > Testudines > Podocnemididae > Podocnemis > Podocnemis expansa. Next base: position 34,196,427 of record ML682060.1, read on the forward strand.
CCTTGGTATATGCTGCACTTGATGGCCACTTGTGCAAGCTGTCTTGAGTTGACTTCCAGTGTTGTCTTCCACAGTCCCATTGAGTTCTTGAGGAAGGTCCTTAGTGTCCTGTTGACTTTGTATAGCACCAGACATTCACAGATCCATGTGTGCAGCATTGAGTCGTAGGCTTTCCTGTAGTCAATCCAGGCTGTGCACAGATTGGTCTGTCTAGACCTTTAGTCTTGGGCGACTGCTCTATCTATGAGCAGCTGGTGTTTTGAGCCTCTGGTGTTGTTCCCAATGCCCTTCTGAGCTGTGCTCAGGTACTGGCCCATGTGGTCCTGTAGCTTGGCAGCTATGATGCCTGATAGGACTTTCCATGTTGTGGGGAGGCAGGTTATTGGCCGGTAGTTGGACGGTGCTGTTCCCTTGTGGGGGGTCTTTCATGATCAGCACTGTCCTTCCTTGTGTTAGCCAGTCTGGGTGGGAGCCTGCTGCTAGCAGCTGGTTCATCTGTGCTGCTAGGCGTTCATGCACTGCTGTTAGTTTCTTTAGCCAGTAGGTGTGGATCATGTCCAGTCCACGTGCTGTCCAGCTCTTCATGTTCTTGACCCGCTGTTGTATGTCTACTACTGTGATGGTGACTGGTTCCTGTTCTGGGAGATTGCTGTGGTCTGTTCTCAGGTCCTGCAGCCACTTTGCACGGGTGTTATGAGTCTTCTCTTTCTCCCATATGTTCTCCCAGTACTGTTCAGTTTCTGGTGTTGGTGGCTCTGCTGTTATTGTGTTGTTGCACTGCATTTGGGAGTACACCTTGGATGGCTCTTTGGAGAGCAGGGCATTTATCTTTTTGGCCTCCACTGCTCTAGTGTATCTCCTTAGCCTGGTAGCCAGTGCTGTGAGCCTTTGTTTAGCCGTCTCTAGGGCTTCAGATGGAGTCAGGCCCTTGTATTTTTTCAGTAGCCGAGTCTTATCCTTAATCTCTACACTCTTCTGTAGTTCCACCAGCTGACTAACTTCTCTCCGGGTTGCCTTGATCTTATCCTCCAACCTCATTTTCCAGGGGGGGTATGTACTGCTGTTCTTCTTGATCGTGTAGCCAAGCATCTCCAGGATTACAGAGGCTGTAGCGTATACCAGTTCCTTGGTTTGAGTTATGGTGGTAGCAGGAATTGTCATTAGGGCTCTCTTGGCATCTTCTAGCATACTGTCTGATGGTACTTCTCCAACAAGCCTTGGTAATCGGTCTTGGGGGTTCACTGTAGCTGGTTTATCTATGATCTTATGCCTCATAGCAGCTGCTGTGCTCTGTAATGGAGGGGGGTGGCAGTGAAGTTCCAGCTTCAGGCATTGGGCTGCACATCTAGTTGTTATTCCAGGTCTTCTTCTTGAGTCTGGGAAGTTGGTCTATCTCAAATTGTGAGAGCAGCATCCTCTTTACTATGTTGAAGCTTTAGGTAACTAGCTGTTTCTCCAGTTAGTGTGGATGTAGGTCTTTTGTCCATCCATAGTCCCCTCATACATTTCATATATCCCCTCTCATTAGGTCTACTGTTGTAGTAGCATTCCATCAATTGCAGGTTCTCTTGTCTCGTCCATGCATGGTTTGTTCTAGTAGCCCACTTATCGTCAGATTGTCCTGGTTCCCCAACATCTGGCACAGACCTTGTTAATCCAGGTGACATCTGAGCCGGTATGACTCTCCTAGTTCATGTCACTCTCATATTCGAGGTAGGCAAGTGAGACATTAGGGGGTCTTTTGCCCAAGGACCCCTCCTGGGAAGGTAGACAGGTACACACCAGGATTTGAACCCCAGTCTCCCCATCAAAGGGCAGTGCTCTTAACCACTATGCTATCCAGTCACCCCCCCCCTCTCATATTAAAAAAAAATATATATGTATATATTTTCCCCTCTGTTTTTGTATTAAAGAAAAAAAATTAGGAAATTAAAAGAGGAAGATTATGTTTTGCTCTCAGTGGAAGTAAGGCTCCTACCTTACTTAGGTGTTTTTGAAAATCCCACTAGGCAGCTATCTGCATCTTCAAGTGCCTAATTACCTTTGCAAATATGACCCTAAAATGCCTAAATCACTCTTGAAAATGGAAATTAGACTCCTAAGTCATATTAGACATTCTTTAAAATGTTACATACAAAATCAAGAAATGCTTACTTCTGTTATATAAAAAGTGTAAGTTGATAAATATGTACAGAGTCATTTTGATAATTAAAATATCATAATAAAAAAGAATATAAATTATTTAAAAAAAACCTATGTGTGGTTATCTACAATTGGAGAAATAAAACCTACAATGTTCTACTTTGAGCACTGGAACAATATTGTATGTATAGTTAAGGACTTTATTGTAAAGTGTACATGCAAATGCAGGGTTTTGCAGTGAACATGACTGTATTTTCAGAGGTAGTCTGGTTGCATCTGTGTTTGAATCTGTGACCCTTGAGGTCTGTCCTCTAACAATATCTTATTAAAAAATATACTCTTGTTTTTACATTTTCTTTTCCTAGGCATTTAACAAAAACAACCTGATCTTGGAAGAGAGAAACAAATACTTCAATCCACATCTGACTGCAAAGACCTATTCTAATGCCTATTTTACAGATCTCAATAATTATGATGAGTACTAATGGGCTTGCATATTTTCTGGCCTCTTGTAACTCCCCAGTTCCCCCAAAGCCTGTGCTACATGACCGCCCATGTGTTTGAGGCTTCAGAGATGAAGTTTGGAGACATTTCAAGCACAATCCCAGCCGTCAGTGTCCTATTGCTGCCAAAAAAACAGAAATACCTGTATGTGACATGATGTTCCCTTTTGCGAGAATGAAAGGTTGGCCTGCAGTATGGAGTACAGATCTAGCACCTGAACATAGTGGAAAGAGTCCTGAGGAGTATATCACTTTGTTCATGTTTATAAGTGTTCAGTCAGATTTCTCTAAAATGTCCTGAACTAATTTTTTTGAGCTTTTTAAAGGTCTGTAACTGCTTTGGAGAGTGTGCCAGAAATATGACTTCCATTACCTTTCGGACAACATGGTCTTGTTTCCCTGAGGTTTGAGGAGAAAACTGTGCATCTAGCTGTGGGCCTCTCCAAAGAGTCTTCCTAACATTATGCTACCAAAAAAGCTCATAGAACACTGAGTAAAATAATGAGGAGAAATTTGGCTGCATGGTGTTATTCTGTAGTAACTCCAAATGCTCCAGAGTTAGTCTCCCTGGAAAGAAAAGTGTTCCAACTGGAATTCTTACAGGTTTTCCAGCTGTGTAGATCTTGAAGCAAACAGAATATACCAAGAGTTTTAAGCTTCTTGTAACAAAAAAAGAAAACTGCAGTGCAGTGCAGTGGTGGTTCAAAGATGTGAGATAATTCAAGCCTTCATTTTGTTTATTTTATTTTTTTGGGAGGTTCTGTTTGAACGTTTTCTGCATGTCGTTAGTAACCTAGCCTTATTGTAGTGTATGGACTTGCATGACTCATGGCATTCCAAAGACCTCTTCTCCTTGGAGTGTGTGCATATGAAACCCACTTGTCTGGTTTGCTGTAGCATCCAAAACCACACCAGTCAGTGGCAGAAACAACCATACCGTGATTTTTGTCACCAAAACCTTTCCTTGGCACTCCTTAGAACAATGGTTCCCAACAGGGGTCCGTGGACATGCTGCAGGGACTCCGTGGAGCCTGTCCCTACCGGGGCCAGAATCCAGCTGCAGCCCTAGTGCTCCCTGCCAGGGCTGCCTCTCTCTGCCCGTGGCCAGATCTTGGCAGGGGGATGGAGCCACAGCAGTTCCCCAGGAGGGCAAGCGCAGGTGGCCATATCCACCACGGCTTGGCTCCCCAGCAACGTAGGCCATGGTGGTGGCAGTGCCGCTCGCTGGCTGCCTCAGTGGTGCCGCCAGTGTGGCACAGGCTAGAGTCTGCCTGTATGGGTCAGATTACATAATCAGCTGGGGGGGCCGCAAAGATTTTTTTTGTTAAAAAGGGGTTCCCAGGCTGAAAAAGGTTGGGAACCACTGCCTTAGAACATGTGCATAACAACAGAATTGACTTTCTTTTTACAACTCCTTGTTTACACATACTATTTGAAAAAGAAAGCAACAAAGGAAGAAGAAAATGCCAGATGTGTTGTGAAAAGCATTGTTTTCATCTTCTTGATGTGTCTGCTTCATGCTGATCAACTTGTGCCAGGACCATTAATAATGTTGTTTAATGTGGGCTTCCTGTGAAGCTCTATTGATGTAAATATTTAACACACTAGCTGAATTTTAAGCTGTCACTTTTAAATTCTTGTGCAATGGCAGATGAGGAAACAGTAGCAATCCTCAAATGTTGGCACCATTTCTCTTTGTCTCCTTTTCACCTACCACATCTGTAAAATTTGTATTTTTGGAAGAGAAGTTCCTGGTGTACCACTGAAATGAAAATGGCAGGGGTATGTAACATTTGTTCAAGCCCCAGTTCTGAGCAGTATCCTTCTTATCAAGGACATTTCAACGGTTTCTAAATGGTACTATCAAAGATTTTCTTAATGAAATTAAACAGTGAATAAGAAGTTCCTTAATGAATTTAAAGAATGAGTAAGAAAGTCATTGCCTGTTTTAAAACTATATACCATACCAACATTATCACATCTGAATTTCGAAATTGGAGGCCAGCTGGTGGGGGGAAGAAAAGGCAAAGTGATCCTTAAATTAAGGGACAGATAGACAGAAAGAGCAAAGGTTTGCAAAGGCAGATGTTAGGATACAATGGCTCAAAATTCTGAGAGGGAAATCTATTCATAAATGCCAGGGAACATAGAATTTTGCATGAAGGTGCCTGACTTCTGTGGCCCTGTCATTAACATGCCAACGTTCTAGATTGATTATGAGAATAATTCCTCATCATATTTTGTTGTGCACAATACTTTTTAACTGGAATATGTTCAAACATTATACCATGCCTAAATTCTGTGAAAATAATTAAGATTGGTTTCCTAAGCATTTACACTGGCTATTTTCAGTGTTTGTGATCAATTAAATAAAATCCTCCACCCTCAGACAAGTTCATACCCAGAAATGTAGTTCACACCAAGGTACTAGTCCTTTTATCTACCACTGTTAATGCTGTACCTTTGATTTGTTTCCTCCTGGGATACTGGCTAACACATTTATTTCTCTTAAGAAAGAGGAAATTACCTTTGCAAGAAAATTCAATGGAATGGAGGGAAGAAGCATTCTGACCAATAAACAAGCTGGTATTAGCATTAGTTTGCTGCTGCTGCAAAATAAAATTTCATTTAAATAATATAAAGAGAATACAATCTGTATTGCTATCACTGTCTAAAAACAAAACGAAACAAAGATCCCCCCAGAAAACAAAACTAAAAGCCCCAGTCTTCTTTCTCACTTCCCTACTAACAGCAGTGTTAGTATGGGGTCTGTATTTTAAATTTAGAGTATTAGCTATTAGGCCCATAGGTTTTTAAAAGTACTTAAACTATTTATCTTAGTAATTTTAAACTTCTTATTAAAATGATCTGAAATGAGTTCATGTTTTACTCTACAGTAGTTTTGGGGGGGCATATATCTAACTATATAGCTATATTGGTCATTCCATGTATATAACTGTATTAGATATGTGGCAGTAATACCCATGGGATAAATTTAGAAACCGTGTGATTAACTGCATTTACCTTTCCCTGCACTCAGTCTGCTAATCCTTCTCCCACATTTCAAACATTCTGAATCTCTGAGCTGCCAGAAATGTTTCCTTCTGTCAAATGTGGAATGTATCCACACTAAATTACACTGCCAGGGGGCCCAAGCTGAGACAATATTTGGTCTTGTACCATGAAAAGGTTTTACATCTGGTTCGTCATGTTTCTTTAGGGTAAGAAATGGCATTTGCCTATCACTGGAAAGAGGAGATTCCAAGTTGCCCAGTGGGAAATGTATTAATTAAGTCTATTTGTTCTTTCTCTGAGCGTTGCGCAGTTGCACGCTTGGCATTAATGAAGCCTGGCCTCAAAGGTAGAGTGACACAGAAGTAGTGCCAATCAGATTTTCACTTTAATTCTTTAGCCAATTCTTTAAAACTTTTGCTCTTAAATTGGTAGTATGCACACTTTAGTGCAAAGTGGATTTCTGGTATCTAAGAGCACATGAAAAACTGTTTTTCATTAGACCATAAAAGTGTGAATTTTGAAATCTTGTGGTCACTTGCACACAATGCTCTAGGTTGTACAAGGGGATTTGACCCATAAACTCTCTTTTCTTGAGAAGGGGAATTCTGGTCCTTGACCCCCCTAATTCCATGCTGTTGTCTCACAGATTTTGGCTCTGATATAGTTTTCTATTTGGGATAAAATATTATTTCTAAAACCAGAATTGGCCATCACTAAAACACTGATGCTCTCTAAATACTTTCATTTTGAAACTTACTTCAATTTTGCACCTACATTTAAATGGAAGTTGAAAATAAAAATTTCTTCAGAACTGGCCAAAATATCTCATTTTACATCTAAACCTTTTGTTTGGGTGTAACACCATTACAAAAAGAGGAGGGGACATTGGAAAGCCTAGTGATGTGGAGAGAAACAGAAAGAGAGAGTGAGAGTGGACACTCAGGGTTTGATTCAAAATGAAATACATGGAAATATATTACTCAGATATTTAGAAAATCCACTGCTGTGCTTTGCAGCGTCTATCTGTTACTTCAATTTGAATCTGAAGACCTTTACTTTCACCCAACCTTACTTTTAATGGGAGCCTTCTTGAAACATCTACAGTTGCCTCCTGCTGGAGCATTATAATTTAGGTAACAATAAATCAAGAGATTTTTAGTTGGCTCTATGTTTTCATAGCAGAGCAAGAGATGGAGGGACATTGATTTTCTATGATTTGAAATAATGTTAAGTAAAATCCTGGAAAGCTGTGGGATACTATGTATAGTACATGGAAGGAGTTGTTAACAATATCAGAATCACCAGAAACCTAAGGGAAGTCTCAAATCAATGAAAAATAAAGAGCCACAAGGTGGTTCATTTGAGAGAAACGTGCTCAGAGCTTGGACTCTATGGCCACACTAAACAGAAGAAATTTGAGATGAAAGAAATATGTAAAAATCAGTCCTATGATAATTAGAATAATTAAGAGCCCAGTTCAGTAAAACCATACATGTATTTGCCTCTCTTTAAGCACATGAATAGCTCTATTGTAATAAATATAATTTAAGCACATGCTTAAGAGTTTACTGACTTGCTGAATCAGGACCTAAGACCCAAATCTTGCAAATACTTTGAGCATATGTATAACTTTACTACCATTAAAGTGATGCCACTGATGTGGATTGTACTAATTGTGAGCAAAGCTGCTCCCATGCTGAAGTGTTTATGGGATTCAGCTCGAAGTGTCCTATTTGTTCCTCCATGGCCCCATAGACAGTACAAGGAAAACTGGGGAAGCAGTGAACCTCAGATATCAATTTACTGGAAGTTAATGATTTCAGATCTGCATTTTGATATCAGGGAAATAATATGTGTTCATTGAGTGAGATATTTGAATTATTTTTTCCTTGCTAATAAAATGAATAATAAAATGAATTATAAATAAGATATTTTGCTTGTCTTGACTTAAAAGATATATATATATAATCTCCCAAATTAAGAAATGGTCTGGGATGTATATTTTTTGCAGGGGTGGGATGGGAGAAGGTGTTGATTTTTTTTCTTTTTTTTAATTAAGGGAATCAGTGTTGAGGTCACTTAAGAATATGAGCTTGCTTGGCAAGTTCCAAAAGGGTAGCTGTCTTAGTCTAGTTCAGCAAAACAAACAAGGAATCCTGTGGCATTTTGAAAGACTAACAAATTCATTTATCACATGAGCTTTTGTAGGAGAAAATCCCACTACCTCAGACATTTGAAGATGGGGAATTTACAGAATGGGTGGAAGATATTGGCAAAGAATTGTTGGGTCATAGGATCAGGTCAGACTGTTACAGGAAATCAAAGCATCTGTTTGGATTCAAACCATGGAGTACAACAATTAAGAGGGAGGTAGGGGGTGGGAAGGAAAGCAAAATTACCTGTTGTAAAATAACAGTGTTCAAAAACCAATAGGGAAACAGTTCAGTCTCCCTGCTCATGCCATTAAGGATGCGAAAAATAAATCTGTTAGTTTCAAAGTGCCACACGACTCCTTGCTGTTTTTTTGCTGGACTAGACTAACATGGCAATCCCTTTGGAAACTGACAATCTGTTAATAGCCACACTCAGGGAAATAAATAAGAAACCAAAGCTTCAAAGAAAAACTGCAGAATTGGAATTCATATAAAGATTTGACATGGGTAGGTTTACTTTCCATCCCCCCACATCCTCTGGCCTGCTAATTGCTGTTTAAATCCAAACAGCTACTTTGATTTGCTGTAGCAGTCTGACCTGATCCTGTGACTTACACTCCCCTGCATTTATTTTACTTGCATTCTCTAAGTTCCCACATCTTCAAAGTTTCTGACAAAAAAGGATTTTCTCCCATGAAACCTCATGTGATAAATAAATTTGTTAGTCTTTAAAAGTGCCACCAGCCTTCTTATTTGTTTAGCTGGCTTGGTAGATGGACTGCCGTGTTCAACACCTAGGCTGTGTTCACACGGCACTTTTGTTTTGAAACAACCTCGTTGTTTCGAAACAAAAAAAACCATGTTCACACGACGCACAGTTGTTTCGAAACAAG
>ML682060.1:34205532-34215969 GCA_007922195.1 Podocnemis expansa
TGTTCAGTTTTGGGCTCCCCACTACAAAAAGGACAGGGACATGCTAGAGAGAGTTCAGAGGAGGGCAACCAAAATGATTAAAGGGTTGGAGCACAAGCCCTATGAGGAAAGACTGAAAGCATTAGGCTTATTTAGTCTGCAGAAAAGAAGATTGAGGGGGGATTTGATAGCAACCTTCAACTACTTGAAGGGATGCTCTAAGGAAGATGGAGCTCGACTGTTCTCGGTGGTAACAGAGGACAGAACGAGGAGCAATGGTCTCAAGTTGCGTTTAGGGAGGTCGAGGCTGGATATTAGAAAAAACTTTTTTACTAGGCGAGTGGTGAAACATTGGAATGAGCTGCCAAGGGAGGTGGTGGAGTCACCATCTTTGGAGATGTTTAAGGCCCAGCTGGATAAAACCATGACTGGGATGGTTTAGTGGGAGTGGTCCTGCCTCTGGCAGGGGGTTGGACTAGATGACCTATGAGGTCCCTTCCAACCCTAGGACTCTATGATTCTATGATCTGAAGTGGGATTTTCTTCTGTGAGACCTGATGCAATAAATACATTTGTTAGTCCTTAAAAGTGCCACAGGACTCCTATTTTAATAGATATAGTCATTCTCAGTAGCAAGTTATATGGAAGAGGATCAGATTCTTTGAGATGTGGTGAAGAAGGTACAATTAATATATTCTTTTCAGACATATTTTCTTTATGATCCCCTAATTTTTCTTGTTTTTCATCTGACACCTTCCTGACCTGGTGGTGTCTGCATTCTCCCATCTGACTCAGTAGAGAATTGAACACAGCTCTCCTTTATTCAGGGTTAGTGTACATAAGAAATGTGCATAGATTTAACTAAACATGCTATTTTAAACCAATTTATTTAAACCAGTGCAATAAGCTTGGTGGATACCCAATCCCGGGGTTGACAATGCAGCTGGTGACTGTTACTTGTGTTTCTCTCTAGAAAAATTCAACTGAAAATCTGAACCAGTTAAACTCTGTTTTATAAAAATTGAATAGCTGGTAAGGTACAGAATTAACAGCCAACCACAGTTGCCCCAGTATATTTGTTGATTCCTAAGCATACAGATTTCAAATAGTTCTCCCCTCTCTTAGCAACAAGAATGGCACAGATTAAACGTGAAATAACAAAAATTTCCAAGCAAATCAGTTCATACGACTTTAAGGGTTCATCTTCTAATTAAAAACGTAGACAGTTATGGCTAGCCATATAGCTGCTTTTGTGCCTATGTCTTTTTAGGGACTCATTAAAGTAGTCTACCATCTCTAAAGGTTTATTTTGGAAACTAACACATCTAGGAGCATGTCATAGAAACATAGCTGTGAAATTTTCACAAATAAAGATTACTGAAAATAAATGCCACTGCATCTTGTAATAACTGGATAAATGAACCCTGCACAGAGCCTTACAGGGAAGAAGGTCACAGCAAACCCCTAAAACACCAGGTACCACTGCAAAAGCCACCAGGATTGTGATGCAAAATATGTTCTGTGGAAGCACAGTACAATGGCTAAAAGGACAGGACTGAGTGCAGAGCTCTCAGACATATTCTGCTCTCAATTCCACTCTGTGTAAACCCAGAATAACTCCTTTTAAGAATTTAGAGTTATTTTGGATTTACACTGGTTAGAACTGAGGGCATAATTTGAATGCTGAGTTCTATTCCTGGCCCTGCCATACCTTTTTTTATGTCTTGGCAAGTCATTTCATGAGCCCATTGCCTCAGTGTTAGGAGATGAATGCAGATACTACTATTTCTCCTTGTCTGAGCCTAAATTTGTACTTGGTTCTGCACTTAACTGAACTTCTTTGAAAGAAATCATGAGAGAACTGTGAAGTATTGTTATGAAATTAATGACCTGCTCTACTGTCAAGGGTCCGTTGATCAGCATGATTTCCATGGTGGAAAGTGAACAAGACTCTCCATCTTCGACAGGGAACATTAAATCAGAGTAGATGTACTCTGGGAGGCAGGAAGAAGAGAAAGGAATGAATAGGTTCTTTTGTTGTCTGGAATCGTAAAAATTAGAACTGGAAAGATTTCTTAGATCCAGTCCAGCCACTCGCAGTGCAGGATTGAAACCTAGAATATATTTTCAGTTGTTTGCCCCAGTTTACTTTTAAAAGTCCCAAGAGATGGGAGTCTTAGCATATCCTTTGGGAGACTATTTGTAAGCCAGGATATATGTCATTCCCAGTGAGTTTTTCTTAATATTCAGATTAATTTTTTTCCTTTTAAATTTTAAGTCATTACTTATAGTCAGATCCTGTGTATTCTATCTCTGGTATTCACACCCTTCAGATAGTCATCTCATCTACTCAGTTATCTAGTAAACAGAGAGACCTCTGGTACTTCAGGAAAATGTAAAATCATAGTTATCCTCCCTTTCAATCTCCCCCCCCCTCTCCTTTTTTAATGATTGTTTTCCCTGAACAATGAAGAATTCTTTCCCATTTCCCAACATTTGCCAGCTTCATTAATGTTCTTTTACGCCCTCTTCCATAACGACAGTGTTAAATAAGACTGGGCTTAGCGGGCCTTTGCAGTACACACCACCCATAAATCATGACATTAATCATTGCCTGTGGTTTGCATAGTAATTAATTGTCAACAGAACAGTCTTCCTGCCCAACCCTCTTTTATCCTTTAGGTATGCGTTTTTTTAAAAAAAGATATTAAATACCTTACTAAAACCTGCCTAAAATACAAGTCCTTTGTAACTAACTGTAATTCTGTATACAAGGAAAACATCATTCAAATTTGAGTCTTATAAACTCATGCAATTTATTGCTGTTGTTCAGTTAGGCTCTAGGGTCACAGTTCAGGAAACTCTTCTCCTTCAGTTAGGGACTTGCTTAAAGTTATACTTACCTGCTCTCTTGAATCCAGGCCTGGGTTGTTGAGTGGCTAAAGAGCTGATTACAATCCACCCTCACATGAGCTGACTGGGAGTTCCCAGTGCTCAGCTTCTCTCAAGAATTGACCCTAAATGTGATTATACTTTTCTCCTGATGTTTATTCCATTATTTTACTAGGAACATCAGTTAATCCTAGAGGATGGCACAGGTGAATATTGCCCTTCTCTTATTTGAAAAATTGGAAGCACATTTGCTTTTCAATAGTTATTTCATATGTCTCTGGGTATGTGGGATTTTTTTTAAGATCAGGGGTGTTTTTCTTAGCTGTTTCCCTTAAAATCCCCAAATATAAATAGTCTGGTATATGTTTATGTTCAAAGGAACTATTTCAAGCAACTCCTCTACTGCTCTTTACCTCTCATGATTCCCTCATTGCTAATTGTTCAAACTTTCTGATATATTTTCTTATTAGAAAAACATTTTGAAAAGGAGATTTTCAGCCATTGTAAGTCATGAATTTCATCAGTCCTTATTTGTTAATGAAATTTCTTTCTCCTTCATTTTACTTTTCTCTGCTGTTCCTGTAAGAGCATTTCTTATTCTCCAGTCTTTTGATAGCATTAACCTATTTTTCTGGCTTGTTTCCTTAACCTTTCCTTCAAGTTTACTGACCACTTTCATTTATATTATTGCCTCTCTCTTTTCTACTTAGGGTATGGCCACACACACTTCTTATTTCGAAACAACAGAGGTTGTTTCGCAATAAGAAGTGCCATGGCCACACGACGCACGGCCATTTCGAAACAAGCAAACAGCTTGTTTCGAAATGGCCGTGGTTCTATCGAAACAACTTACAGTTACAGGAATGTTGTGCTTTTTAAACTTGATATTTGAGGTATCATCTTCTCAAACCACACTGAGTTTGGGTGGGCTACATCCGAAGAAAGCTCATTTACCAGTAACTTTAAGGCACTGATGCAGCAGCAAACCTTTGGCTATGTCTACACTGCCAAATAAGTCCTGGACTAAGGGAGCTTAGTCCAGACTAATTTGGCCCATGACCACACTAGGCTTTGCCTAGTCTGAACTAAGAAATTTCTTAGTTTGGACTAGTCAAATCTTAGTTCAGGCTACTAAAACTCTGTGTTTAGTCCGCACTAGCCAGCTTAACTAAGCACATGCAATACATGAAATAAAAGTTAGTTCGAACATAAAAGGTTCAAAGTAAGCCATTGGTTTGAACTAACTGTGTGTTCTAGTTTGAACTAAAAACTTAGTTTGAGCTAGGATGTGCAGCTAGTTTCAACTAAAAAGCCACGGTCAGTCCAAACTAGCCTGAGGTTAGTTGGGGCTAACCTCAGACTGTTTTAGTTTGGGCTGGCAAGTTCAAACTGAAAAAGTAGATGTAGACATAGCCTTTGATTTCAAAGAGAGCAGGCTTGATCTGCTAAACTTAGACTTCGGGTGAGGGAACAGTCTTTTGTTTGTTTTGTCCTCTCCTGTTTGTGAATAAATTGTCTTCTGCTCCCAGTGTGTAGTTTGTGGTCTGGAGAGAGGAAAACGTTACTGTATTGATACAGCTTTAAATGTAGAAATGAGATACTTACAAAGCCAAAAACTGAATGTAACACAAGAAAATAAGCTTCACCTTTCTTTATCTTGTCAGCAGCTGGGAATGACTATTTCAATACCAGTAAGTTCTCCTTTTAGTATCTGAAATCTTTTATAACATTTGAAACTGAAATTCGACCAAGGTGAAATAAAAGACTCAAAAATGACACAGAAATATTGACCATAATCTGAAGTTTAGCATCCTTCAACTTTGCCAAGCACAGTAAGGATACAGGTCATCTTTTCTTAATAGAAAGAAAAGTCAAGCTTTTCAAGCCCAGTGACTGAGAGTCAGATTCCTAAATCCATACTTAGATACTTAAATGAAAGTGGCTTGATTTTAAGATCTACAGAGTGCCTACAGTGCCATGGGTGTTAGCAGGATGTCCAAATGCTCACCACCTTTGAAAATCAGGTCCCCATAGATAAGGGCCTACATACAGATTTAGGTACCTCTTTAAGACAATGGTAGTTGAAAACTGGGGGTCATAACTTCCTTTTGAAAAATGGCCTGTGCTTTTTATAAGGTCAGCATTTGATGAATTTCACCACTGTGTTGTTTTTCACAGTAAAAAGCAGATGTGATTGGAGGTGCTTTTTAAAATAATTGCTTTTATGTGAGTGTCCCTCTGTTCAGGACTGAAAGTGAAAGGACACTTCAATGCTCTTCATCTTTCCCTTTTTAATTGGTTCAAAAAGTCAGTGAGCTGTCTTGTACTGTATGTGTGAGAGAGAAAGACAGAGAATAGAGTACTGTGCATGGTTTAAATGATAAACAGTCTCGCCTAAATTTTAAAAGTAGTATATTCAAATTATTCATTTCAAAGCATCTGAAGAACAGGGTCTGAAAATCTGATTCTCTGTCTCTTGAACTCAGTGGAAACACTTCCACTGCATTCAATAAACTTTGGATCAGACACTAAAGAAGGCCTGCTTTTTTTATTAAAAGAATCCACTCCCCTCGTCTCCTCTGTATTTGAGAGCTGGTCTGCTAAAGAAACGGCCCGCTGAACATTGCGTTACATAAGTGAATTGCTGAGATATTGTACTTAACACAAATGTTCGCACAAGTGCCCAAAGGTGATCACTTCTTCCACGTCCATCATCATGTGTTTGCTAATATAGTCTCTCATAAGTTTTTTCCAATGATCTACTGCATGAACACTAGCACTGTAGTAACTGGTTATTTTTTAGGATCCACATAAAAACTGTGTTCATCAAATTTGCCTGTGCACAGCTATTCATCTCTGTATCACGTACTTGTTGGGGGCTGGAGACTAAGTGGGAAAAATTCCCTTGTATTCCTCTTACACATAGTCCAATTAATCATCTCTTGTCTCCTGCATATTGAAGAACTGAGAACTACCACAGACCACTGGTATAGAAATAAAATAAAAATCCGCACGTTTCCAGAAAAGCTGTGTCAGACTGCTCTGAAATACACGTTGCTCTTTTTGTACATCGTTCATTAGAGAAGATCCGGGACAAGATCCATAGATGGTGTATATCTCTGTAGCACCATGGCAGTCAATAGTAGTATTCCAATTAATACCAGCTGAAGATCTCATCCCTATAGTTTGGTGTTCATATTGATACTCATGAATTGTGGGGTGAATCCTCTTCCCACTACGATCCATCATCAGTAATATGAATGGAAGCAGAACTGAGTCCACAAGGCAAAAATAAACCGCACTCTGTGTGCATTTTAATTCTTGTTGGTAGCAGATTTATGAGAAATACAAACATGAATGTGCATACATTGATGCAGAAACCTACACTGAAAAGGTCTCTGATTTCTTTTACATTTGTTTTCCCTGTAGTGTTCAACACTGGCATTGAGAGTGTGTATGATGACTGGGACCTGATATATAACAAAACTCAGTTTTCTAATATCAGTTGTAAATCGGATCCCCAGAAATTTATTGGTTGTCAAGTAATGGTGCTGACCACCTTTTCAGTAAAGAAGTCTATTATTATCACTTAAAAGAAACTGTCAATGAGCTACTCAACTAGTCAATAAAAATTGATTTTAATATCCTTCTGGTTTGTTCAGGGAAGAGAAAAATCCTGAAAGGCCCGCTCATGATAATTAAGAGAGAGACAGATTCACTGCTGGTCCACTTCACATCCCCAACCATTGTTCAGATAGAACCACTGAACCCAGTAAACTGCCTGTCCTCTAATGAACCTGTTTACACATAGATCCCACTAATCTGGCAGTTGGGTGCAGTGGTTTCCCCATTCTGCCAAATCTTTACATCATGTACAGTATAAAATTGTATAATATTTTTTGTACTTATGCTTTGTGTAAATAATTTATCATTAAGTTGTATGTGAGCACTGAAAATAAATCCTTAGCCTTCAGTAGTGGTGGGTTCTTTTGTATACAGTGCTTTCAGGCGTCTGAGTGTTATTTCTTCCATTCTTGTTTCCCCATTCTCTTTGCATAGGGGAAAGTGGAAAACATTTTTCCCTATCAGACTCAGTTGGCATTGGGTATCATGCTGCAGCAGAGCTGCACGGGTGTCTGACCAAAGGAAACATGCTGACCATTAGCAGTATGGAATCCCTGAACTAGGTTATGGAGACAAATCTCACAAGGTTATGCATAGTATAATAAGCCTTTCATGCAATGAACTCCCAGCTATCATTGATAAATGGGCAACTGACAAAAATGTGAGAACGAATTTGCTTGAGAGAGATAAATACAATAAGCCATACACAAAATAAATCATAATCTGTATCAGTGGTTCTCAACCTTTTGCAGGTTGTGTCACATTTGGCAGCATACCACAGCCTATAGGACACACCAGCTCATCCACCCCAGGCTGAATGCAACCATCTCCCTGGTGCTCTGCAACACACTGCTTTCTGTGTGGTGATACAGTACAGTGTCCTGACACAGTAGCTGAGAAGTGCTGATCTAGCTGCCTAGTTTCAATTGATCAGAAACCAAAATAAATGGCTCTACCAAGTTGCTATATGTTTGAAAATGATTTACCTATGCAAGGTATTTTATTAATCCTCTAATTAAAAATTTGCATTTGAACATTGAACTCAATAAAGTATCTATGAGACTGAGTGAGTTCAGATTATATATTCCAATCAGTTGCAGGTTCAATATAATGTTGAAAGAAATGCTAAATAATTGATATCGCTCCTTTAAGAGTTATCTTTTCACCCATCAAAACTTGAACAAATAAATAGGTAAACTGGAACACATTTTCTCATTTCGCAATCAGTCACTCTCTTTCAGGTACCTCCAAGGTTCAGAGTAACTTTTAAAATGTTATTTCAAGGCTTTTTAAATGATTGTCAGAAATATGAAAGATCCAAAGGGGTAGCCATGTTATTCTAGTTCAGCAAAACAAACAAGGAGTCTGGTGGCACTTTTAAAGACTAACAGGTTTATTTATTGCATGAAATTTCATGGAAGAAAATCTCACTTTGTCAGATGCTTTGAAGATGAGGGAAATTACAGAATAGGGGTAAAATAAATTCAGGGATGTGTAAGTCATGGGAACAGGTCACACTGTAACAGCAAAGCTAAATAGTTGTTGAGATTAAAATAAACAAGGAGTCATGTGAGACTTTAAGACTAACAGGTATACACTGTATGCTGTGTCCAAGTGTTTGAATCTTAACAACTATTTGGATTTGCTGTTACAGTGTGCCTTGTTCCCATGACTTACACATCCCTGCATGTATGTTCCCCAGAACTGTAACTACAGCAGGGCCAACAGGGCAAAGCCCTGGCCAGTGCAGAGTGGCTCAATAAAGTCGCTCTATTAAAAGGCGGCTTTCACAGCACCGGCTCCAAGCACCAGTAATGGCAAGGGGTGTGTTCCAATCGGAACGCACTCCAGGTGGCAAAAACTCGCGTTATGGCACTGATTTCCTCCCTAGTCTGTAATTTCCCTCATCTTCAGAGCATCTGATGAAGTGTGATTTTTTTCTCCCATAAAAGCTCATGCGATAAATAAATCTGTTATTCTTTAAAGGTGCCACAGGACTCCTTGTTTGTTTTGCAGCGATATGAAAGTTTGCATTCATCATTCCTGCTATCCCATTTGCTCTATTGGTTTTACACCTTTTTTTGTCTAAAGCCTATCTTTCTGAACTGGTCAAAACATTTCTTCACATTTAAATTGTTAATGCAAATGAGCATTGATTGTTTAAATAAAAGTAATGCACAATAGTAAATATTCTCAACTGGCAATAAAATGGATATGGAAGTTACCCTCAGGGTAAGTCTGAGCACGTTATGGTGGCAGGTAAATACATATAATGCAAGTTTCCACCCCCCTCCCAGTGTCGCTTTATAAAGTTGACTTAAACAAATGGGGCGTCTCTAAGGCAACTTAAATTTGGCTTTACGGCGACCATATTAAGTCAACTTACCTGAGCCCTCTAGTGTCGACACAGCCACTGAGATGAAAATGGATATACTCAATTTATTTATTACAGTAATGCCTATAAATCCCAGCCAAATTTGATGCTCAGCAGTATATAGGCAGACGAAACAAACAAGTGAGAGACTGATTAAAGAATTAGAAAACATCCCTTATACAGAAAGATTCACTTTACATTAACAAGAAGGTTAAGGGGTCACTTGATTCTTGTGTATAAGTGTTTGCATGGGGAACAGACATTTGAAAATCAAGTGCTCTTCTGTCAAGCAGGGAAAGGTACCACAAGAGTCATTTGTTGAAAGTTGACACTGGACCAGGGCTGTAAGTAGGGTGGGGCAAACAGGTCTTTGCCCTGGGTGCCCCAGAGTGACTCTGTTTAGCTGCACTATCACAGGGCACATTCTGCTCTGCTTGTGTAACCCATGTGCCTAAACAGGTGCAATCTCTTTTAGGGATCCTTATGGCTGGGTTACATTGCTGGGCAGATTTTGCAGCCCAGAAACCAGAAACTTCTGGTAAGAGGGTGAGGGAGCACACTGAGCATGCTCCACAAGTTTTATTGTTGAGCTGGAGTTACATGCCCAGGGAGAAGCCTGAGAGGAGCAGCTTGGAGAGGAACAAACAAGAGAGCTGCAGAGGACATTGGCTAAGGGACTCAGTGAAAGGAGCTGAGCAGGAGTGCACTGCAGGATGTTTTCTCCCAGCTTTGGACTGTTTTGCAGGGGGGTTGTCTGCAGTGGAACTGAGAGCTGGATGGCCAGTGACTTGATTGCATGGTGCTGGCTGCACAGGAGGAAGAAAGGACTGCATGGCATCAGCCTGAAGATTCCTGCAGCTAGAGAGGATGAGGATTGCTTTCGTTCTGCATTCAAGCCCCAAGGACTTAAATGACTGCAATTGAGATAAGGGTGACTCCACCTGAACTTTGGGACTCTTGGGTTTCTTACTCTTTTGTTTAAATGTATCATGGTTCCTTAGGATAAGGTGTGTTTAGTTAGTTAATAAAGTTCATTGTATGTTTATGCTGAGTGTTAGTTTAATGAGGGATGGGAACTCTGAGCAGTCTTCGCTGTGAGTCCTTTTAACAACTGGATCCTGGCTCTCCAGTTGCTTTCATCAGGGGTTTTCTCTGTGAGGCACTGGAGAGGGGCAATTGAGTGAATTTGAGCCCACCCTAGCAGGTTACATGTGCAGCTTGGAAAGAAGACTAAGGGGAGACATGATACAGATCTATAAAAACTTGAATGGTGTGGAGAAAATGAATAGGGAAGCGTGATTTATCCCTTTACATAACACAACAACCAGGGCTCATCCAATGAAGTTAATAGGCATTGGGTTTAAAACGAACAAAAGGAAGCACTTCTTCACACAACACACAGTCAACCTGTGGAACTTGTTGCCAGGGGACATTGTGATGGCCAAAAACTGTAACATGGTTAAAAAAAAGACTGGGGTACATTCCTGGAGGATACGTCCATCAGCGACTATTAGCCAAGACGAGCAGGGATGCAGCCTCTTGCTCTGGGTGTCCCTAAACCTCTGACT
>ML682060.1:34216369-34232967 GCA_007922195.1 Podocnemis expansa
GAAACAAGGGTTTTGAAACAAGTTTGTTTCATCCCCAAATGGGGTTTAACTTGTTTCGAAACAACTGTGCGTCGTGTGAACATGTTTTTTTTTGTTTTGAAACAACAAGGTTGTTTCGAAACAAAAGTGCTGTGTGAACACAGCCTAAGAGTCTCAGGCAGCTGAGCAACTCACCCTATGCGGGCCTGATCCTGCCGCCCAGCAGGCCCAATCCTGCTGCTGCCCCTCCCACAGGCCTGCTCCCCTGGTAACCCCCCCCCAGCCTGTTCAACCCCTCCACACAATCCTACCCTGCTGCTGGAGAGGCACGGCCCAGCCATAGCTCCTGGGGCCAGAGAAGCACTAACAGAGCATGCTCAGACATTCTGGGCATGCTCCATTAGAGCTTCTCTGGGTGGGAGTTTTAATAACGCCATGCTCCAGAGGAGCTCTGAGGCAGGACTCTGGCTGCCGGCCCTGCGTGGCCAGCAGCCTTTCCTGTGCTGGGCAGCTGCCGTGGGCTCCGTGACCACGTGCCCGTGCAGCTTGCAGGGAACATTGATCTCCACTCAGAGATGTAACTAGAACGGTTGGCACCTGGGCTTCCTCAGCAGCCAGGTCTCCTGGCAGGGCACCTTCTAAATTTGGTGCCTGGGGCTTTGCCCTGTTTGCCCTGCTGTAGTTATGGCCCTGTCTCCACTACTGACAGCTTTGAAATCAAGCTAGGATATTTTTCTAAAAGATATGCTCTAGTTCAAACAGGAATTAATTCAGGGAATTCAATGGGCTGTTACATGGGAAGTCAGAACTGATTAGCACAATGGTCCCTTCTTGCTTTATAATCTATGAAAATGTGAATTTATAATGCTAATACAATGGAGCTGGACATGTGTAACTCAGGACTAAGTTAGGTTAGTAGTCTTTATTATTACAGTGAGGCATGGATACCCAGAATTATCTCAGACTTAAATCCAGGATAAATTTTGGGGCTTCTCATTAGAGAAAACATAATTTTTAATGCACAGACTGAACATATTTGGTCAGACAGGCAGAAAGACTTAGACAGCACAGAACTTCAGATGACAGTGTTGCCCTATCATCTCACCTTTTCCTCCTCTATCATCACACCTTTGCTCCTTGTCCAACTATTTTCACAGTGAACAGTTCTAGTCCATAACTAATACTATAGCTTTAGATCTATTTATAAACTATGATCATGTCCCTGTTGAGCCTTCTTTTTTGTAGTAATAATATAAATCAGAGAGCTTAGCACGGTTTGAGAGGAAAACAGAAATAATGGTTTGAGAATTACAGTCTGATGTAATTTAGAATTACAATGGATATTTCTATATGAGAGCACACTAAGAGCTGGATTGCATTGCATGAAAAGCAGCCAAAGACACAGTATAATTTTAGCTTCAAATTTAGCTGTATTTAATGTGTATTGTCTTCTGGTATAATATATTCCTTAATATGCCTCTGTGCAATACGAAGCTGATATCCTTGAGTAAGAAATGGAGAGGTAGGTGCTTTAATTCATTCCCACTAGCATTCTTCTTTACTGCAGATGCAATCAACCTTATGAGCAAGGCTATAAATACACTAGGGCTTATTTGGGCTGCCTGGTGTGACAAGATGTCTGTTTGGAATACAGGTGTTCTTTCATGAGTGAGCTGGTCTATGTTAGACCCTTAATACTAGTGTTAGAGATAGCGTGAAGGACATTCAAGGATGTGAACCAAGAATATTATAGTGTATATAAACTGGAAATATTGCGATGGTTAGAGAGTGAGCAAAATTGAAGGGTCCAAGTGTGATGTGCTGTATATACCTGATGGAATGGTGTTCATCCAAGAGTTCTGAAGGGACTGCAGTGGAATAAACATTTCTTCTTTCCCCAAAGCAAAATAGTTTCCAAAAGTAAATTTACATAGAGGCATGCAAACAGAGCAAACCTCAGCATTGCTCCCACTGAACTCACATTTGTGACAACCAACATTTTGCAACTCTACTTACTGGTGGTGAGCCAGATTCCCCACCATCTTGCCTCTTATGCAGTTATTTACACCTCCCCGAAGGGAGAGTCCCATGAGTATATACCACCACCAGGCTGAGCTGGTAGTATTTTATACACACGCTACAGAGCCATAAGGGAAATCACCCAGCGGGAAGGAGTGAGGTCAGCACAGCAAAGATGACTGGAAGCCATATTTTCTTCAGGCAGGAAAGCTTTCAAAAGAACATGAGAGAAGGTACCCAGACTAACAAAGGAGGGTTCATTCTGAGGTGGAGGCAGTGGCCTTTTACTCCCAACATCTGCAGATAAAGGTTTAGTGTCTCTAGACCTGCAAGTTCAATGGTAGGCAGGGCCCTTCCTGGCTTTCAGTCTTGAGAATTATGCACTGAGGTCCATGTAGCTTTCTCGGTGATATGATAAAATATGATGGTGTGTCTAGAGCTGGTGATAGATGTTACAGCAGGCGGCATCTGCTAGGAGAACAACCTACAAAATCCCTTTCCCCCTAGCTGCAAAGACATGGCTTTTGCAGTCAGGTTAGAGAGCTGCCAGATGTCACATATTGGTTATGAAATTCACATATCAGCGGCTCTATGTTTCTGCATGCCAGCTGAATGCATCTAGCTGTGCTATAGTGAAGTGTTTAGTTGCTGTAACTTGGCTACCAGGAGCCTCTGTGTTCTGTTTTGTTTCCTCTCTCTGCCCCCTCTCTCATGCTGGATCCAAGCCCGGAAGGAGCAGGTGGTGGAAATAAGAAGTGGCAGGAAGAGACAGTGAGGAGGTTCAATACAGAGGCCATATCCTTTCTGCATAGCAGTCAAGCATCCAGGCACCATAGCATTCATCAGCCCTAGGCACCTTCCAACTCAGGCATGCCAAGCTGCTGTATGGTGACCTCTCCAAGAAAATTAATTTAGGCTTATTCAAACACCACATTGAAGAAAGCCTCTGGGCCAGATTCTCCTCTCTCTTATACCAGTGTGAATCAGAATGAACCTGATGGCTGTCAGCTGTCAGTAGCCTTTCACTGATGTGTGTAAATGAGAGGAGAATCAGGCCATGGATCTTAAAAAGTCTGACCAATCATCCTTACGCTAGACTGGTTTGAATCTGTTTCTCCAAAAGCAAGGTCCCCAAAGACTGAGAGTCAAATTAATGCCTGATGGAATGGCATTGACACTGATGGCATATACTTCTGGCTTCCTACTGAATTCACAATTCTGGGTTTGTATCTGGATGTAATCTTTATGGATTTATTGGACATAAATATTGGAAGAAGAGTCCATATTTTGAAGCAGCTGTGCCCTGGGACAGATTATTATGATTGCATCTGAAGCCTCAGTTTCACATTGCCTGTTGTGTGACTAGCCATTGGTAATATGTGTAGATAAAAGCTACAGAGGCAATCATTCCTTAACCATCAGGAGATCAGCTGATCGCCTGCTGGGTTTGGGTCAGAAAGAAGCATCTCTCCCTCCACCTTCTAATACTGCTCAGATAGTGAGCTCTCTTAAGGCCTTTTTTTTCCTCTCTCCGCCTCTTGCTCTAAAGAATTTAGTATATGTCCCTATCAGGGAAAATATACTTGAGTGGACTTTGGTTTGCGCAAAGTGGTGTTCTGCACCCAACTGGCTCTGCTGGGCAGTACTGTAATATAAATATGACATAACTAGCTGTAACCTATTAAAATTATGGGAGACAATCAAAATGGAATTCATGAAATGCTTGTTTATTTTAATCAATAAAAAGCTCTTTAATTACAACTTTTTTTTGCAAAAGTTCTATGGTCAACTAAAACTTTTCCTTGGTAGTTCATAAACTTTCAAATATTTGTGATTTCTTCCGCGAGTGAGTGCCACATACATTTGTCTGAAGAGTCAGCGTGAAATATTGGAAACAGCTGAAAGCGTAGCTGAGAGCTTTTTAATTTTGACACGTTCCAAAGGGGCAACTGTGACACCAGAGTGAACCCTCCCTGGGCTGTTACTGTCCAATTTTTAAATCCTCAGCCATTTTGCCTTTATGAATTACAATGAGGTATGCAGCTACAATAAGGTATATACGTGTGTCATGCCAAGACTCCTAGACCATTGTGATGTCAGAGGTGACTAACCAATTGGTCTCAAGGGGCTTCCTTGGGAGCAATTGGCTAAGTCACCTCTGACATCACAAGGGCCTGTCACATGGTGCACATCACATCATGCATGCACATAGCAAATTAGTATAGTAGCTAGATAGACCACTGGTTTGTTTTAGTTATAACAGTTCCTGTGCCCTTTTGAACAGGCAGCAGTAGTTAGCTTTGTACAATTTTAATAAGACTTGGTGATATTCTCAAACATATAAAAGCAATTTAAAGATGAATGTCACAAAATTTGTTATCAGAGTATCTTGGCTGTTGACCAGCTATGTGAAATTGCTCATTTCCCAGCATTGATTGTTTTTTTCTCTGACTCAATAACTGAGATAAAGTCGCATTTCCAGCAAATGACTGTTTCCACACATCTCTATTCACTGAATATTTTCAAGACTGCATTTTACTATGGAATTCAGCTCATCAGAATAAATGGTGAGTGAGGGCTGCAGAACCAGGCTCACCCAGTGCCTCTAAAATTTGATCAGAACAGAAGTAGATAAAAATAGCCTATTTGTATGAAATGTGCACAGTGGGGTATATTACACTTCACAAGAGTGAGTTAAATGATCACAAATATAAAAAAAAATGCACTCCCAACCTCACCAGCCACACTGAGTCTTCTGGGTGAAATCTCTTTATGGAGAGCCAAAGGGTGGGGGGGGGAGGGCATCACAAGCACCTGATCTGGACATTGCAAAACTCTAGGAGCACAAATTCTATTTCATAATAAGGCTTTTGCCACAGTGTCACTAGACCAGGCCAGGCAGAGAGCCAACCCTAAACTAGCCTCACTTCCTTCAGACACAAAGTAGTCCTTTTCTGAGACTTCACCTTCTTCAGAGGGCAGGCTGTGGGGCAGGCTCTATGCCATGAACCCCAGGAAGTGGGAAAATGGAACCTGACTGTCTTGAATAGGTGGACTCAGCAGAATCCACCTTTCCGAAGGCAAACAGCTGCTCTGGAGAGAAATATTTCCCTGGGACACAAGCAAATAGTCAGGGTGCAAGAAGCAAATGATGACAAACATGATGACAGAAAGGTTACTGCAGATTTGATTACTACTGCTTCTTTTCCAGAATTTGGCCTATCAGCTACAGATCCCGCTGAAATGTTCCTGTGCTCCTTCAGTGCTGGAAAGGGCATAGGTGTTAGTAAGGGTGCCCAGCTGGAGGAAAAGGTCACTGTTGTTTTTATCCTCTTTAACTTTAGCTGTGTTGGTGGGGACATAAATAATGAGAAAGCAGTTTATGGGTCCATGCAAGACCACTAGATTAGGGTTCTTTTACTGTTCTCTCTCTCTCTCTCTCACATACACCAACTTTCAGGCAGACTGGGTGTGTCCTGCTGAGGCTGAGCACAGGTAAATAGCAAGGCCACCTATCCTGTAATGAGCTCACAACTCAATAGATGTGAGGAACAAAATTTCTCATTCGTTTAAAAACAAAGAACAATTTCCTGGGTAAAACAAAAGCCATGTTTAACAGGAGAAACTGACAGCAGAACAGTTTCTAGACTCTCTTGAGGATGCTAACAAAGGAACATAGATTGGGCACATGCCCACAGAGCAGGCAGAGGTGATGCCAAGGAAAGCTCAGTTGTTGTGTTGTAGGCACCAGCTATGTAACACAGACAAGTGTGAGTGTGTGATCACGCTTCAGCACCATTCTGTTACTTTCAGGAGGAAGCAGCAGTCCCAGACAGAAAGGAGGCAGGATGCTAAAGGAGCCCAATGGCACCAGTGTTCTATGTGGATGGGTGCCACACAGTGTGTGTCGTCATTGCAAAGTTAGCCAAGCGGCTTACTTGGGTGTTACCCCAGCCCCTCCCTGATCTACAATAAAAGCCTTTATATAAAGTGAGCAGGGCTATCAGCACCGTCTTTCTGGCCCAACTTGGGGGTATGGGTTAGAACCTCTGTTTCACTTCCCCTTAGGCTGGAAACCTACCCATTTTGCAGTGAAGATGCACAGTAAATCCCTTGAGGTCTCATGGGTCTCCTATGCCCGCTCACAATTGCCTCCATGTGCTCAGGTCAGGCAAGCTTTCCAGCAATTTGCTCGGACAGAACAAGAGAGTGAATCAGTGCTGCAGCATGGAGACCTGTAGGGTGTACTGGGCAATCGTGGTATGGCTTTTTATGCCTAGGTCCACACTATGAGACCATGAGTTAGGTGAGGTTACGGGGCTGCACCTAGAGATATAGGTGAGCAAGGCCTGGGGAATCAGCCACATCTTGTAGTGGACAGAAGACAGTAGGTGGCCATGGGAGCCAGGGTACGGCTCTTTTGCTACTAATCTGACAGTTTTCTATGGCAGGGTACCAAATCTTATGAATGG
The DNA here is from genome assembly GCA_007922195.1 of Podocnemis expansa. Lineage (NCBI taxonomy): Eukaryota > Metazoa > Chordata > Testudines > Podocnemididae > Podocnemis > Podocnemis expansa. The sequence goes on from ML682060.1 coordinate 34,222,840, forward strand.
TGAGATATGGCATATCTTGACTTTAATAAGGCTTTTGATACTGTCTTATGTGACCTTCTCATAAACTAGGGAAATACAGCCTAGAATGATGGAGCTACTATAAGGTGGGTGCATGACTGGTTGGAAAAACCATTTCCAGAGTGTAGTTATCAGTGGGTCACAGTGAAGTTGGCTGGGCATATCAAGTCAACAGCAGCTATCCCTTCTACAGCAAGGTAAAAGGATTGTGTTATGGTGGGAGATTGTTTAGCTTCTTCCAAAGGAATAGAAGTAGCATGCTACCCTTGTCTTTGAGAACTTTTGGCTGTTGTGAGAGAAACCATTCCATGTGGAGGGCAACAGTATCATCCCAAAAACAGTTTATTATGTATTTCATTAGAAAAGGAAGATGGGGCACAGTGGGTGGTTACTGAAGGTGGGAGGTCAAGGAAGAAGAGAAGAGCAGCTAGTCCTATACACAGAGTGGATAAGCCAATGGACCTATGACCAAATAAGAGCCCAGGTAGAACATAAGAAAAAATTCAGAGGACTGGGAAGAATAACAGTGACTTGAAGACAGACAGAATGGGGGACCAGCCAACGAATCACACCACTAGCAAGACAAAGCAGGTCTATGTGCTTGGGGCCTCCCTTTCGAGAACAGACAGGCCTGTAACCACAGCTGATCCAGGCATGAGAAGGGTGTACTGTCTGCTGGGTGCTATGATACAAGATGTACATCTGAGGATGAAAAGGATTCTAACGGAAGCAAGAAAGAACCTACAGATTGTCCTTAATGTGGCCAGATTCTTACTGGAATGTGTCAAAGAGGACTGTGCTAGGCTGGGGAAGGATTTAAGGAAATTGAGGCTCAGGTGAGCTTCTGTGGGATTTTGCCTGTCCCAAGAGGAGGACAATAAAGGTATGAAAAGATTCTGACGATCAAGAGATGGCTCAGGTAGTGGTGCTATATGGAAAGATTTGGGAAGCATGGTCAGTGGGTAGCATTCATGGACAGAAGACTGTTCTCTGATGATGGACTTCACCTGAGTAAGGCAGAAAATACTCATAAGATGGAGACTGGCACAAATGATTAAAAATTGCACTGGGGAAGAAAACTACTAGAGTTTCCCCTGGCATAGTTCTTGGGGTGTGCCACAGACCACTGGGATCTGATATGAACATGCATAGAGACCTCTTTAAGATTTTTAATGAATTAAAAAACACTGGGAATTGAGGGAACTATAGGAGACTTTAACTTCCCAGATATAGACTGCAGGGCATGTGCTAGCACTAATAATAAGTTTGAGATTTTCCTGGATGTGCTAGCTGGTGTATTCCTTCACCAAATCAGAGGGGATGCAATTTTAGATTTTATATTAGTGGGTAGTGAGGACCTCGTAGAAGAGCTAGTTGCAGAGGACAAGCTTGGTTCGAGCAAATATGAGTTAATTCAGTTCAAGATAAATGGAAGGATAAACAAAAATAGATCTGTCGCTAGGGTCTTTGACATTAAAAGGACTACTTTTAAAAAAATTGGGGGAATTATTTGGGGAATGGACTGGACTGAAAAATTCTTGGATCAAAAATTGAAGGAGGCTTGAAATTAATTCATATCAAAGTTACAGGAATAATCTGAAGCCAGCATCCCATGGAAGGGGAAAAAAAATCATACACAAAAGTTGTAGAAAGACTAAGTGGGATGAGTAAGTATCTCAGACAGGTGATTAAGAGAAAACAGACAGCCTATAGGGAGTGGAAGATGGGAGGGATCAGCAAGGAAAGCTACCTCTTGGAGATCAGACCATGTAGGAATAAAGTGAGAATACCAAAAGCTAAGGAGAGCTGGACTTTCCAAAAGGAATTAAAACCAATATTAAAAAGTTTTACTGCCATATAAATACAAAGAAAAGAAATAAAGAAGTGGTACTGCTAATCACTGAGGACAAGGTGGAGGTTAAAGACAATCTGAACATGATTGATGTCTAAACAAATGCTTTGCCTCTGTTTTTAATGAGGCTAACAATGAAGTTGGAGATGGTGGTAGGGTGGCTAATAGGATTGAGGATATGGAGGTAGATGTCAGCACATCCTAGGTAGAAGCCAAACTTGAACAGTTTATGAGACTAAATCAGGGGTGATGGGGGGGCACAGCTAATCTCCATCCAAGAATATTAAGGGAACTAGAACATGAAATGCTGAGCCCATTAGCAAGGATTTTTAAAGACTCTGTATACTCAGGAGCTGTACCGTATGACTGGAGAATTGCCTATATAAGTCCTATTTTTAAGAAAGAACAAAAAGTCATCCAGGTAACTGCAGGCCTGTTATTTTAACTTTAATAGTATGAAAGGTCTTGGGAAAAAATTTGAAAGAGAAAGTAGTTAAACTCATTGGTCATGTTTACACTTACACTTTAAACTGAAATGATGATTATTTTGATTTAAAGTAGTTCATGTCTACACTAGCTTTCCTTACTTTGAAATGAGGCGCTCACTCTTTTAAAAAAAAAAGGAAGGGTCATTTTGAAATAATAAAATCTCACTTTATATCAAAATGGCAGTTACATCAAAATTATTTCAAAATAACCTTGTATAGCCATGTTATTTTGATTTAATTGTTACTTAAAGTTAACACTTTTTGCCCTTCGCCCTCCCAGGGTGTCTTCCTCATTCTATATATTGGGTGGGGGCATGACCCTTCTTGGGAACCATCCTGCCACACCTCCTATGGTGCCTATCTCCTAAATCGAACTAGCAAGTCCCATCCATGTACATGCTAGTTCAATTTGGATTTCTAGTGTCGCTATCTTAAATTGAGTTAACTTTAATTGATCTAATGTTTTTTATTTCAATTCAGTTAGATCAATTTAAGCTAAATCGATTTAACAATCTAAGTGCAGACATAGCCATTGAGGATAATGGTAATTAGGATAAAATACAACATGGCTTTACAAAAAGTAGATTGTGCAGGCAACCTGATCTTTCTTTTTGAGAAGACAACAGATTTATTTACACAAAGATATGCAGTAGATCTAATTTACCTAGATTTCAGGAAGCCATTTGCTATGGTTCCACATGGAGAATTATTAACTAAATTGGAAAAGCTGGGGACTAATATGAAAATGAAAAGGTGGATAAGGAACAGATTAAAGGGGAGACAACAAAGGGTTATACTGAAGGGTGGATTGTCAGACTGAAGAAAGGTTACTAGCAGAGTTACACAAGGATCAGTCCCAGGACCAATCCAATTTAATGTTTTAATTATTGAGCATGGCACAAAAATTGGGAATGTGCTAATAAAGTTTGTGGAGGGCACCAAGTTGGGAGGTATTGCCAATATGGAGCAGGAGCTGGATAGAATACCGAAAAATCTGGATGATCTTGTGAATTGGAATAATAGAAATGGGATGAAATTTAATAGTGGAAAGTGCAAGGTCATTTAGGGTCTATTAACAAGAACTTTTCCTATAAGCTGGGGATGCATCAGTTGGAAGTGACAGAGAAGAAGGCCCTGGGGGTATTGGTTGACCACAGGATGACTATGAGCTGCCAATGTGATGTGGCCATGGAAAAAGCTACTATGGTCCTTGGAAACACTTGTGAGGTATTTCCAGTAGGCGTTGGTGAAACTTCATTTGGAATTGTGTGTGCAGCTGTGGTCCCCCATTTTAAGGAAGATGAATTCAAACTGGAACATGTGCAGAGAAGGGCTATTAAGATGATCCAAGCAATAGAAAACCTGCCTTATTAGAGAAGACTTGAAGAGCTTGACTTATTTAACCTAATGAAAAGAAGAGTGCGGGGAGATATGATTGCTCTTTCTAAATACGTTAGAAGGATAAATGCCAGGTAGGGAGGAAAAAAAAAGCAAGGAGTCGTGTGGCACTTAAAGCTAACAGATTTATTTATCGCAAGAGCTTTCGTGGGAGAAAATCCCACTTCGTCAGATGCTTTGAAGAGGGGGAATTTACAGAATCGGATGAAAATAAATGTAGGGGAGTGTAAGACATGGGATCAGGTCATACTGCAATAGCAAATCAGAGTAGTTGTAAAGATTCAAACTCTGGGAGACAGCACATGGAGGTTGAAGTCAAATAACCTGTTATAATAGGGAAAGAATCCGTAGTCACAATTCAGCCCTGCTTTCACACAATCTAATCTGCATATTACTTCAATTTCGGCTATTTCTTTTTGAAGTCTTGATGTCCCATTGATTTTCTTGAGAACCATCATTAACAAATCATCATTGGAGTGATTATGTAAGCAGGGGTATGGATTCACTATTGTAGTGAACTTTCCAGGCTTGTATACTACCCCGGTGAAGGTGGGTAGCAAAAGGATCTAGGTCCCTGCTCCCATTTTCTTTACCCAGAGGTCTGAGTGACCTCAAATGCTCCCCTCCCAATCTTCTGTGTGGAGGAGTCCCTGTAACCCCGACAAGGCTGCGCCCCAGAATTTCTGGGGGCTCAACCCCCACTCTTATCGTGGTCTCTCAGGACATTGCTGGGGGGTGTCCCCACTCTGGGGTGCTGACCACTCTTCTGGCCCACCAGTCACTGTATACAGTTCAAAGTAATACAATTTATTTAGACACACAGAAATAAAAAAATAACATAATAAGAAAATAGACAAAAGTGGAAAAAGGTGAAAAGTAAACCACCCAGTGCCACTCCCTGCTCTGGGGGCACTACATGCAGAGTCTCTGGGTCCTGAGGAACAGTCTCACAGTCAGTTCTCCACATCACAAGCACTCTGCCCAGGTCTGGCTGCGACTGGATGCTCCAGGGCACTAGATGCAGGCTCTGGCTGTGGCCACACATCCTCAAGCTCCAGGGGCAGGGCCCTTCTTCCCAGCATCAGTCCCCCTTCACTGCTCCTCAGCTGCTCACCACACCGAGCTCCAGATGGCTGCAGCTTTGGATCCCAGCTGCTGCTCTGGTTCCATGTGGCTCTCTGGGGTACTCCTTGGGCTCCTCTGGTTCTCCTGAAGTGGGTCTGCACAGATCAGATCAGCACCTTGGGCTCCTTCGTTGACCTCCTGCACCCAGCTTCAGACAACTCTGGCTCTGTCCCTGGCTCCAGCTCTGCTCTGCTCAGCTTGACTTGGCTTTCTGCTGGTCCAGCTGCTGTGGGTCTGCTCTCCACAAATCAGCTGAGTCCGGCCTTTCTTCCTGGGTCCTCTGGCTCCCAGCTCTTGGCTGCTTAGTGCTGCCTCCTTAGCTGCCCCCAACCCCACACACTCTGCCTTGCTCAGGCACGTCCAGTCTTTAGTTTCACTTCGGGGCGGGGGAGCACTCTCCTGGCTCCCTCATTGGCCAGTCCAGCTGGTCAATTAAGCCGTTATGGAACACTGATCCCTCCCACTCTCCCTGGGGCTGTCTGTTTCAGAGTCCTGCTCCCAGGCTGGAGTAGCCAGTCATAGAATCATAGAAGGGACCTCATAGGTCATCTATTCCAATCCCCTGCCAGAGGCAGGACCACTCCCACTAAACCATCCCAGTCATGGTTTTGTCCAGCTGGGCCTTAAACACCTCCAAAGATGGAGATTTCACCACCTCCCTAGGCAGCTCATTCCAATGCTTCACCACTCACCTAGTAAAAAAGTTTTTCCTAATATCTAGCCTCGACCTCCCTAACTGTAACTTGAGACCATTGGTCCTCGTTCTGTCCTCTGTTACTACCGAGAACAGTCGAGCTCCATCCTCCTTGGAGCATCCCTTCAAGTAGTTGAAGGTTGCTATCAAATCCCCCCTCAATCTTCTCTCCTGCAGACTAAATAAGCCTAATGCTTTCAGTCTTTCCTCATAGGGCTTGTGCTCCAGCCCTTTAATCATTTTGGTTGCCCTCCTCTGAACTCTCTCGAGCATGTCCCTGTCCTTTTTGTAGTGGGGAGCCCAAAACTGAACACAGTATTCTAGATGTGGCCTCACCAGTGCAGAATAGAGGGGAATGATCACATCCCCTGATCTGCTGGTAATACTTCTTTTGATGCAGCCCAGTATGCCATTGGCCTTTTTGGCCGCAAGAGCACACTGCTGACTCATATCTAGCTTCCCATCCACCATGACCCCCAGGTCCTTTTCTACACTGCTGCTACTTAGCTGAATGTTTCCCAGCCTGTAGCGGTGCATGGGGTTTTTTCGTCCCACATGCAGGATTTTACACTTGCCATTATTGAAGCTCATAAGATTTCTATTGGCCCACTGTTCCAATTTATCTAGGTCTCCCTGAATCCTGCCCTTGCCCTCCAACGTGTCCACTGGTCCCCCCAGCTTGGTGTCATCCGCAGACCTACTGAGGGTGCAGTCTATTCCATCATCCAGATCACTGATGAAAATGTTGAACAGAACCGGCCCCAGGACCGACCCCTGGGGCACACCACTCGTGACTAGCTGCCAGCTAGACATGGAACCATTGATTCCTACATGCTGAAACCGTTGATCTAGCCAGTTTTCCATCCACCTTATAGTCCACCTATCCAACCCATACTTCTTTAATTTGCCAAGAGAATGCTGTGGGGAACTGTATCAAAAGCCTTGCTAAAATCAAGGTATATAACATCAACAGTTCTTCCTGCATCCAGAAAACCAGTCATCTGATCATAGAAGCAAATGAGATTGGTCAGGCATGATTTACCCTTGGTGAATCCATGCTGACTGCTCCTGATCACTTTATTTTCAAAAAGGCCCATTCAGTTTCAGTAAGGGGCTATCAGTCCCCTTACAATTAGGAAGATGGAAGTGCTCAGCAACTCTTTTTTTGTGTGTCTTGTGATTTCTGATGTCAGTTTTGTGCTCATTTATTCTTCTGCATGGGGACTGTCCTGTTTGTCCAATGTATAAGGTGTGGGGGCATTTCTGGCACACGATGGCATAAATCACATCAGTGAATGACCCCTTGATGGAGTAGCTGGCTTGATTAGGTACTATGATGGTGTCTTTTATGCAGTTATGTGGACAAAGTTGGCAACGTGGTATGTTGCAGGAATATGTGCCTGCTTTAATGTTTCTGTAGACATGATCATAGGACCTAATCAAACCAGCTACTCCATCAAAACGTCATTCACCTGCTCATCCACTAATGTGATTTATGCCAGCAGGTGCCTGAAATGCCCCCACACCTTATACATTGGGCAAACAGGACAGGCCCTATGAAGAAGGATAAATGGGCACAAAACTGACATCAGAAATCACAACACACACACACAAAAAGGTTGCTGAGCACTTCCATCGTCCTAGTTACTCCACTGATGATTTGTTAACAGTGGTCTTCAAGAAAATCAATGGGACATCAAGACTTCAAAGAGAAACAACCTAAATTGAACTAATATGAAGATTAGATTGTGTGAAAGCAGGCCTGAATTGTGACTATGGATTCTTTCCCCATTATAACAGGCAATTTGACTTTATCTTCCCTCTGTGTGCTATTTCCCAGAGTTTGAATCTTTACAAATGCTCTGATTTGCTGTTGCAGTATGACCTGATCCCATGTCTTACACTTCCCTACATTTATTGTCATATCATTCTGTAAGATTGCCCTCTTCAAAGCATCTGACAAAGTGTAATTTTCTCCCAGGAAAGCTCATGTGATAAATAAGTCTGATAGTCTTTAAGTGCCACAAGACTCCTTGCTTTGTTTGCTTTACTAGACTAACACAGCTGCCGTTTTGGAACCAGGTAGGGAGAGGAATTATTTGAGTCCTGTCCGAATGTGAAGACAAGAACTAATGAATATAACTTATAAACTAGTCATCAGGAAATTTAGATTTGAGATTATACACAGGTTTTTGTCCATCAGCCGAGTGAAGTTCTGGAATACCTTTCCAAAGGGAGTAGTGAAGCAAAGAGTCTAGTTGTTTTCAAAACTGAGCTTGATAAATTTGTGGAAGAGACAGTATAATGGGACAGCCTAGTTTAGCAATTAATTGATCTTTGGCTCCTAGTGGTAGATATGCTGATGGGATGTTTGATGTGTTTGGGGGTGGGAGTGGATTCTGAGTTATTACAGAGAATGCTTTCTTTGGTATGTGGTTGGTGAGTCTTGCCTTCGTGCTCAGGGTTTACCTAATCACCAGATTTGGGGTCAGGAGTGAATTTCTGCCCAGGGCAGATTGGGAAAGGCTCTGGGTGGTGGTGGTGGTGGTGGGATCATCTTCCTTTGTAGCACAGGACATGACTCACTTGCTGGGGGAATTTCTGTACCTTAAAATTTTTAAATCATGATTTGAGGACTTTAATAACTTAGTAATAGGTTAGAGATTCATTGCAGGAGGAGGTGGGTGAGTTTCTGTGGCCTGCAGTGTGCAGGAGGTCAGATGAGATGATCATATTTTTCTCTTCTGACCTTAGAGTCTATGAGTCTGCATCTATGAGCCATGCCAAGATCTGAGATGGAATCTGTGTACAGTAGAGAAGCAGATCAAGAGTCCACTAAAAAGCACAAAATTGCTGATTGTTGGGAGTCACACCCATATGTCATTGAGGAGAAACTGGGAGATCTACCAGTGTATCAGAAACGCCTGGAGGGCAGTCATGGTCCCACTAAAACTCTACACCAGAATCACCTGTTACCTGTCAGACAGGTATTGTTTCCCAATGAGGATGATCCCACAGTCTCTGAGACCCCTGGTCCTGCCAGTCAGACACAATCCCAGTGACGGAGATGTAATAGGACTTTGCAAACACCCAGCTCCTCAGAGAGTGAGGATGAGGATGTTTCCACACTTTCTGAGCTCCCTGGTCCTGCAAGTCGGACACGATCCCAGCAACACAGCTATAATAGGACTTTGCAAACACACGGCTCCTCAGAGAGTGAGGAAGAACTAGTGTTCAGCCAATGACCTCTTGGAGAAGTTTCAACCACATCAGATCTTTCCAACATTGCACAAAGAGATGGGGAAGGGGCAGAACCCACAGTAAGTGTCCCAGAGGGTTCAGTGGCTCACTCTGTGGAGACCCACCAAGGGCCTGATGAGGAAGAAAACCCTGTACCCCATACAGCCACTTTAAATCCAGATGTCCCTGCTTTTACACCTCAAGGAGCTGTCACCATGCCCCCCATGTTCAGTAGTGCCACAGCATTCGATGCCTGACAGCCAACTTAGACGTTCCTCCAGGGACGGGAAGCCCAGGTGTGTGCTGACATATGATCGGTTGGGAGAACCCAGTGAAGTAAAAAATCTTTGCAGTATCCCGGGGCGGGGGGGTTAGTTGCCTCACAGGAAACCTGTTCCACCCCTCAGTGTCCCAAGAGTTGGGTGATTGCAATACTCCTGACCAATGGTGGCCCTGGGTCTCCTGCTGGGAATCCATGGACTGAAACTGCCCACCTTGGTGGGGACACCAAGGATCCTTTTCTTTTGGAAGGGGGGAGAGTGTAACCCCCCTGGGGTTTTAAGGAGCATGGTTCCTTTAAATCTTTGCCCTGTGGGAGAGGGACTAAGGTGTGGTGCTGAGGAGGGGGGGCTGGAGCCAGAGGCCCTGGGGAAGGAAGCAGAGGGAGACGCCTGGCCAGAAGCCAGGGAAGACAGGGCGGCTGACCTGGGATGCCAGGCCAGCACCCACAGAAGGACACTGTGCTGGGGAGAGTCGCCCAAGGACAGAGTGGGATCCAGTGACTGGCCATCTGGGGCTGTGGGGCCATGAGTACAGGACCTGGAACTCAGGCGGGAGGTTGTAGTTAGTTAAGTGGGGAGGGCATCACTCTGGGTTCGCAGAGAGCGGCAGGCGAGGTATCAGAGGGTTTTCTTTTGCTGGGAAAGTGCTGGTGCCGAAGATTAGGAGTTGCTGGACTGAACCCTGGGCTGGAGCTGTGCTGGGACTCCTGAACTCAGGGTGCAGATACAGAGCTCATGTCTGTCTCCAGCCTGCTGCATTGTTGGGCCTTGCAGGGCCCTGTGTTAGCTGTTACTCTGTGTTACTGCTGCCCCATCTCCCCTGTTGGTTTCCCCTTTGCACCTCTGTAAATAAACCTTCCCCATTCCCATAATCCTTGCACTATCCCAGTGTGTGTGTGGTCACTCTGGGGTTTTGAAACAGGTGCCCCTGGGGCAAAAGGGCTCTCCTTGCTGTGTCCCCATGCACACCCTTCTCTGGTCAGAGCCACTTGCAAGGCAGAGTCTATCTGGCCACGTGGGTGTTACACTCAG
>ML682060.1:34238332-34296861 GCA_007922195.1 Podocnemis expansa
AATGGGGTTTAAGTTGTTTTGAAACATTGCTGTTGTTTCGAAACAACGGAACCTGTTGTTTCGAAACAATGGTACATCGTGTGAACATGACATTTCTTATTTTGAAACAACCTCTGTTGTTTTGAAATAAGAAGTGTGTGTAAACATACCCTGAGAGTCCTCATTTGTTTACTCTGACTTTATAAAGTCAACTTAAGCCAGGGAACCCATTTAAAATCGACATAATAAAGTTGACTTTAAATGGGTCCCCTGGCCTAAGTCAACTTTATAAAGTCAACATAAATGACTCTCCTGCTTTAAGTCAATGTTATTAAGTCAACTTTAATAGCCACATTTTGTTAAGTCGACTTAAGCCAGGGGACCCACTAAAGTCGATTTAAAGGGTGCATTATTCAGTCGACTTAAGCAAGTGCTTATTAAGTCAACTTAGTCCTCCAATGTGTCTGCAATGTGTCTTCATGATCTCATTTGATCATCATATGTAACTCAAGAAACTATCTAAACGCCAAACTCCCAATAGTAAATTTGTATATGACCTTACTGTTAGGTGTAGAGTGGTCTAAATAACTGAACATGTTAGTGATCAATTAGTAATGTAGGTATTCTGTTGTGGAAGCCATTACATTTGTTTTTCATGACCTGATCTAAACATTCAATAAAGAATGAAAACAAACAATCACTAAAAAGTACTGTATACACATTGTGAAGCACATAATTAATCAAATTCTTAAATTCTTGCAGTCTCACAGTAAATCTGTTCATTTAGAAAGCCATTTAACCAGTCCAACAGTTCTTGCCATAAAGTTGGCCTATTATAACGACAAAACTTTTGTATTAAACTACAATGAAGACAAAGCTCAAATCAACTACAAATGCTAGGGAATAATTTCCTCATAATCAGCTCCAGTCATTTCAACTGAGTAAAACCACCCTTTAAAACTAAAGGTAATACTTCAAGCCTCTAAACCTGCATGAGCCTGTCTTCTTCCCTCTCAAATGTTGTGTCTGATTGGTGATCACAGACTGTTGATGAGTCTAGCTAGAGTGCATATCCTTTCCTGTAGGTCCTTACATGAGGAAACTAAAGATTATCTACTTTCCTAGTATGAATAATGTCTATAATGTTTTGCTTAAAATTCTGCAAACTCATTAAGCAAAAGAAAAGTCATTGACTTTTGGTGGGTGAGAGGGTTTGATTCTCAGCAGCCTTGAACTTTGTGAGTTGGTATAAAATGCTACTAGGTCAGAGTAGTAGTGGGTTCATACTCACTTTGCACAGGAGTAAATGACCCCACAGGATGCAAAGCAGGGCACAATCAGTTCTGGCCCTTCTCCTGCAGGTGGCACATAGTGGGACACTGACATTGCGTAACACTGAAAGCAGTATCAGCATTAGCCATAGAACCCTGGCGTCCAGATTGGAGAAGACGGTCTTTATCACGTCATCTAACAGCAAATACTTTAGATAGGTGAAATTTAAAACACAGATAACTTTTGACGTTTTAGCTTTCCCAAACAGAAAAGCAAACAAAACAAAAAACCCACAAAAGACTAAAGCTGTAAGTTTCACTTGTGAAATCACGCTATCAGTCTTGTCTGTTATTTTCTGGTTTCTATTATACTGCAGTTTTTCTTCACCATTCAGAGGAATACTATTGATTAGAAAGTTTCCTTTCCCACTTTCCACTGAAGTTTTTGATCAAAAAAATCATAGCTCGAAAGGTATCTGTTACAAATAAAACCTTGTCAAATTTTAGATACTTTGCTTGGGATTTTTTTTTTTTTCAGTTAGATTTGTAGACTTTGGTTCCTATTAAACCTTTGAGAAAAGCAGAAACATTGTTGACGTGTTCTGCTTTGTGTTCCCTCACAGTAATATGATCATTAACTACCATCTCGATGCTCCTCAATCACAAAAAGCTGGTGGCTGCCGAAAGCCAGTTCTGCCTTTCTCACTAGAAGTCTTTCTGTATATTTTTATTTATTTACAGGACTATACTGGGTGTTTTATTGCCATGCAATATGTCTGTATTGAACTATAAATATAGATGTGTATGCTTATTTTAACTTGTTATTAATTCTAGAACAGTCAGCCTGGGAATTTGTATAGTGAGGGAAGGACTCCCAGATCAGGCCTCCACTTGCTTTCCCTGAGGACTCTGCTGAACTACAAAAAGTTATATGCTAGTCGTTTTGAAAAGCTGCAGAAAGTGCAGGAGCCATTAATCATGGGCAGCCAGCTGACTGGCAGAAATGCATTGTCTTCATTCTCACACCTGCACCCTCCAGTCAGGCTAAAGCTTTTGGCTTAATTAACTAATGATATCAATACATCTGTCTTCTCTGTTCTGGCTTGATTTCATTAGCTCTGCTTCAATGTGTAGGTGTCAGTGTGGAATTACTGCAAAGAACCCAGAGTGTTTAAAACAAAGCAACATTGCACATAAATACTGTAGAATGGGCCTGATGTATCTGGGGTCTCTTTCCCAGCAAAGCATGTGACTTGTGAAAGAAAGCTTTTGCCAATGAAGTATTGCAAATTTGGCATCTTCTGTTCTGGGCACTGCTATGTTTTCCTGGTTGGGTGTGACTGTGAAAATGGACCTGATCGTTAAGCTAACTACTGTCTTCTAAAGCACTTGCCAATGCTGTTCTGCAGCCAGCGCTGGCTCAAGGGGCTGTGGTGCCTCGAGCCAGCTTTTGGTTTGGCATCTTTAGGGGGGATGTGCAGAGCACAGAACCCCGTCTCCACTCTGGGCCGGCTCAGCCACCCCCAGGGTAGGCAACAGCTAGCCCAGGGGCACAGTGGGCCAGCCCAGAGTCCGCGGGCTCCTCCCCTGAGCCAGCTGTTCCACCCTAGGGGTGAGGAGGGCCATCCCAGAGGCCAGGCTCCGCTCTCTTGCCCATCTCTGGGCCAGCTGGTCTGCCTTAGGGGTGGGGATGACCAGACCAGAGGCAGGGCGAGAGAGTAGGGTTTACCCCATGAGCTGGCTTGCTCTGCCCCAAACGGCTGGCTCAGAGGAGGGCCGGTAGTGCAGAGTCCAGCTTCCAGGCTGTCTCCCCTGCCTCCCGGCACACCTAACCTGCGGCACCCGAAGCCAGTGCCTCATAGGGTCATGGGTAGAGCCAGCCCTGTCTGCACCTCAGATGGAGAATGGTAGGGTGGATCTGTTGTTTTCTTCCTCCTGGAGAGCCCAGGTAAATTCTACATATCACACTTGAGCTCTTATTCTGGCGGAGGGAACACAAGACTCCAAAGCTACTGCAAAGAGTGTTGTTACTGTCAAGGTATACAGTTGGTAGCTACCTACTTTATGTATCAGAAAGCAGAGAGATCTTGGTCAATAGAACTAATGGCCAGATTCAGGTGCCCTTACACATACTGAGTAGTATTTTATCCCACTGAAGTACTACAAATGGGAGGACATATGGATTAAGGTCCTGATCACCATTAGTAAAATAATCTAAATATGTGCTGAAGAGAGCAGAATGGTAAAAGTCTATTTTGCAAGCTTCACAGATTTACCCTTTACTCTGTGACTTTTCCACAATATATCACTTGAAATTGCTTGGTAAATTGCTTTTCCATACTTACTGCAACAATGCATTTTTTGCAAACTATCAACAGGAAGTCAGTTATTCATTTAACCTTCTGAATTCATTGATTTATTGTTCATTGGTTCTCTTTCTGTTCCCTGCCTGGATGATTTAATTGCTATCAAACACTTTTATACAAAATTAATTTTCTTTAGTCATTAAAAAATGTTTTATTTACAGAGTCACTTTATCTAATATATTCAGGTGGGAGGGAGGCCAAAAGTCACCATGATGCTAGCTTCCATGCCAACAAAACTTTGGTTTGAGGAGTCAACCTTGCTTTAGAATTTCTTAAGAAGATAGTAGTGCATATCAAAGATATAGGTATGCAAAACACCTGACAAAAAGTTAGAATACAGCTCACTGAGGAATTTAATAATTCTGACATGTCCTCAGAGATCATCAATGGGATTACTAAGGAAGACTGAGGTAAATTTCTTCCTAAAATGATGCTAATAAAGAAATTAGTCAAGTAGGATCCTCACTGGGGGAAACTAGGTGAAAATGTAATTACATTGATGGGGAATTAAGTGCTCAGGTCTCACTAACAATAATGGTAGCCATGTGTCTGTTGCCCTTGCACATCACCCTGGAATAATGTATCCCTTGGTGGTTTTGTTCTAGCTGATTTTTGTTTCACTGTTTCCTGAAAATTATGATACAGTTTAAAAAAAATGACCTTAGCCAACCCCTAGGAATAATTATTTAGTAGTGTGTTAAAAATCTACCCTCTGATGTCTCCTAAAGCTCATGTTATTGAGGAGAAGAGTACATCCTTGACAGCTAAAGTGAAGAAATTTAATCTACATAAAATCACAAAAGTCAGGGAATAACGGAGGAATTTTGGTCTAAATAACAGTAATAGAAATATAGCTTTGGATGATAGCTGAATGACATAAGTTAATCACATAAATTTGCTCTGGATAACTTAGCTTGTTGACATTTTGTTCATACAGTTCTTGAATCTGGAGCCACTAAAAGACACACAGACTTTTAGTCCATTGTTATAATTTTTGCAGAATTGTTTTCCATTATGACAATACTAGTGTAGTTTAGCTAATTTTATTAATTTACCCTTTAACTGAAATAATGCCCTACCTTTGTGTTCATAGCCTTCAAATATTGACTGTTATCCCCCCCCCCCCCCCAAATCACCATGCAAGGTGTTTAGCTCTGACTATTTCCACAAATCAATCCTTTCAGCCCTCTAACCCTTTTTATTGTGTTTTCTTGAAACTGCTTTTCTTTGTCAACAATAAGGTGTTCGGAACTGCATAAAATATTTCAGGTGTGGCTGGCATATTTAAAGGCTCACTTCTTTTACCATGTCACTTACAGTGAGGGAAGTTGATTTGTGCATTAATCGTATATAATCTACTTTCTCACTTATGTTGATCCCGCAAGGTGCTGAGCATTTTCACCACATCCAACAAAGTACTTAGCCATATGCTTTAGTTTAAAGTCACATGTATGCTTAAATGCTTTGCTTAATTGTGGCCAAGGTGCTCAGCACCCTGAATAAGCAAGTTCTTAATTTTCTGCACATTATGGCTGTGTTCACACAGCCCTCTTATTTCAAAACAACACAGGTTGTTTCGAAATAAGATTTAGGCTGTTCACACGACGCACAGTTGTTTCGAAACAACGGAACCCGTTGTTTCGAAACAAGTTAAACCTCATATGGGGACGAAACAACGTTGTTTTGAAACGACTGTTTTGAAACAATGCAGTCCGAACATGTTGTTTTGAAACAACAGTGACTAGTTTTGAAATAACTGTTGCCTGAAACTGCTATTTCGCTTTGAGCTTTTTTCCTTAATTCGAATGAACTGTTAATTCAAATTAAGTTATTTCAAAATAAGGCATTTTGATACAAGTTGTTTCAAAACAACTGTATCGAAATAACCCCCTGTGTGTGAACACAGCCTATCATTCTTAAGACTTTCATAGCATTACTCTTTCCAGCTCTCTCTTCTATCGAGTAAACATCAGAGTTTCAGACTATTGTCCACTATATTAGTGTGTGTTTAATCTCCTTTTGTTATTTATTTCTCTTTGCACTGTTTTTCTGTCTTCTTAGGTTACTGCAACTCTGCCCATTTACCATCTGTGAATTTCATCTGTGTCATTTACTCTCTCTCCTGTATCATTAATGATGATATTAAATAAGATCAGACTTGACATTGATACTTGCAGGAGTCAATTAAATGTGTCTTCTTCGCTGCTCTAGATGTCACTCTTTATATGTCCTTCAGTTATTGTCTTTCAACCATCTATTAGTCATGTGACAGTGATCATATCCAAGATGATTTGAATTAATTTTGAGACAAGCAGTCAAACACTTTATTAAAATCTAAATACATTATACAAGCCATTTCCACTTGATCCACTAATTTCCCCCAAGTCAGTCAAATTTGCAGTTTTCACTTTTGATTCCATAAATTGCCTCTTTTGAGAATGCCAACCATCAGGGATATATAAGGGAAAAATTCACTTCCTAAGCTAGCCTTAGTTCTTTGGTTTTGTTTTTAATCAAAAGTAAGGTGTGTGTGTGTGTGTGTTTAATATTTAATTAAGAAGTAGGACTTGGAACGGAAATAAAATAAAATATAAATGAAATAAGGATTAATAAAAAATAAATTTGTTAGTCTTTAAGTGCCATAGGACTCCTCGTTTGTTTGTTTTTAGAATGGAGTGTATTGCATGATTATCTGAGATATTCACTTAAAGAATAACAGCAGACTTTACTTCATAATTTCTTGGCTATTTTCAGTGTTTTTGACCAAGCTTCCAGAAGGATAACTTTGCTTTACAGACACAGCACCCAGGAAATGTAATTCACTACAGAAGACATTCTTACAAGACTCATTTGACCAGTTTCTAAGATTGACACTTCCAGAGCTAAGAAGAGTTAAGGAACAAGCATTTAACCGAGATACAAGCTTCCTTTTCATGCTGGACTTGTTTATCTAAGGGACTGTGATATTTTCATGAAGTAAATAGTGAAATTAAACTAATCACTTTATACATTCTGATCAGAAAGACAGATGAGACCTTTGGTGTTTTCCCTAACTTTACAAAACACAGGGAACCAGATGATTATATGCAAATTAATGTCACAACTTATTTTTTTAATAAAGTTGAAACTGAATTATATAATTTTAAGATATTATCAAGCACTTTAATTCAAAGCATTGTTTATTCATCACAAATCAGAAATTGTAGAAAATCTACAGTAGCCAATCAGCAAGTGTTAAGACTGAAAGTGGAATTACTATACTAATGATGTTTATTTGCTGAGTCTTTTGGTAGAGAGATGGGATACTAAGTATGATCCATTGAATTTGATGTTAAATACATTGGGAAGGCATTTAGTCCTCTACCCTATCAAGTTTTAGTGAAGGGTAACAGATTACAGAAAGAGAAGCTTGGTCATAGGCTGTATTCACATACAGATGGTTATTTCGAAACAAGTTGTGTCGAAACAAATTGTTTCGAAATAACACCTTATTTCAAAATAACAATTTGAATTAACAGTTTGTTAATTCGAATTAAGGAAAAATGTGGGAAACGAAATAGCAAGTTCGCACGGCGAACTTGCTATTTCGTTTCCTGCTGCAGGGGGCTACAGCCCCCTAGGGGTGAGCCACTGCTGTGGCTCACCCTGCAGCCCAGAAAGGGGGCTGCAACCCCAGAAAGGGGACTGCAGCCACTGGCGGGGGGGGGTGAGCCCCCCACCAGAGCTGCCCCCGACACCCCCGGACGGGTCGGGGGCGCGGGGCTCAGCCCACAGCCCGGGCTGCCCCCCCAACACCCCCAGAGGAAACAAGGGTTTTGAAACAACGTAGTTTCACCCAGAAACCAGGTTTACGTTGTTTCGAAACAACTGTGCAGCGTGTGAACTTTTTTTTTTGTTTTGAAACAACAAGGTTGTTTTGAAACAAAAGTGCTGTGTGAATACACCCATAGTCTTAATTATTTTTGGTGACAAATTGTTAGCAAATATTAAAGAATGAAAATATTATGTCAATGGAAAGATATCTTCATGTTCCCTAGTGCAGTGAGAAAAATATAAGCAACAAGACGAGATTTAACTCCTTGAAAGATAACTTCACAAGATTAGGTACTGAAGTAGCTCTTTGCTTTTTGCCTAAATTGCAAGGTAATTTATAAGGTAAGAGACACCTTTCATAATTCAGAAATCTGTGTCCTCTAAATTACCAGTACTACACGACCCAGATAATCAGTGTAGAGAATGAAGACGACTTCCGCATTCAAAGAATTGTAATGTTAAGTGTTCACCACCCCCCTCAAAAGTTTTGAGGTATTTAAATAAATTTTAAACTAGTTTTTCCTTTGTAATCTGAAGTGTCTTAAACTGTCTTTTTGTTAGGGTATACTTTGAGCATGTTTTGGAGCACCATCAAAGAAATACTACAGGCTTTTTGTTTTAGACAGATCCTGTTGGCCACAGTGCAATGGTGTTCTGTTACTTCCCCAGTAGTTTTGGTGGGAGGAGTAATTTGCTAGTAAATCTGCTGGCCTGTAACACCTGTGTTGACTGGTGTGTTCCTGGGAGTGTGTGAAAAAAAAAAAAAAAAAAAAAAAAAAAAAAGAGTCCATTCATCCTTCACACACCTTCTCCAAGGTTTGAGTGTGCATGCACATGCCTGGATCTTTGGCCTCTGAGCTAGGGCAGGAAGGGGGAATGCTTTTTTATTTGCCCCCCCCGCAAGTCTTAAATACCTTTGTTCGTATTCTTGTTTAATTGATCCTGTTCCCCATTAACATAGTTCATTTTAAAACATTCATTCAATCTTGGAACAATCCCTTATGATGCAACTTTAACTGCTTCTTGTTCATTTCTACTGAATTTTTGTCTTGCACGCGAGGACTGAATCATCAGTTCATGAACTGCAATAAAAACGTAAACCAAGAAAACCCTTTTCTCCTTTTTCCACACAAATTGCAAAATCCATTTTTCAGTGCAAACTCTCAAAAGCAGCCAATACAGAGAAACAACATAAAAGGGCCCCAACACGATGCTTTCAACAGATGAGGAAAGTCAAACAAAAGCTGTCTCTGTACTGAGTCATCTTAAAAGCTACTGAGCAGCCATAGTACTAGTGCAATAGGGGTAGGGGGGGATGTAGTCTGGCCCCTGGAATCATCTAGCATCACATTACAACAATGGGATAATATAAAAAGGAAGCTCAGTATAGATGCTGAAGAATCCCACTTAACTTCCAAATATTGTACAAGCCTAAATGATTCTCTCAGATTAGTTATAAAATAAAGACATGCAATGTTACCACTCTCACTACATTAATTATCCATTTGATCACACAGGTTTTTGATTGACTGAATCAGTTTCCTCTCCAGTAAGTAAAGATGATTACGTGAAATGCATTTATTGTTTTCTGGCAATGAACGATCCCAATTACTTTGCATAATGAATGCCTTATGTACTGCTTTAATATCTTTTTACAGAAGAAATAATACATGGCATATAAAGGGCAATCCTGCACCTGG
The DNA here is from genome assembly GCA_007922195.1 of Podocnemis expansa. NCBI lineage: Eukaryota > Metazoa > Chordata > Testudines > Podocnemididae > Podocnemis > Podocnemis expansa. The sequence continues at coordinate 34,247,462 of ML682060.1, forward strand.
ATATCTTGCTCTAACAAAATCCGATGTCTCTGGTCTTATCTTTTCCAGAGATAATTTTAATCATACAATAATGTGAGGTTGCCAAAAGCACACTGCGGTGGAGGTTGTGTAGCAGGGGCTCCACGAGGAAGTCCTCCCCCTTGGTGGGTGCAACTGACTTGGAAGCTGCAATGAGCCTCCAGGTCCAGAGGAGGTCATGGTAGAATGCCAGCAGCTCAGAGAGGTCTCACGGACCACCTCTCAGGTCAAGATAAAAGAAATGCCGGTCATATCAGAGCCATCAATAGTGGCATGCAGCTTCCTCTGCCAAATTGCTCCAACCCAGAGTAACTGCACCATAAAAGGAGTCTCTGCAGGGCCTGGAGGCAGAAAGTGTGGACCTGGCTGTAGATACAGCACAGCCCCTGCCCTCCTTCCTCTACGGGGAGGCTCAGGACCCTGAAGAGACCCAGTGCAGTCCTGGCCAGAAGAACTCCAGAATTGTCTTCTGGAGGTTGGCCAGGAAGCTTGGGGGCGGGGCCAGGGTGTTGAGCAGGTGCCAGAGAATGGACAGAATGAGCTTTTTGATGACCAGCGCCCCTCCCCAAAGGGAAAAGGTACTGCAGCAAGTGAGGGAAGAGGCAGCAGTCTGGTCTATCTCTGCAGCTGGTCAACAACCCTGCCCTTTAAGTCATGCCAGTTCTCATCCAGGGAAGGATTGGTTGCAGAAAGGTAAACACCCAGATACAGCAGCGGACCCAAGCTCCACCAGATGGCCTGAAGCGCAGGTGGGAGGGAGCTCGCCAGCCACCTGGCCTCTACCATCAAGCCAGAGCTCTTGACCCAGTTGACCCAGGCAGAGGAGGCCGCCAAGTAGATGGCCAGGCAACCCTCCAACCGCACCAGGTCACGGAGCACGAGGAGTATGTCAGCAGCATACGCTGACAAGACCAGCCTCAGCTCCGGCTCATGGAACACTAACCCTGTCAACCTCCGACGGAGGAGACAGAGCAAGGGCTCGATGGCCAGAGCATACAGCTGGCCTGACAGCGGACAGCCCTGATGCACTCCTCGCCCGAAGCCGACTTGTTTGATCAGGGTCGACCAGACACTCCGCAAAGGTGTACAGTGCCCAGAGAAACCCCACAAAGCAGGGCCCAAAGCCAAATGCCTGCAGCATGCCCAGGAGGTACCCGCTGTCCATCCTGTCAAATGCCTTCTCCTGGTCCAGGTCTAGGAGGGTCAACAAAAGACCACCCCTACACCTGAGCTCTAAGAGATCCCGAACCAAATAGAGATTGTTAAAGATGGAGCAGCCCAGGATGGTGTAGGTCTGGTCAGGATGGATCACGTCCTGCAGCACGGATCCCAGGCACAGTGAGATGGCCTTGGCTACTGTTTTGTAGTCCATGCTGAAGAGCGAGAAGGGATGCCAATTCCGGAGATCATAGAGGTCCCCCTCTTGGGCAGCAGGGCAAGCACTGCCCACCGACAAGAAAGGGGAAGTGCTCCACTCTCCTCGGACTTGGCCCAGACGATGGCGATGTCCGGGCCGAGGACATCTCAGAATGCGCAGTAGAACTCCACGGTCAGCCCGTCCATGCCTGGAGTTTTGTTAGTGGGCAGGATACACAGGACTTCCGAGAGAGGCCGTCATGGTCACCAAATGGTGATCCAAGAAAGGGGCCAGCCGAACGCTGGAGGAGTGAGCCCGTGCGAGATGACGTCAGGACAGAAATACGGTCCAACCGGGAGTGATGAGACCAATGGTCCCTCACCCAGACATAGGTGAAGGTCACCTCGTTGTCCAGGTGGTGGTCAGTCACCTCCCAGAGGACGTCTGCAGTGGTCTGGCTCTGCTCAGTCCCCCTGCTGTCCCACTCTTCAAGAGTGGTGTTAAAATCCCCACCTAGGACCAGGCACTCCTGGCACCGAGGAAGGCAGCCACCTGCTGAAAAAATTGCACCCACTCCGGGCCCGATGTCAGGGCATAGACTTTGACCAGATTCAATGCCAGCCCCTACATGTGGACCTGGAGGTGCAGCAGGCAGCCCGGCACAACCTCAGTGACCCCCAGCACCTCGAGCTGTAGGTCGGGGGAGAACAGGGTGGCCACGCCACCAGAACAGGTAGACAGATGGCTTAGATACACCCTGTACCCCCACTCCAGCCACAAACTGGCCTCGGTGGCTGGATCTGTATGGGTCTCCTGCAGAAAAAACACAGAGTGCCCCCCCTCCCGAAGGGAGGAGAGCACCTGGGTCCTGCGGGGACCCAACCTACAGCCTCTAGCATTTAGAGTTGTGAAGATGACAGGTGGCATGAGAAGGGCTGGGGGGGGGGGGGGATCCTCAGAGGTGATGGGAGTGCCAGAAGCCTCCATCGGGCCACGCAGCAATCCGTGACTGACCCCAAAGGTCATGAGGGAGTCACAGAAGGTGCAGGCCCTTTGGTAGGCCGCAGTGTCCCACCTCCTGGTCCCTTTGCCATCCTTCAGCATGGACCTCATGGCCCGGAGGACGAGCTGTACCCAGCTCCTGGCTCCATGAGTTTCGGCCAAGAACACCTGCAGCTCCTGCTGCAGCACCAGAGGATTCGGTGTTGGAGGCTCACAGCCATCCTCTGGTCAGGCCCTGGTATTGGGCCCGCAGTCAGCCAGGATAGAAAGACAGGGTGCAGAGCCCCATCTCGGCACTGATGTTGTGGGTGCCATATCACCCAGCTGAACCCTCGGCGCAAGGAGGGGTGGTGGTGGAAGGAAGACAGCAGCCCCAGGGACAGAGGGAACCACAAATGCAGTCCCCTAGGAACCAGGTAATGGAAAGGGGAAGGACATGATCCTGGAGGGGGCAGCAATAGGGGATGGGGCAGGGTAGGAGTGGGGGGAACATCTAAGGGGGGAATGGGAACAGGGTCAGGAGCAACAGTGATGGAAACAGGGGGAAGGGTAGGAGTTAGGACAGGGGCCCGGTGGTTGAACCACAAGGGTGCAGCTCCCCTTGACTGGGCACAGGATTTTCTAGAAAGGAGTGAGGAGTGGGATCCATGCCGATGCTGGGCGCGGGAGTTGAATTTGGCTGGTTTTCCACCTCCTCAGCATCGGGCACAGGCGAAAGAACAAGTGAGGGAAGGGGCAGCTGTCTCGCTGGGGACAAGTCCCTGGGACCCAGCTTCTCAGGGTTGGCTGTCACCTTGAAAGGCTCAATGGCCACCACTGGAATACCCACAGCGGCTGGGCAGGTAGAGCAAGCCGGGGGTGTACCCAGGATAAAAGTAGGGACAGAAGACAGAGGTTAGGATTTGGGTTTGGTTCTGGGTCTGGGGCAATGAAAGGGGTGGTGAAAGATTATTGCCACCCAGATCGAGGCCCACTGGTAGAGGGTCATCCTCCCTTGGGGCTACCAAGGTCAGACCCAGGGCCTTGATCTCTGCAAAGATGGAGCCTAAGTCTCCCCCTGCCTCAATTATTGGTGGTGTAGCAGGTTCAGGGGAGACAGGGGTGGCTCCATCCGCAGCCTCTCCAGGAAGGGGATCAACAGGGGCCTTCTGTAAGGGGGCAGTGCTGCTCCCTTCCTCTACTGCACCCATCTCCTCAGCTGGAGCCTTCTGCTGAACCTGAACAGAGGGTGCAGCAAGCAGCTCAGCATCAATATTATTGTTGGTGGTATTAGCCCCCCCCCCCCACAATGACTTTCAGGGGGCCTCCTCCCCATCTAATGTGCTGGGGAGAGACAGAGCCTCTTTCGCTTGCTGTGCTTCCTCTGGGGGAGAGTCTGGCCCTCTAAGGTGGTGTCTGAGGGCCAACCAGCAGGGGCGGGGGTAGGTGGCAAGGACAAAGGCTCTTGGGGAGAAGGAAACAGGGGAGGGGCATCAAGGGGACAGGAACCACCCCCCTGGGGTGCGCCGTCTCCCATATCTGTAGCCACCACGGTTGCTGCCCTCTCCCTGGGCCCCATCCCAGATGGTTCAGCGTGGGTGGCGATGGGGCCCCGCCTCTCCTCTGGGCATGGTGGGGCTGTTATCCCTACATCCTGAGAGGCAGTGGCAGCTGGGCTCTTTAACGGAGGAGGAGAAGCAGCTTCAGGGGCCTGGTGGTTGGGGTCACCAGCAGTGGTATGGCTGGTGCCCGTTTTGGCCTCAGGGGCTCAGTTGCTCCCTTTTCATGCCGGGCCAGGGGACAGTCCCTCCAGATGTGCCCCATGGCCCTACAGAGGAAGGACCAAGCCTTCCCCGAGGAATAAAAGATTTTTATAAGGGGCTCCTTGATGTGGCACCAAGAAGGACCCCTCTAATACCACCCTGTCACATGCCCCCGCCAGCAGCAGTTGGAGTTGCACCTGACAGCAGAAGGACAAGATGTGACAGAGGGTGGGGTCCTTGCAGCCCAGAGGGAGAGGGCTGATGATTGAGATCAGTTTCCCCATGGTGGAAAGGAGCGGAAGGAGGGTGGCATTGGGTAGGAAGGGAGGGACAGAAGGGAGGACCACCCATACACCCAGGTCCTCCAAGGGTTCCACTGGCATGAGGATGCCCCACCACCACCAAGCCCAACAACCAACTCCTGGGCTGCGGCCTCCGATGCTAGGAAAAACACTATCTTTCCATTCATTTTGGAGGCTGCCGCAATGGCCGAGGGCCCCACCGCCATCGCCTGCACGTAAGTTTCTATGTGGGGCGAGGCAGCCACCAGGAGGCAATGGATGCTGTGCCTCCTGGTCAAAGAGGGGAAAGGGCCCCAGCCCCCCAAAGCTGTATTTAAGGAGGCAGTGCAGGCTGATGATACAGCAGTGGATGGAGGATTGGCAGCTGCCTGGGTGTACGATCTGGGGGCAGAAGAACCCCCAGAACTGATGGAGGGAATGACAGGGTAAGAAGTGGCCGCAGGCAATGGTGGGGCTCTGGGATTAGCAGGACCCTTGCTCACCTTTTTCCCTTTGTTCTTTTTTCTGGCCGAGGAAGTTGGGGCAACAGTAGTGGAGACCTCTTCCATGCCCACCGCCTCAGGTGCCCTTGGGGAGGCACCAGAGGTAGTAGGAGCGGCAGCAGCGGTCAAGGGGGCAGCCGCAGGGATAGAGGGGGAACAGGCTCTGGGAGGGGTTCAGGGGGGACTGGGGAGGTCTCCATGTTCCTGGAAAGGAACCAACAGGAGGGGATACTTGGGGTAGGTAGACTGGGATAAGGACCAACATGGGGGAGGAGAACCAGGCAATGGGAGAGGGGTCGATGAGGGGTGGACTATATAGGAATCAAGGGATGGCAAACCACTCCTCCCTGCTAGGCTGCAGACAAGGGAGGAGGTTGCCTAGGAGAGAAGGACAGAGGGCTTGTATGGGTTAATAGGGGCCAGTTCCTCCGGCTGCACTGGGTGGGGCAGGAATCACAGGGGTATCAGGGGTGCAGTGCACAGGGGGAGAACAAAAGATCAGGGGCACATATGACCTGGCCAATCATTGCTGGGGGTGGATGCTACAGGGGTGGGGCAGAAGAACCAAAAAACAAAACTTTCAGGGTTGAGGTGGGGCAGAAAAACTAAAAAACTCAAGGGTTTAGGGAAGGGTCTGTGAGGGGTAGGGAGCACTAAACTAGCTGGAGGGCAGAGCAGAGGGCAGGAAGCCCTCCAGCCACTGGGGGTGAGTGGAGGGGAAGGGGGTACTAGATAATGGGGAAGGGGAACTGCTACTGGTGGGGGGTAGTTCTGTGGTCCCTGCTGCTCACAGAGTCCAAAGGTGTTGAAAGTTTGGGAGCCTGCTGCCTTCTTGGCAGTGGGAGGGGAGGCCAGTGACACAGCAACTGGGGGTGGTGGTGGTGGTAGTAGTAGTAGTGAGTTTACAGTCTCTTGGAAGCTCACCCCCAGCTACAAGAGCAAAGTCTCAGTCTTTGGAGGCTTCCTCTCAGTAGTGGTGTCCTCTTGGAGGAGACAGCAGGCTCCAGGTGCAGCATCAGCAGGGACTGGCTGGCTAGCAGGAGAGGTGGTCTTCTCCAGGTGGTGGTGGTGGTAGTTCTTCTTCTCTAACTTTCCCCCCATAGAGCAGAGGGGTGGGAGGGAAAGAGGTCAACCAGCAACAGTAGACAAGGTAAGAGGAAGAGTAGATATGGTGGGTCCAGATCCAGGTCAGGGTGTGCACTCCCCCTTCTACTGATTACAGGGAGTATATATTAGCCCAGGTTTAATAAAGCTTTGTTCCCTGGGTTAAATTAGCCAGGAATATTCTAGAATAATTGGTTCCACATGTCCCAATCAACAGGCCTGCTACTCAAAGTCTTGTTCTCAGGTAACACAAGACAGCTGAAAGGAGACTAGAGTGGAATGGAACAGAGCTGATTAGAGGACATTGGTAGTTTGTTTGGTGTTTTGTCATAACACCAAGAGGTGAAATGGGGACTTTGGGAAAGAAAACCCTACAAGCAAGGCCACTAGGACCTACAGCCTGAGGGTGGACTATATTTAATTAAGGGAGACTGTGGAACTTTCCAGAGCCTGAAGGCAGACCAGGAGCAGTGGGGCTACTGAGTGGTGACCCAGGAAGGTAGCAGCCCTCCTGGACTAAGTGTGGAGACTGCTATTTAATATGGTGCTTGGGTTGGGGCCTGGGGTAGAGGGCAGGACCAGACCCCTCCTGGCTCCATCCCATCAGCCTATCCCTCACTACTAGGGGGGAGGAAAAATTGAGAAGGGTCACCCAAATCTCACTGCATGATAGAAAGTGCAGGACCTACAAGGGTGCCTGAGGCCTCACCTTGCCACTATATATAAATTGTTGTTTCTTGGGTTAAGTAACTTAGCCAGGGTGACTCCAGGTTAACAGAGTCACTTGTAGCCAATCAAGGAACCTCCTGCACTGCCTTAACACCTCCTTCTCAGGCAGGGTGGAGCAGCTGAAGGGAGGCTAGAGAAGAACAGAACTGATAGAAGTGTATTTGGAAGTATGTTTGCAGCTTGCCACAACACCAAGGTATGGAGGTTTGGGAGAAAACATATAGGCAGGGCTGTTATATCTAGCAGCCTGAAGGAGGGTCTTGATGCTTGGAGACTGATACTCTAGGGCAGGAGGCTGGGGAAACTTCCCAGTCCTAGGGGGAAGACCAGGAGTAGTGGACTCATGGATTGGCAGCCTAGGGAAGACAAAAGCCCTCCCAGACTTGATTTTTGGAGGCTGCTACTTATAGGGTTCCTGGGTTGGGGCCTGGGTAGAGGGCAGCATCAGGCCCTCCAGCAACCCCCAGTTCTCTTCTGGCCACCTGATCCCCACCAATGGGCTGTTGAACAGCGAAGAAACCCCAAACAGAGGGTCATCTGTACTACAACTTGGATTGATCCTCAAAGGTTCTTGCAGATCTGACATTGTAGGGAGGTATTTTGTTTTGTCTTGGTAGAACAGGAGTAGGAAAAAATTGTTTTCCTATAGCTATTTGCAAAAATACGATATTACTGTGGAAGGACTCTGTGAATCCCAGAAAGTCTTACAGATACTTTTAAAAACAAAGTCAGAAAAATCTGTTTATTGACTTTTGGAACATGAACATGTGTTATTTCAAAAAAAAATTATCAGAAATATGCATCCTCTTCTGTAACTGAATGTTCTCTTAACTGGTCTCTAAATTGTTTGCACATTTCTAAATTCAGTCTCTGTGAACTAATCAGTTATTCAGACTATTCAGCAAGTTTTTTCTGCTGCACCCATAATGCCTCTGGGATGCTATGGGAACACAATGAGCTGCAACAATTGCTGCATCTTTAACTACAATTGTAATGTTCACTTGCTTCAATGCTAGCCTCCTGGTGCTGCTTCATGGATGAATATAATCACTGTTCAGTTCTCAAACCTAGGCAGTGCTACTAACAGGTCTGACCACCCTTCATTCAGGGGGCACAGCTGCCTTGACTGTACTGTGAAGGGGCAGAGGGTTCTCTGCTCTTTCCCCTTCATGGCAACACTGCTATAATGTGACATTTGATGGATATTTCAGTCATAGAAGCTGTGGAAAATCTTGTGACAGACAGCAAATATATTTATTCAGAGGCAGATCTATTGTAAGACAGATATATTAAATGAGTATTATTAGCATATGAGACATAAGTTAAATACACACAAAAGATGACTTTAAAAGCAATAATGACAACTATCTCAAGAAGCACAGATTATATGAAATACATATCAATTAAGACTTGCATGTGTGCAGCAGATAAATTGACATCATTATTATAGCACAGAATTAGAAACAGAAGATGAAGAAATCAGCAACAGGTAACATTCATTCTATATTTCTCTTAATAAAAGGAAAGGATAGAGAATTTCTCAGATCAAGGCTCAAGTTTTTAAGGAAGGGTCTGAGAAATTAGGTCATGAATATACTATAAAGAGACTCAATATACAAGATTAGGGCTCTTTAAACTGACGAGCAGCTTGGTCCAGAGAGCAGATGGTGCATCCCAGTATTCAGGGAAGTGAAACGAGAAATTAGAGAAAGTACTGCAGATATTCAGAAGTTCTCTTAATCCATGGGAAACCACCATGGACTAGAAAGTAGCTAATGGCTAACATATTGCTATTATTTCAAAAAGTCTTGGGACATGCACTAAAACAGTACGTGAGTGAGATATATGGGAAGTGATTCTTATTTTTTTGAAAGGCCCACAGTTCCTCCCAGACCAGAGTGTGAGACTAGAAAGGGTACAGTGGATTGCAGACTAAATGAGGGAATAATATAATACTACTGTTTAAAAAAAAAAAAAAAAAAAAAGGCAAACTTAATTCTGAGAAGTATTAATGGGAGTGGTGTAACCAAGAGACCAGAAGTAATTCTTGGACTCAGCTCAGCACTAGTAAGGCCTCAACTAAAGTCCTGGGTCTAGTTCTGGCCACAGACCTTTGGCAAAGATGTGGAGAAAGTCCAGAGGAGAGCAACACAAACGATTAACAGTCTAGAAAACATGACCTGCAAGGAAAAAGAAGACTGGTGGAGAGAGGGCATGATAATCTTCAGGTGTATAAGAGGTTGCTTTAAAGAAGAGGGTGATAAGTTGTGCTCCATATCCACTCAGGACAGGACAGGAAGCAACTGGCTTAATTTACAGCATTAAAGATTTAAGTTAAATGTTAGGAGAAACTATATAACCTTGAGAAAGCAAGCACATTCCATGTGTCATGGATATACATCAGTGCACTGCTGGGTTATGATCTATATCAGGTGTGGCCAAATTGTGGCTCGGGAGCCACATGCTGGTCTTGAAAGAAAAAGTGTGGCTCCTGGAAAAATGTTAGCAAATCAATTTAGGAAAGCAGTCCCAGCCTAGGAGTTCAGGAGGGGGTTGGGACGGTGGAGAGAAGCACAAGATGATTGGGGAAGGCAGGGAGAAGTGTGGCATGGTCAGGATTTTAAAAATCTCACCACTAGCCTGAAGTCTTCTATGTCAAGCAGCAGCTAAGTTTTTACTACATAGGCCTAATTTTCGTGATAAACGTAAGTAATTACTAGAATCTGACAGTAGTAGAATCAATATTTGCCCTCTTTTATGATAAAGCGTGCAATGAATTTTAAACTCAGTAAATTTGGAATAGGTAAACGTATATGGCTATATGCCTCAGTGCGACTCTTCAGGGTTTAATAATCAACTTGTCTGGATCTTAAGTTGTATGATTGACTTGATGCCAGTTTCACCGTGCAAGGTTTCTTTACTCATGTTCATGACCTATTCTGAATGATTACTGTGGTATTATGTTTCCTGCAATGTCATGTATGTGCACAGATGTGCAGCATGTTTTGCATGGCACAGAGGGGTGGGGGACAGACCAAACTCTCTTATAGCAACATGTAAACAAACAAAGCTGTGAGCAAGCAAGTGCCTGGAGTTGGTAACAAAGAGTATACAAATTGAGGTCCCTGGCTTAGACTGGACAAAGAGATCTCCGCTGCCCAGAAAGGAAGGGCTTGAGGGGGATTTGGAGCTTTTTGCCTGGGACTCTCCATCTTGAAACAACGTCAATCAAGATCTGGCTCTGCCTGATCTCAGGCAGAGACTGGATGTACAAACAGCTGACACTCCAAAATTCTGCTCATAAGTGTGGACTATGACGTCAGTTTAGGTAGAGATATTAGTTTAGTATGCGTGTGTTACCTTGTATTTCCCTGTGGTCTCTCTTGACTCATTTATATTATGATTCTGCCTTCATTGGCCATTTTCTCACTTAAAATTGTAATCTGATCAATAAGCTAGTAGTTGCTTTTTCAAAAGCTGTGTGGTCTTTAGAGGGTGTAAGTGAAGACGTCTGGGCATGATCCATTTCTTTGTCAAATGGATGCATTTGAGACCAGGGTGATGGGGAATGTGTTCCAATCCCTGTATGACAGTGGCTCCTGGTGTAGTAAGTGGAGCCAGTGGGTGCTCACTTGGGGACCATCCCTCGAGTAGCCAAAGGGCACACCCACCCACAGCTTGGGACTGATTGTACGTGAGAGGCTGAAGTGGACTGACTTAGGAGTGGGAGGTTTCCTCCCAGAGTGTGGTGGCCCGCGCCCCCCCCGCCCCCCCCCGGGGGGGGGGGCCATTACAGCACACCAGACTGGATCTGAGGAGCAACCTGTCATAACCTGTGGCTTAGATCCCCCTCTGTCTGATGGGGGGTAGTATCGTATTAATGTAGTAATAGTACCTCCTAGGGATCTTTGAGGACAAATACACTAAAGACTGAGATGCTCAAATATTACAGTAATAAGAGTCATATAACTCCACAGATGTATTGATAAACACCTATGCTGAATTTATTTCTTCACCTTTGCTGATGGCTTAGCACAGGCTGCTCTTCGCACCAGTTTTCTAGACATATAAGTATTGGAGAATAAGTGCAATTTTGACCCTTTGAAAATGACTTCCCAAAATAGCTTATTTTCTCCAAAGTGATATTTTGGAAAAGCTACTTGTAATTTCCTGTGGTGCTAGGTTGTAAATCTGTACATTATTGTCCAGGTCACATCTCAAAGGAGAGGTCAGTTTGTGAGAAAAGGCTGAGAATTTTTTTCCCAGGGAAAAGGAAAAAAAAACCTTTTTATGGTCATCTAATTGCAATTGTTTTGGAAATTAATCTGAATAAACTCCTCATGTTGGCAAAGAACATCAAAACAAAGACATGAATGAGTAAAAGAATGTAGGCAAAAAGATGGGAAACTAAAGTGAAAACCAGATGGAATACATATTAAAAGGGCTCTGAACCACTAACATTCTATACTTGATGTAATTGTTTGTTCATTTTGTTTGTAAGTAGGATTTGAAAGGAATCACTACATGAGTGTATCTACACTGGAGCCTTAGGTCGAATTAACCTGTCTTAAATTAACCTAAGGTACTCCCTGGCTCCATCCAGAATTTAAGTTTGCTTCAGCATTTGCTTAAGTCAACTTCATAAGTCCTGCCCTGAAAGTTGACTTAAGCATTAAGTCAATTTTGGAAAGCAGGAAGGGCCTGGCTGCCTTGCCCTAGGTCCCAATCCAGCTCTGGGGGCCACATATGGCTCCAGCCATTACCACCAAGTGGCTGGGAACTGAATCGGCTCCCAGCCCCTTGCCACAGGCAATGTGGGTTGGGAACTGGCTCCTGCTGCTGGAAGCGAGTGGCTTGGAGCCAGATCTGGCCATGAGTCACTTGCAACAAGTGGCTCGGAGCCTGATCCGGCCCCAAGCTGCTTCCCGCTCCCAGCAGGCAGCTCAGCAGCCTGGTCAATTTCACAGGCAAGTCCTGAGTTCAGGAACCACCTGTGAAATTGAGAGGCTGGGTCACCGGGCCGTCTCCGGGAAGATGCTGGGGAGACAGCCCTTGCCACTGCAGGAGGAGCTGGCTCCCATTCCCGTGCCTGAGGCAAGGCAGTGGGAGCTGGATCAAGCTCCCAGGCCCTTGCCATTGGTGGTAGGAGCCAGCCCCCCCAGCACCTGCGGCAGGGGGCTGGGAGCCAGATCGGGCTCCCAGCTGCTTTCTGCAGGTAGCAGGAGTTGGCTCCAAGCCCCTTGCCACTTGTGGCAAGCTGCTTAGGGCTGGCTTTGGTTCCAAGCCACTTGCTGGCTTCAGCAGGAGCCAGATCAGTCCCCCGGGGCCGGATTGGGGCCCTAGACCTGCATCATGCCCCAGGGGTGGGGTAGGGGCAGGGCCTAATCCTGGACCTGGGGGATGTCTACTACTCTTGACATACACCTCAATCAACTTAACAAGGTCAGCTTTAAGTCATCTTAAAGTTGACCTTGTTAAGTTGACTTAAAATTGCCCCCCAGTATAGAAATAGCCTCTGTTCTGTGGGAGAAAACTGGCAGTCTCCTACCCATACGCCAGACCCAGCAAACTTTTGCTTGGTGCACATATGTGAGCCACTCTTGTTCTCATTATAATTTTCAGTTAGCCGGATTGATGTTGTGGCCTCCAAAGTAGCAATAATTATTATAATAATAAATTATAGAAAGCTATGAGCTGATGAAAAAGGAAAGTGTGTTTCTGGGGTACTTAAGACTTTTCACTCAAGTACCCCACCCCAAAGTGCTGCAGTACAATGGTCAGCTGATTGAGGTACCTCATCCCAGTGCTGATCTGAAGACTCTCCATCACCATGGATCTCCAGTGAAAGAACTGGTGTGCAGAGACTCTGAGGAATAAAAGGAAGAAGACTCTGTGAGGTGCCAGTAAAGGGACAGGGGAGAAAGAGCTGGGTAAATCAGGGGGGAAAAAACAGTAGAAAAAGGAAAGAGAGTATGTCAAAGAGACTACAGGAGAGTTGTGGAGAGCTTTGTGTTGCATTTGTTGTGCAAGAATACAAAGGTGGAAGAGATCACATGCTTCTCAGAGACGTAGCATTGTTAGTCTGTATACAGCAAAAACAATGACAGTCCTGTGGCACATAAATAATGAATTTCTTTGGGTGTAAGCTTTCATGGACTGCAACCCACTTTGTCAGATGCACAAAGTAGAAACTACAGTTAGGAGGTATTTATATACATGAAAGGATGGGTAAGAAACATTACAGTGAGGAAGGCAAGTGCTAATGAAGTCAATTCATTTAGGGTAGATGAAGCCCGTTCACAACAGCTGATTAAAAAGTGAGAATGAGTGAGGAGGGCTAATTAATTTTTGTAATGAAAGAGCCATTCCAAGTCCCTTTTCAGCCCCAGTCTGATTGTGTCAAGATTGCATATGAGTTCCACCTCTGCAATTTCACTCTGAAGTCTGGGGTTGTTTTTGTTCAAGTATGGCAGCTTTCAAGTCTGCTACTGGAGTGTTCTTCTGTTGGTTTATGGATGTTGTTTTTTTTATACCCTAAGAAATTTGTTAGCCTTTAAGGTGCCACAGGACTCTTGCTGTCTTCACAAATACTTTGGAAGATTAAAAATGAGTAAAATAAATAAAATGAGATTAAAAAAAAAACCAAAAAACAAACAAGAAGTCCCTGGTCACTTTTAAAGACTAACAAATATATTTATTACATGAGCTTTTGTGGGATTTCTCCCATATAAGTTTATGTGATAAATAATTTTGTTAGTCTTAAAAGTGTCACAGGATTTGTTGGTTGGTTTGCTGAGCTAAACTAACATGGCTACCTCCTTGGGAGCTTGTCAACACAGACAAAGTTTGGTTGGTATGAGGAAGAATAATGAATCCCCCCAGTAATCCACTCCAAGTGAAATAATGGCATAAGTCATTAGACAAGCCATCTGATATCTACTAGTAGTGCTGTCTACAATAGTGGCCCTCCACCATTCCAGACTATTGCACCGCTTTCACAAGTCTGATTTGTCTTGTAGATCCCAAATTTTACCTCATATATAAGTTACTTGCATACAAAAGTGTCACAGTGCACTCTCACTAAAAAGTTGCTTACTTTCTCACTTTTATCATGTAATTATTAAATAAATCAATTGGAATATCAATACTGTACTTACAATACAGTGGATAGTAAATAGAGCATTATAAATAAGCTGTTGTTTAGTTGGAATTTTAGTTTGTACTGACTTTGCTAGCACTCCATGTAGGTTGTTGTAAATATAGGTACATAGCTAAATGAGCTAATGTATACCATGGAAGACCTCAGCTTTGTCCCAGAAGTACACATAGCCCTGGTTGGGAGCCACTGGTCTACCGCAATAAATCCATTGACTTACACAGGAAAAATCAGAGGATGCTTCAATTTAAGCAACACCACTACAGTGCATAATAGGTGCTGGCACTGAGTAATGCTCAAGCTCAGAATCCACCACATAGGTCCATGTAAACCTCCTCTTTCAGTGCTTAAATTGACAGTGGGTCTAACTTCATCATTTGCTGTATGATCAAAGGATGGAGAGGGAGATAAATGAGCATCTAGAGGAGGGAAAGTTCTATCACTTCCTGAATGAACACTGACTCCGTTTGATCTTGATGGAAGCCGCATAGCTGTAACAGAGCAAAATTTAGCTATGCCACATTAATGTGGACAGCCCCTGAGAACAAGATGTGGCCACAAGATGAAAAACTGTTGTTTCATGTGCCACATCCTAAAACAGTAAACTCAGTAAATGGATCATTAGTGCTTGTGACAGTCAACTAACTTTGCAAAAATACCATTTCAAAATTGGCTGTTTTTGTCCTCTGGCATTTCAGAGTTGATGGAGGGGAGAAAACTCCACAGAAAATGTGGAAGGGAAAACTATTAATGGACATCAGAGAATGCAACACTGTGTCTAGCCTCAGACATAGAGCATCCCTGCAAGGGAGTGGCACCCAACTGTAGTTAATTCCTGGCATGTGTGTGACTAGCTAGGGCCACTGCTCTTGATCATGGTTCAGTAGTACTGGTTTATTATTCATTCTTGCATATATGCTAGGGATTAGAAATGGCTTTGAGAGAAGAAATCCTGTATTGCAGTCTAAGTTTCTGTATGATGTCACAGGTAACTCACTGTTTTACGGGAGGTTTGTGCACACTTGGATTAATGGATGTTTTGAACTGGGAAGCCCTGCCTGCCACCTTCCTCTAATTATATGATGCTCTACACAAAATCCAAGCTGCCTGAACTCCCCACCCACTGCCTCCAGCCTGGCTTTCAAAATTCCTTCAACATGCTCTGCCTGCCCCATAAAGAGAGAGCCAGTAGTGGTTCTGCTCTAGGTGTCCCTGTACTTGCCCTTATGTCCCATCAACAAACTATTTCTTCAGATTTCCAAAATAGGATGGTTTCATTAACTCAGCTCATCTTACCTGGAAACTCCACTTTAGCAGTGAATCCAACCCATCTTGGTTCCTCTGCTGCTTCACTATTTGTGGGGGAAAAAGGCTGGAACAAAACTGGATTTCATGTGTCAGACTGTAGTTGCTCCTTAATCCATCTTTAAACCTCTTCCCATGCTTTTTATTGCATTGTTCCCTAATTCCTCTGCTCTGTTTATTTTTATGCCCTGTGAGTGGCTCTGCTAGGCCTTCATGCTTCCATATAAATTACTCCAGGCTCAGAATAAATATTTAGTCCAACCTTTCTTTACAGATCGCAGATAGGACTACAAGCAACTGGTTAGCTTAAAAGAAAATGTTTCCAAAGATTTATCATACGGACTATTGGGTTTGACAGCAACCTATTATTAGCTTGCTTGTTATCATAGTGTATTTACTAGCTAAACACTTGAATTGGTTTACTGATTTTGTTATTAGCAGTAAATATTGTATTTATTGTCCAACTATCCACTTTATAAGGAGATTCAAAAAGCCTTTAAAATTGTTCTTACATAAGATCCTTTTGCCCTTTGTAGTGTGTGCTTTTCTTCAAACATACCTGTTTTTGTGCTTGCAAACTCTATTGATTTGTACCCATGGTCTGAAAAAGAGTGAAGCCCACCATCTCTTGGCTTGTTGCCTAAGCTCTTAGCTGATTATATGGTATGACTCCTATTGATTTAGAGAGAATAAAACGAACAACAGCCCTTGTTTTTAGATCAGAAGAAATATTTATCTTGAACTTTTACTCTCTTAAAGAAGAAAACAAATCATGGGTCTGCAAATTAGCCAAATTATTTACTTGTTTCAGCTGTGACTCTCAGTGGAAACGATGAGCCAAGCTGAGCTCTGTTGAAAGGATGCACAATATTATCTTGCTTTGCAATATTCTTTAGAAATTTACAGCTAGACTTTTCTTTATGAAGGGGGCAGGGGTTGCTGGTTACCCAGACACACTGCACTCTTAATGGACAAAAAAACAGGTTTGTGAAATGACTAAAACTCTAACGATTGCAATAAATTTTCTTTGGTTATGTAACAGACATTTTCAGGCCACATAAGGGCATTTCTCGTATGCTGGGAAGGGAAGAGCTGATGGGGATAGAGATAGAAATGAGAGTGAAGAATACCAAAGGTTTGTAGTGAGTTGTAACAACAGTCAAGAAGTCATGAATAACTTATTCATCAGTTATTTAAGTAGACAGATTTTATTTTATTCTTTTTTCCAAGATAATAAGCACAACTGTTGGTTTTGAGGTGAGCTGAAGCAGAACCTCTCGACGGTGGGGCTAGTAGGAGCCTGCAGGACAGATCAAGGCCACGGAGGGGGTCCGCCCACCCTTATGGAGGTCCTGCCATTGCTGTGGTGCTCTGCCTGGGTTCCTTTCCCTTCATGGTGGGGGGCGAGTTCAGGGGCTCTGCGGCCCCAGCTGGTGCGGTGGAGGACGTTTGGTGGGGTAGCTGGGCAGTGTTGCTCAGGGAGATTGGGAGGGCCTGAATCCAACGCTGCTGCAGAGGAGAGGAGACAGTGGGGAGGGTCCACAGGCCCATGCTGCTGTGGGGGCTGTGGGGAGGAGCAGAGGCCAGCGCCAGTCAGGGACTGTGGCGAGGCCCCAGGGGGTGGTGCGGCTGCAGGAGACAGGGTGGCCGCCATGATCTGCTGCACTCCTGCTCTGCCCCCCGGCTAGCTGGTCTGGAACCAACCAGCCAACACAGGGATTGGGGAAGCAGGGAGCATCAGCAGCCCACCACTCAGGCTGGGGCTGGATTCTTATGTGGGCCTCAGGGCCCCCTTTAGGCCAGGGCTAGGGGCTGCTGCCCCTACAGCCCCTGCCTTTATCTGGTCCTGCTTGGAAGGGTGGGTAGGAGAGCAACACAAACAGGGTTTCCCATAGAGCTCCAGAGCAGAACAGATCCAGGTCTTTGGGCTAATTTATAAAATGTGTCCATTATAAAATGCCTGTGTGCAACTATAATAACATACCGAATGCCTCTGAAGACAGACATCCATCCAAAGCCTTATGCAAATAAGATCTGTGTGCACCCTACCAGATAAAATGATCCCTGAGCATAGACTGGAACTTGTTCTATAGCTCTTTTTATACTTGAAGGATGCTGCAGAACATTGCAAACTGTGCCATACTCTGCCAGCACTTTTGATGCAAAACATCCACTGTCTCCAGTAGGAGGAGGTGCTTTCTGTAGAACTAAGGCTGGCTGTTGCCAAAGACTCTGGACACAGGTCTGAGTTAATAATGCCTTTGGCCCCAATCCTGTAATGCTATCCAGGTGGGTGGACTGTTGTGTATATGGGGGGCCCCAATTAGTTCAGTGCAGACGTTATAGTCAGTCTGTACTGTAGATTCAGGGCCTTAGGCTTTGTAACTTATTTTACTGAAAGAAGGGAAAATTAGCTAAGACTTTCCCAGCTCCTTTCAAAAAGCACAATGCATTTTTGAACTGCTAAATTGGTATTGTGATTGTCATGCTCACTGCAGCAGATGTAATTTATTCGCTTGTATTTTCTTAACAATTGTTTTGGAAATCTGATTTAAGCTTTTTTTCCTGTGGAAGCATAGTGTGCTTACATTTGAAGGAGGAGGAAATATTCCAGCTTTTTCACCTTTCCTTTTCTTAACAGCATAAGAAAATCATGTCTGTCAGATTTTTTCAAGCATGGAACAAGATCAGATACATTATCTCTTACAGTTCATGATATATAACAGCTCTAATACATTAGCCCACCAGATAGCTGGAAGTACCACGGAATTACAGAATGCTTTATACCACAATTTCAGGGTAACTGCATCTGTTCCATGATCTGCTCCAGGAGGAGTGCCCAGTCAGAACTTGGGCTTCCAGATGTTACCTGTCTCCAGGCAGAGACCCGTGTCCCACACCCGTCTGACTAGGGTTTTAAGGCAGCACAGCCACCAGCCATATATTGTGATATTCCAAACAAGCCAGTCTGCCTGATGGTCTGTGGATTTAGGTAGCTATGGTTTTAAAATGATTTGAGATATTAGCATGAGCAATGGACCCAAAGCATGTCTCAAAGACTGAGATCATGAGAAAGAAGAGTTGGTACATTCAGTTTTTAATACCAGAATTCTTATTTAAGGTTTGAGCTGAAGTAGTAGAAGTAAAACACAACCTGGATACCCACTACAATAAATAATTGTCTTATAAATTTGTTCAATGTATTATTAAAAGCTGTTACATTTGACCTAAGCTGTGGTCTAATAATTGGCAATAACATTATTCATTTATTAAAGGATGTAAAAAAGTAAATTCTTAGAGTGTTCTTTGCTAATACTTGACAGACAAAGTTGGAGGCAACATATGAGAGGCTAAGCTCCCAGGGTTTAGCCTGTTTCTAAATATCTTGATCGAATGTTTGTATTTTTTAAACTGTTTGGATAGAGTAACTTGCTTATTATTTAGGCTTTCTGGGCATGTTTAGAACAATTGCATAAGTACCATTCGGCCTGTAGATTAATAAAGGAATTGATGGTTCACTTAGTGTGAGGAATATCCTGCATAAATAATAATTATTCCAACATCCAGCCCTTGTGTGTTTTTCCTCTCTGAGGGCTAGGATGAGTGTGTGCCAACGTTACACACAGCTCCATCTCAGCAGAAAACATTTATAGAGAACAATAAAAGCTCTTCCTAAACATACCAGAAATAGTCCATCTCTTCTAATCCTTCAGCAGGGGCTGGGGTCTCCTTAGGACCCAAGGGTGCTTTCATCTGCCAAATCAAAAGAAGCCCTTAAATCTGTTCAAACATAGCCTTTATATTCCAAGTTATTTCTTCCCCCTTAATCTCTGGAAAACCTGATTTGAACCAATATAGGCAATCACTCCAGGTGGTGGTACCTCTCAGGAGTTATTTACAATCAGTAAATTGCCATGAATCTCCCCTACTATTTTTGGTTTCTGGTGGAGCTGTGGTAATCCTTCCACATAGGGTAGAACACAATTATACATCAACCATTTGAAAATGTAATACAATGGCACTCAACAGCTATGTCTACATCAGCCACAGGAAGTTTAGACTTCTTAGTCAAAACGAAGAAGTTCTAGCTTAGTTTGAACTAACCTTGTGCTTCTAATTTTGAACTAACTGTGCATTTTAGTTTGAACTAACACTTACTTTGAACTAAAACGTGTGGTTAGTCTGAACTAACCGGCTTAGCTCGAACTTCTTAAATTTAGAACTAAACATTAGTCCAGGTCTTGGTTGGACTTAGTTCAAACTAACTTTCAAACTAAGGTGATTAGTCTGGACTAAGTACCGGTATTAACTAGTTTGAATGAAGCTTTCCTTAGTTTGAACTAAGAAATTTCTTAGTTCAAACTAGGGAAAGCCTCGTGTGGCCATGGGCTAAATTAATCCAGACTAAACCTCCTGGAGTAATTTGCCAGTGTAGACATAGCAAAAGATACTGCATGGGGAGGCAATATCTGTCAAACTTTGTATTGTTGTGTTCTCCTAGCCGTGATGATTCCAGGAGTTCAGAGACAAGGCAGGTGAAGTGATATATATATTGGACCAACCGCTATTGGTGAGAAAAAGAAGCTGAAGAAGAGCTCTGTGTAAGATCAAAAGCTAACTTTTCTCACCAACAGAAGTTGGTCTAAGATAAGATATTACCTCTCACTCACCTTGTCTCTGCAATACTTCGTATTGCCAGTCTAAATATTAAAAGTGAGAACCCTCCTGTTTATTGCCAGAACACATTAAGATTCAGTGATATTTATGGCAAATGTATGTGCAGTACATATCTTTTTTAATTGTTTAAGAAAAGTTCATATTACATGAGGCATACATTAATGCCCAGTACTTTTCATGACTAATTTAAAATTGTCATGCAGAAAATTTTGTCAGACACCTAAGTATATGTACAACTTTTAATCTGAAGAGCTAGAGGGCAATCTTCCTGTCAAGTTCTTCCACACAGAGCATAGTACATAGTGAATGTAGGCTCAATGCCACTGAGGGAATGTAATGCATAGGATTGTGCCTCACCTTGCCCTTCTTGTGGAGTCTACCTAAGGAAAAAGTGCATTTGAAGCCTTGGCACTTGGAGAAGTGATACTGATGTGATACAGATGCCTCTCCTGGGAGTATGTGGTGGGAGTGCCAACAGAACCCTGGATCTATAGCCTCTGGGCACCAGGTGGAAAGTTAACTGGCTGTGCAAGGAGGCTGATGTATTTGACTTATTTTAAACATATGTAGCAAATTACCCTACCCCCTGATCAGGGAGACCTAGCTAGGTGTGATGTCAGGAGCTCAGGAAAGGAAGTTAATGGCCAAGCTGCTATCAGGCAAGCAGAGGTCTTCAGCCTATATATTTTTAGCCATTCTGTGTGCTCAAGAAATCAGGAAGCATTGTGTCTCTGAGGAGATTATATTCCACTTGCAGGGATGCAGATACATAGGGACAAGGTACAATCTAGGGGGCTAAATATGGTAGGGCACGTCTACACACACAGGTTTATTTTGAAATCAGTCCTTTTGAAAGGACCGATTTCAAAATAAAACCCTTATTTCGAAAGGGCTCCTTTCAAAATAAGGAAAACTGCGGAATCGAAATGACCGTTATTGTGAAACAGATGTTTCGAAATAACGCCAATGGGTCCTCTGTTTCGAACCGTTGTTTCGAAACAATGTTGTTGTTTCGAAACAACGGGTCTAAAGGCTTTATTTTGAAACATCCATTTCAAAATAACGGTCGTTTCGAGGGGGGGTAGGTTTTACTTTTTCAAAATAACGACCGTTATTTAGAAATGATGTCATGCTGACCAAATTTTTTTATTTCAAAATAATGAGTGTTATTTCAAAATAAAAGAGCCATGTAGATGTGCCCGTAGAAGTTTTGCATAATTTTAAGGATTTTGTTAAGAGTTTGCACAACTGTAACTTCCAATGTAGGGGAATATTCCAGCCAGCTAGGCAGAAGTACTAAATAGATGTTTGGTTCTGAACATGAAAGATTTTGAAAATGTATTCATCTATTTACTTCCATCAGAATTAACCAATTCCAGTGAATAATAGTAAATATCTTTTCCATAGTTTTGTCATCATTTCATTCATTTTCCTGTATGTAATTTTAATTTTCTGCCTCCATCTATCATCACTGCTACTTCCATTTAATACAAGTTGTCATTTTCCTTCCACCATGTAAAATACTGAAATATTTTTTGGAAGTCCAGTCACATTTATCCCTTGATAAACCTTATTAGTTTTAATCAATATTGTTATGAAGTACATTTGGCCTACACAGCCTTGTCATTTTTTTCCAGGAAATGGGAGTTGTTTGTCCTATATAGAAGAAAAAGAGGTTCATATAGTTTATTCTTGCAGTTAGCAATTAAATCTTGTGGCTCTCTGTGAGGGAAGAAGCAATATGGTACAATAATATGCCTGCAAGAAACCGGCACTGGCTTTTCTGTTTAAAAGGTGGTGGGAGGGGAGGCAAGCTCCCTGTGGATCATGTTAGTTTCTGGAGGCTTAATACTGATGGATGTTTGTGGGAATTTGCTTTGTACTCACAGCTGGAAATAATGCAAGAAAGGGTCTCCTCATGCTGTTTTTATGTTACGCTCTTGGGACATCATTACAGACTTTTATAGCATGACATCAGTTTACCTGGACGCACAGAGCAGGGCTTTAATATCAAGAAAAGAGGGTATTGAAAATAGAACTCTAGAAAAGCTAAAGGAATTTCTAATGTCTTTTTGGTGTGCTATTTCTGTCAAAAACACTCCTGGCCAATGATGGTTCTGGGAATTCATCTAACTCCACAAATTCTTAGTGTCGGTAAAAAAAAACAAAAAAAACCCAAAACATAAGGCAAATTAGTAGTTTTTGTTCTCTTGGAAGGAGTGGGGAGAACCACCATATACTGTATATTATTATCAATAAAAATATTTATGACTGTGAAGGCAGTTCTAGTTTACATAACTTTGTCCCACAATAGCACGCACAAGGCATTCATAGCAAGTAAAGATAGTTTTACTGTTTTCAATGTTCTCATAGTCTATCTAGTGGTAGCAGTACACTATTCGACTAAAATGAGAAATTTCCAGTAAAGAAAATTTGACTCTATTGCCTAGATACAATTATTGTATGTTATTTCACACAGATGGAATCCAAATGGAATTTCTGCAATAAAATATTCTTAGGCCAGAATGAATCAAAACAATTCATTTCCAGATTTCAGTAAATCTGACTGGTTAAAATGAATCTCTAAAGGACTTGGTAAAAGAGCCATAGGCTGTGTTCACACAGCCCTCTTATTTCAAAACAACAGAGGTTGTTTCGAAATAAGATTTAGGCTGTTCACATGATGCCTGGTTGTTTAGAAACAACAGGTCCCATTGTTTCGAAACAACGGCATTGTTTTGAAACAAGTTAAATCCCATGCGGGGACGAAACAACGTTGTTTTGAAATAATTGTTTTGAAACAACGCCATGCGAACATGTTGTTTCGAAACAACGGTGACTTGTTTCGAAATAACTGTTGCCTGAACCTGCTATTTCACTTTGAACTTTTTTCCTTAATTTGAATTAACAAACTGTTAATTCGAATTAAGTTATTTCAAAATAAGGTGTTGTTTCGATACAAGTTGTTTCGAAACAACCATATCGAAATAACCCCCTGTGTGGGAACACAGCCATAGATACTGCAAGGGTGATCAGCAAGATTGGCCAGCCTCTTCTGCATTGTGTCAATTTGCAAAGGGATAGCCGTGTTAGTCTAGTCCAGCAAAAAAACAAGGAGTCATGTGGCACTTTAAGACTAACAGATTTATTTTTTGCATGAGCTTTCGTGGGAGAAAATCGCATTTCATCAGATGCTTTGAAGATGGGTGAACTTACAGAATGGAATTCAAATAAATGCAAGGGGGTGTAAAACATAGGATCAGGTCATACAGTGGGCGACTTAGAACAATGTTTCCTCAAGTCTGATCCCAAAACGCCTCTTCTTTACCTGCGCTACATTGAGGACATCTTCATCATCTGGACACATGGCAGGGATGCTCTTGAAGATTTTCACAGAGATTTCAACAATTTCCACTCCACCATTAAAATGAGCCTGGAATACTCCACACAGGAGATCCACTTTCTTGACACTACAGTACAAATCAGGGATAGATGCATCACCACCACCCTGTAACGAAAACCTTCTGATCGGTATAGTTACCTACATCCTTCAAGCTTCCACCCTAAACATACCACACGATCCATTGTCTGCAGCCAAGCCCTAAATTATAACCGCATCTGCTCTGATCCCTCAGACAGAGACAGACATCTTGAGGATCTCTATCAAGCATTCTTGAAACTACAGTGCCCACCTGGGGAAGTAAGAAAACAAATTGACAGAGCTAGACGGGTTCCCCGAAGTCATCTTCTACAGGAGAGGCCCAGGAAAGAAAACAACAGAACACCACTAGTCACCACGTACAACCCCCAAGTCAGACCTTTGCAACAGATCATTAAGGACCTACAGCCTGTTCTAAAAGATGATCCCTCTCTCTCTCAAGCCTTGGGAGACAGACCTCTCCTTGCCTACAGACAACCACTCAATCTTTAACAGATACTCACCAACAACTATAGATCTAACAACAGAAACACTGAAGCAGGCACACACCCCTGCAACAAACCACGCTGCCAAGTCTGCCCACATATCTGCATAACAGATACCACCATAGGCCCTAATCAAGCCTGCTACTCCATCAAAGGCTCATTTACCTGCTCATCCACTAATGTGGTCTATGCCATCATGTGCAAGAAATACCCCAACACCTTATATATTGGACAAACAGGACGATTGCTGCGCAAAAGGATTAATGAACACAGAGCTGATATCAGAAATCACAGAACAAAGAAACCAGTTGCTGAGCACTTCCATCTTTCTAATCACTCAGTAAATGATTTGTTAATGACTGTCATCAGAGATGTGGCTGGGGCATCAAGATTTCAAAGAGAAACAGCTGAATTTGAATTAATATGCAAGCTAAACTCTGTGAAAGCAGGACTGAATCAAGACTATGGGTTCTTTTCCCATTACAAAAGGTAATTTGACTTCAGGCTTCCCATGGTTTGAACCTAACAACTGCTCTGATTTGCGGTTACTGTATGACCTGATCCTATGTTTTACACCCCCTTGCATTTATTTGCATTCCATTCTGTAAGTTCATCCATCTTCAAAGCATCTGATGAAGTGGGAGTTTCTCCCACGAAAGCTCATGTGAAAAATAAATGTTAGTCTTAATGTGCCACACAACTCCTTTTTTTTTTTTTTCTTCTGCATTGGCCTTTCTGGGAACATCACCCACTGCAGGTTGTGGGGGGACTTCTAAAGGCCTCCATTTTCTGAAAGTCAGTCTTCCCAGTTTCCTTACAGGCAATATCTTTGCCAATGGAGCCTTTCTGAAAACTGTGTTTGGTCCGATAGAATTTTATTGATGTATTTCCTTTTTGGTTGACATGATATCTGAGCTACTTTTGCATTGCAAAGGCAGAGAGAATGATGTGGCCATTTATTTTGCTAAAGCCTCAGAAAAACAAAGGAATCACCAGCATGCGTGCAAAGCATACATTTCCTTAAATTATACTCTTGAATCTAGAGTCTAGATGAACTCCTTTTTACATGATGAGTGCTTCCAGCAAGGGGCTTAATCCCCTCAACTCCAGTGGGTTTCAGTGGGATGCTTAGGCCCTAGCAGAATCAGGCCCAGATTATAGATTGTAGTGACCTACAGAGCTTTCTTATTCTTGGCTACATTCTGTAGTTTGGTTGTGTAATCACTGAATATACCAAAACTTAATGGTTACATATAGGAAACCCTTCCAAGGTTCACTTTGTTTTCTTATGTGACCTCAGCAGTTAGCCAACTGCATAAGAATGTCCACAAATCTGAACTTCACAGAAGGTCCTGTTTTCAGCAATTCTGCACCACATATTTCTTCCAGATGAGTGTTTGACGCTAGAGAGAGCCTAACATGCTCTACAGGTCAGGATTTTGAATAGGATGGGCCAATTCATACGCTCCCACAGTGAACCAGGCAAAAGGGGAACATAGTGTGGAAGAATTTCGCAGCGGAGACCTGACAGTGCTGAGACTCAGATGGCTTAGTAGGTCAGGGGGGGGAAGGGGGGATTGTAAAAGAATGCACTCAAAGACAAATGGAATGTCATTAAGAATGCTGTGATAAAGTGCAAGCGTAAGGTATTTTAACTGGTGCCTCTCTGTACCCCACCCCCTTGTTCCAAACACCAAATATTCTTGACACATAACCATCCTGCCTTATCATACTGGTACAAACTGCCTCAGTCCTGTTGCTATTATTTTGTTATGTGACATTCTTACCCCTCCTGACTTTGGTCCCTTTTATGGAATGTTAGCCTGTACCAATAAGATAATGTTAGATCTTATTACTGTTACCTTGTGTATATGCATATATGTTAATATTGCTGATCAACTATAAAAAATTCTGTAAAGCATCACACGGGCGGAGACCAGCACCTACTGCTCTCCCCACTGGTGTTTTCTTTTACTTATCTGTAATAAACTGTTAGCTATTTGATTCTGCGCTCAAGTTGGGTTTAATTGTTGTGGTGTTCTTTGACAATAGGAACTCCTCGTAACCCTTTTTGCAGGTATTGATGGAAGCCCAAAGGACTTTTCTGGGGGTTGCTTCTGAAAACTTAAACAAGACGCTGTCTCTCTTCCAGAAATCTGGGAACTATGTACAGTCTTTAAATCGAAATAATGCAGATAATTTCAGTTTAAAAGATTACAGTTCCACACTACATTTCCTTATATTGAGATAAGGAGCTGCCTCATCTTGCAATAAGGGAAGTCATTTTGATATAATAAAACCTAGTGTTATATTGAAATGACAGTTAAATTGAAACTTATTTTGAAATAATACTGTGTGGACATGTTATTTCAACTTAACTGTTATTTCAATTTAACACTTTTTCCCTTCTCCTTCCCAGGGTGCTGTCCTTTTTCTATATATTGGGTGGGAGCATGGCCCTTCTAAGGGGCCATCTTGCCAAACCTCCGGGTGCCCCTCTCCTAAATTGAACTAGCAAGTCCTGTCCATGGCCATGCTAGTTCAATTTGAGTTTCTAGTGGGGACCTGTTAAATCAATTTAACTTAAACCAATTTAACTGCCTACGTGTGGACATAGCCTACATGTCTATCCTTGGGTGTCCTTGATATGCAAAATTTCCCCATGCACAAGCACTGACCCTGGGGGGTTAAAAGAAAGAGCTTTATTTGGGTCAGAAAGTGGGGGACAACAGAATAAACTTGGGAAAAGTAGTAATTCAGCAGTTAATAGATGTCTGCTAGTTAAGACTTCTACCCCACTAGCGCCCAGTGCCTTAACAATAGTCCTAAACTCATTCTCCCCTGCATTTGTGACTGGCTGAAGTGTTCTAGCCCCTTCTCTCCTGCATAGAAACCTGCTCATTTTATTGTCCTGGGTTGGCAGAGTCCAAGAATTCATACAAGTCAATCTCCAGCACCTAAGGAAGTGCTGCCTGGCCTAACCCAGGGAGTGGGGGGGCGGGCGAGGGCTCTACCATGTGATCCAGCTGAAGTGATTTCAGCTTTGATTACTGGATATGGAGATCCACACTGAAGTCCCTCAAGTAGGTGTAGTTTTCTGAAGCTTCAACCCAAGCCACCTCAAAGTAGTCTCAGCTCAGCTCAATTTGCCACCCCAATGCTGCCTCCGTGCTTGGCCTAGAGATCAGTGGTGGACTTAACAAAGCCCTTGCCTGAACCTCCCCCCAAGATATACCCTCTGCAGAAGAGAGGAGTTCTTTCCTGTTCTTCCTTCCTCCATTTTTCTTCCTTTTCTCCAGTCCAGGTTCCCCTTCTCAGGTGGGCCTGACTGCAGTCTTGGTCAGGGTGAGCCCATGCATATTTTGGTGTCAATTTCTTGACCCTTAATTTCCCAGCAGGGTCAATAGTATTTTATTATCCAAAAGGCTGGTAGTTTTTTAAGTCTCTTTCCTCTGAAGCATCAGAGACGTCTATGTCTGGAGATGGCACACTGGTTCAGGTGAGCCAGTGCTGAGTTACCACTGAGCATCCTCTCTTTCTTAGGTGCTTGGCTGGCTGGTTCTTGCTCATGTGTTTAGGGTCTAACTGATTGCCAGATGTGGGGTCAGGAAGGAATTTTTCCCCAGGCCAGGCTTGGAGGTGGCATGAGGGGAGGGGGATTTGCCTTTCTCATCATTGTAGAGTGCAAATCACTTGTCAAGATCCTCTCATTTACTTCCTTGACATTGCAGGGGCCTCGGCACTGGTTCATCTCTGTCCCCTCTGTTTTTGGCCTGTGGCACACAATAGTTTTGTCTCCTATGAGCAGAAAATTTTGGTCTAATTTTGGTTCTTGGGTTTATTGTGTGGGTGCTGGGATTTGGTGGTGGTCTGAGATACACATCTGACTGGACAATCCGGTGGTTCCTTCTGCCTTAAACTTGGTGAATCTATAACTCAAAACTTTAACTAAATTTAACTAAAATGCCCCAAAATGTCACATAACTAAAATGCAAAGAGGCTTGGCCCATTCAGTCCTCTCTCCATGTTCACCAACAGACACTAGAGAAGAGCTCTTCCTCTTGTGGAGCCATTGTATACCTGGGGCTCTCAATATATATATCAAATATTCTTGGTTCTTGTTCTCTCTTCTGTACCTCTTTATGGTTGATTCCAAACAATCCAAAGATGGAAGGAAATTGAAAAGATATGTAGGGCATAGAAGGATTCTTCAATGGTTCAACCGGTTTATCCATCCAGAGGGACCCTTGGGGCTAGGGAGGGACTCAGGTTACATCTATACTGATGGTGGCAAAATCATCGCTATTAATGTGCTCTTCCAGGTTTTACTGAGCAGTCTGTCAAGATGCATTCAATCGCTCTGGAGTTCACTCCAATAACTGCAGCCCTGGAAGTAGTGTAGAGCTAAGCTGATGGGATGGCTTTCGCATTCATCTTAGCATAATGTGTAGGCAGTGGTAAGTGGATGTTAATTAGTCAATGGTAAATGTATCTCCCTTCAATTACAACTGTGAACTGAGCCAAGTGTAGAGTAGGGCTTAGTGACATCAGAGAGAAGGCCAAGAAAACTAACAGCAAAAAAGGTGTGAGCTTATTTTAACTCAGGCTTACTTGACAAATTAGATGAACCTACAGAGCTAGTGATGAATGGCAATGGGTATTGTTCACTAATACAGTTTCTGCTTTTTATGATGTTGGAGTTTCAGATTAGACACTGATCTTTGTTCCTTCTCAGACATTACTCCCCCTTCTCCTGTCTTTTCATCCTTCCCTCTCTTCCTTCATTGTTATCAGACATAGTTACTTAAACAAAACTTAAAGTTGTCTTTGTATAGTTCTCAGACAGACCATATGATAAAATACATCCTCAGGGACTGTAGCACTAAAAATGTGTTCCTTTAATTTCCACATCTCTTCAATCTTCCCATTTAGCCTTAGGATTTAAAAAAGATCCCTGTATAACAGTTTCAAAGAAAATCAAATTCCACATTTTCCTCTTTATTTCTTTTCGTTTCATATATCTCTTTATCAGAAAAGGTTCTGTTCTTATTCTCACTATTTCTCCCCCTCCCACTCTTAGAAGCAAATTCTGTTCAGAACAAAGCTGTCCATTTTCCCATTTTCTGGAAGCTATCGTGCACTTCAGCCATTCTGTTGACATAAGCTTGCAAAACTACACATTCATTTGATAGCAAGAATTGTCATGGGTTTTTTTAGGCTTAGTCACCATAAGAAACTTAGCACCTCAGCCTATTCCCATTTGAATCAACGGCAAGCCCCTGTTGATTTCAGTGGGCACACTTTCAGGTAAGAGCATTAGTTCTAACGTAAACTGCAGCTTTAAATATGTTTTGACTAGCAAAGAAAACAATGGGACTTCATTTTTTGTTCTCTTCAAAGGGGCTGATTTTTACTGTCATTCCAGGGCCTATATCTTCTGCACCACATTCTGGCTTTGTGCTGCTAAACAGGGGTTAAAGTATAATTTGGTGGGTTCTCCCTCCAGCATGGGTGGGCCTCCCAGTATCTGTCCCCAGAACCCACCCGTGCCCCAATATCCACCCCGAAACACAGACACACACAGCCACCACCCCTCCACACACACGGGCATTGCTGGATAGGAAAAAGATCTGGGGCACAGGCCCAAGCCCCACACCTCCCACTGCCCACCCACCTAGCCCAAAGCCTTGGCCCCAAGATTAAATATATTTTGAAATCTAAGTCATAAGGCTACATTTTTAAAGGTACTCAAAGTACCTAACTACTGTTGATTATAATGAGCTGTAGGTTCTTAGTACTTCTTAAAAACCTTGGATGCTGCAGCACCAAGAAGAGCACCTGAAGACCTTTACTAGTCTGTTCCCCAATTGTTTTGTGACTCAGTTTCCCCATATGTAAAATAGGAGTGTGACGGTCACTTTTCCTTAAAGCAGAAGCACTGCTAGCTCAGGAAAAACCTGGGGCTTGGCATGCTGGGACTCGGGGCTCGAGCGCTGCTGCTTCAACCACCGCTGTGAGCAAGCCGGTGGTGGACCCAAGGTTTGGGTTCTGGGAGTCAGGGATCGAGCCCCGTAAGCCTGGTGCCAGCAACACCCTTGCCTTACTAAGGGGACTACAACTACAAAAAAAAAAAAAAAAAAAAAAAAAAAAGCAAGGAGTCTTGAGGCACTTCAAGACTAACAGATTTATTTATCGCATGAGCTTTCATGGGAGAAAATCTCACTTCATCAGATGCTTGGAAGATGGGGGAACTTACAGAATGGGAGGAAAATAAATGCAGGGGAGTGTAAGACATAGAATCATAGAAACATAGGGTTGGAAGGGACCTCATAGGTCATCTAGTCCAACCCCCTGCCAGAGGCAGGACCACTCCCACTAAACCATCCCAGTCATGGTTTTGTCCAGCTGGGCCTTAAACACCTCCAAAGATGGAGAGTCCACCACCTCCCTAGGCAGCTCATTCCAATGCTTCACCACCCGCCTAGTAAAAAAGTTTTTCCTAATATCCAGCCTCGACCTCCCTAACCGCAACTTGAGATCATTGGTCCTCGTTCTGTCCTCTGTTACTACCGAGAACAGTCGAGCTCCATCTTCCTTGGAGCATCCCTTCAAGTGGTTGAAGGTTGCTATCAAATCCCCCCTCAATCTTCTCTTCTGCAGACTAAATAAGCCTAATGCTTCCAGTCTTTCCTCATAGGGCTTGTGCTCTAGCCCTTTGATC
The DNA here is from genome assembly GCA_007922195.1 of Podocnemis expansa. Classification (NCBI taxonomy): domain Eukaryota; kingdom Metazoa; phylum Chordata; order Testudines; family Podocnemididae; genus Podocnemis; species Podocnemis expansa. The sequence goes on from ML682060.1 coordinate 34,277,981, forward strand.
AATTTGGTTGCCCTCCTCTGAACTCTCTCTAGCATATCCCTGTCCTTTTTGTAGTGGGGAGCCCAAAACTGAACACAGTATTCTAGATGTGGCCTCACCAGTGCAGAATAGAGGGGAATGATCACATCCCCTGATCTGCTGGTAATACTTCTTTTGATGCAGCCCAGTATGTCATTGGCCTTTTTGGCCACAAGAGCACACTGCTGACTCATATCTAGCTTCCCATCCACCATGACCCCCAGGTCCTTTTCTACACTGCTGCTACTTAACTGAATGTTTCCCAGCCTGTAGCAGTGCATGGGTTTTTTTCATCCCAAGTGCAGGATTTTACACTTGTCCTTATTGAAGCTCATAAGATTTCTATTGGCCCACTGTTCCAATTTATCTAGGTCTCCCTGAATCCTGTTCTTGCCCTCCAATGTGTCTACCGTTCCCCCCAGCTTGGTGTCATCCGCAAACTTACTGAGAATGCAGTCTATTCCATCATCCAGATCATTGATGAAAATGTGGAACAGAACTGGCCCCAGGACCGACCCCTGGGGCACACCACCCGTTACTGGTTGCCAGCTAGACGTGGAACCATCGATTCCTACACGCTGAAACCGTTGATCTAGCCAGTTTTCTATCCACCTTATAGTCCACCTATCGAGCCCATACTTCCTTAATTTGCCAATGAGAATGCTGTGGGAAACTATCAAAAGCCTTGCTAAAATCAAGGTATATCACATCAATGGTTCTTCCTGCATCCAGAAAACCAGTCATCTGATCATAGAAGGAAACAAGATTGGTCAGGTATGATTTACCCTTGGTAAAGCCATGCTGTCTGTTCCTAATCACTTTATTTTCCTCTAAGTGTTTTAGGATGGAGTCTTTGAGAATCTGCTCCATCATTTTTCCAGGGATTGAGGTGAGGCTGACTGGTCTGTAATTCCCCGGATCCTCCTTTTTCCCTTTCTTGAAAATAGGCATTACATTTGCTTTTTTCCAGTCCTCTGGCACCTCCCCCGTTGTCCATGAGATTTGAAAGATAATGGCCAGCGGTGCTGCTATTTCATCAGCCAATTCCCTTAGCACCCTCGGATGCAGTTCGTCCAGCCGCATGGACTTGTCCACATCCAGCTTCTTTAAGCAGTCCCTAACCTGACCTTCCGTCACCAAGGGCCTCTCTTCTTCTCTCCAATCTGCCACACCCATGGGTAGTGGGCTGGGAGCTGACCCTGCCTGTGAAAACTGAAGCAAAAAAAACATTGAGCACTTCAGCTTTTTCCTCATCCTCTGTCACAAGGATGCCTGCCCTATTCAGCAAGGGGCCTATACCATCCCTGATCCTCTTCTTGTTATTAACATACTTGTAGAACCCCTTCTTGTTATCCTTTACATCCCTCGCTAGCCGCAACTCCATTTGTCCTTTGGCCTTTCTGATTTTATCCCTGCAGTCCCTAGCAATATCTTTATATGCCTCCTTAGTCATCTGACCAAGCTTCCACTTCCTGTAAGCTTCCTTTTTATGTTTCAGCTCAGAGCAGAGTTCCCGGCTAAGCCATTTTGGCTGCCTCACGTGTTTGTTCTTCCTCCTAATTGGAACGGCAACTGCCTGTGCCCTTAGCAGGGTTTCTCTAAAATTTAACCAACTCTCTTGGACTCCTTTCCCCTTCAGATTAGCTTCCCCAAGGGATCCTGCCCATCAGTTCCCTGAGGGAGCCATAATCTGCTTTTTTGAAGTCCAGGGTTTTTGTTTTGCTTCTTTCCTTCCTTCCTTTAATGAGCATCTTGAATTCAACCATGTCCTGGTCACTACTGCCTAGCTTGCCATATACCTCTACGTCCCTGATCAATACTTCCCTGTTTGTGAGCAGCAGGTCGAGACCTCCAAGGCCCCTAGTTGGTTCCTCTAGCATTTGTACTAGAAAGTTGTCCCCAACACTCTCTAAAAATTTCCTGGATTGCCCATGCACTGCTGTATTGGCCTCCCAGCAGATGTCAGGGAAACTGAAGTCCCCCATGAGCACCAGGGCCTGTGATCTAGAAGTTTCCGCTAGTTGTCCATAGAACACCTCATCCACCTCCTGCTTCTGGTCTGGTGGTCTATAGCAGACACCCACCACGACATCCCCCTTGTTGCTTTCCCCTCTCAATGTAACCCACAGACTTTCTACTGGCACGCTTCCCCTTCCATAATGGAGCTCTGAGCAGTCATAGAGCTCTTTTACATATAACGCTACTCCTCCCCCTCTTCTTCCCTGCCTGTCTTTCTGAACAGTTTATACCCATCCATGGCAGAGCTCCCATCATGCAGACTATCCCACCACGTCTCCGTTATTCCTATAATATCATAGTTCCTTGTCTGTGCTAGTACTACCAATTCTTCTTGCTTATTTCCCAGGCTCCCCGCATTAGTGTACAGGCACCTAAGATACCCGGCCGATTGCCCTACTTTGTCATTCTGATTTTCAATTCTATTAAATAAACCTCCTTGCATTTTTTTCTTGGAGTTCTCCTCCCCAACTCTCCTCACACATTGGGGCTTCAGTGGAACATTTAAGACAATTATTTGATTCCCCCCCCCATGTTCCAACTACCTTCTCTTTTATTCCTGGTGCTACAGTCCCAGCACCCCCCAAGTTCCATCCCTTCCCCCAGATCACCCACATTGTCTCACCTGGAGAGCCAGGCAGGGGAAAAAGCACCCAGGAGGGGCAGGTCCCCCAGCCCACTGGCTGGGCAAGGGGCTTGCCAGCAGTAAGAGGGGCCGCGGCAGCAGGGCAAGTGGGTTGGGGAGCCACGGTACCCTCTGCCTCCTGGCTTGCAGCCAGAGCCAGAGAAGCCGGCGGGGCAACCACAGTTCTCCCTCACTGCCCCGCTGCTGGGGCATGGGGGCAAGCGGTTGGGGGCATTGTGGGGCGGGCAGGAGCCAGGGCTCCGGTCTCTGCCTTGCGCCCCTGCCACAGGGTGGCTGCAACCCTGGCAGGGTGCCAGGAACTCCACCAGCTCACTCCACCACCCGCTCTGGGGGACTGCAGCGCCCGTGGTGAGGCCGGAGCCGCACCAGCTCTACTCCGTCCCGCCCTAGCTGGGTACATGCCACCCAGGCAGGCAGGGGCTGTGGCACTGGCTTTGCCCCCCCCCCCCCCACCTAGGCTCGGCACCTGGGCACGGGGGCAGAGCCGGTGGCACAGCTCCTGCCGGCCAGGGCGGCATGCGCCCAGCCCCAGCAGGGGACTGAGTGGGGGTGCCGGCAGAGCAAGCCGGGTGTCCCACTCCCCGAATCCCTGGCGACCTGAAAGCAGTCAGGAAAGATGCCCTCTAGGGCACCCCTGGCCGCTTGTAAGCGGAATGGGGGGGGGGCAAGTGCTGGTTCCCTTAGCCCCTTGCAGGCTCTGTAGCCTGCCGTCAATTTCACCTCAGTGAAATTGACGGCAGCCACTCACAAGTAGCTAGGGTCGCCCCAAAGGGCCTCTTCCCTGGCCACTTTCAGGTGGCCAGAGGTTTGGGGAGCCTGGCACCCCTGCTGCCCAGCAGAGCAGCCAGCCAAGCAGGCTGGGGTGCCCGCCGCCCCCCTGCACCTCCACTCAGCACTCTGGCCAGGGTGCTGATCCCTGGCTAGGGTGTTGGGGGGGGGGTGTGGGACTTCTTCCCAGGGTGCCATACACCCTGGGAAGCAGGTCAAACCTTATTTCGAAACCACTCATTTTGAAATAACCACTGTTTTGAAACGAATGTGGTTTAAGCCATTTTGAAATGACGGCTCTTATTTCAAAATGACGGTGCCCATTTTTTCAAAAAAAAAGAAAACTTTGTGTGGAACAAGTATTTTTCATTTTGAAATAACCAGTGTTTAAGAGGAGAAAGGAGCATTAGATCACCTAATTTTCCCCCAGGGCAGATTGGTAAAGGCCCAGGGTTTTTTTCTCCTTCCCCTGTAGTATTGGGTGTAGCTCAATTACTGGTCGGATTGAAGTCTTTGAATCATAATTTGAGGACTTTGATAGCTTAGTCACAGGTTAGAGGTTTATTGAAGAAGTTGGGGGAGGGGGGTCACGATGTTCTGTGACCAGCATTGTGCAGGAGGTCAGACTGGATGATCATATTGTGTCCTCCTGACCTTAGAGTCTGTGATTATAATATGTTCTCCTGTACAACACATACCATAGGTATGCACTCAGTTACATCTTTGAGAACAATAATTTATCTGAATAAATAAAAATGTCTCAGAAATCCATCTAGTCAAGACTTAAACAGTGAGTGAGAGAGTATCCACCACTTCTTTTGGCTGTTTTTTCCAATGTTAACGATAGAGGCCTTATTTGTCATTTGAATTTGTCTTCCTTGGTTCTTTTTTTCTGCTAGATTAAAAAAAAAGGTTACCCTGCATTTCCTCCCCATCATGGGTTCAATAACAGGTTATCATCAGTAGTTAGCTATATCTGTCTGTTCTTTCTGTGCACTGCACTGGTTCTGGCTAGCTGGCCTGTACAAAAGGCTCTGGTTGTGGTTTGCATTAAAAGTTCTGTGGCCGTATGGGATCATACGGGATGGGTGTTGGACTGGATCTCAGGTCATCTGCCTCCTGCCCTGTCTGATCCCATTCCCTGGCCACACTGCTGGGCCAGGCCAGCCCCACTCGGAGCCTGCTGCTCCCCCTTGTCTATCCCTGACCGCTCTTCCCCCCGGCCATGCCACTGGCCCAGGCCAGCCCGACCCCTGGCCTGCCTCCCTGCCAAGCCATGGCCAGACCTGAGCCCTGCTTCCCTCAGCTGATCCCTCCCCATGGCCAATCTCCAGCCACACTGCCGGCCCAGCAGCCCAACCCGGGGCCTGTCCCACCCCCCCACCGTGCTGCTGGCCAGACCTGGGCCCTGCTGTTTCCCCCCTGCCAATACACGGCTACCCCATCCTCCCAGCTGATATCCAGCCATGCTGCTGGCCCAGCAGCCCAATCTGGGGCCTGCTGCTCCCCCCAGTCACACCGCCAGCCTGACCTGGGGTCTGGTCCCACCCCCCACCCTAGCTCCTTCCCAGCCACACCGCCAGCCCAACCTGGGGCCTGCAGTCCCCCCCGCCCCCCGAGGCTGCTCCCAAGCCATGCTGTTGGTCAGATGTGGGGTCTGCCACCCCCACCCCACCCCAGCAGATTGCTGGCCATGCTGCCGGCCTGACCTAGGGCCTGCCTCCCAGCCCCAGGGGACCGTAATCCCTGTCCATGCCACCCCAACCCAGGGCTAGAGAGGAGGCTGATCCCCATCCTGCCTTCCTGGGGCCCTGCTCTGCCTCAGGGTCCTGCAGTGTTCTCTGTGAAGAAACAAAAGTACAGAGTAGAGCTTCACACATTGCTGCTCGGCAGTGAGACTGTGTGGACACAGTGCTCAGGTGCATGCAGCAGGCTCTACGGTTTGTGGGCTGGGCAGCAGCTTAGCTCCACCCTCCCATGCAGATATGCTTCCGTGCATGTCCTGCCAGAGAAAATTTCATTTGGGGCCCTGCCTGGGAGATTTGGGGCACAGGCCCATCATGCCTAGAGTCAGCAATGCCTCTGGCTCCACATCTTTTTATCCTTCCATGCTTCACCCCTGTGTCTCATAGACCTCTTTACCTCCCTCCTCCAGGCCTGGCAGACTACTGTGGGGTCCCCTGTCCCCCTCCTGAGGTGTGTGGGGGGGGCATATGCAAAGGGTCTATACCCCCTTTGCTGCCCCTTTGTAGGTGAGATGTTGTGGCAGCAGAGGAGAAGGAAAGAGCAGAGGAGTTGTCCCCCTGCTCATCTGGCTGAGTTTCTTGGGCCTTTCTATATCCCTCAGCCACTTTCTGTGGGGCAAATAGCTAATCAGGGAGTTTTCCACCAAGGAGAGCTGAAATTCTCACATTATCTCCAGCCTGTGCTCCAGTCCCAGCTGAAATCCTATTGCTCAGAAAAATAGATACTTCACAACAGCTGGCAAAACTACACCACTCACCCTGATTCTCCTGAATGAGGTGCATGAGCTCAGGTGACGGCCTGTGGAGAAGTCCCTCGGGTCTGTTCCTACTGGTATTCCACAGCACCATTCTAAGTCCGAAGCCCTTAGACTTCTCTAAATTTCACTTGGAGGCTAAACTTGCCCCAGACTAATCACAGCAACAGGGCAATGGATGTGTTTTAGAGCCACCTTTCCCTCACTTTGCAGGTCCTGTGCCACAAACATAGTTCAGGTCGAGCTCAGATTATGTGGCCACACACAAACACCCTTTGGATATATCTACACTTGAGCCTTAAGTTGACTTAAGGAAAGCCATGTCCACATCGGGCTTTTTAACTTGATTTAAGCATATAAGTTAACTTTGTTAAGTTGACTTAACATGTTGCAGATAGGGTTGTCTACACTGTAGGCTTTGTTAAGTTGACTTAAAGTTGATTTAACAGAGCCTTCCAGTGTGGATGTAGCCTTTAAGTAGACTTTGTTAAGTCAACTTAACTGAGCCCTCCAGTGTAGACATAGCCTTTGACTTTAACAGAATTTCTTTAGTTTTATTGGGAGTTCAAAGCCTGGAGCAGCCAGAGGATCAAACGCTGCACTTTGAAATCTTTGTATCTGTCCTCCAAGCATTTGTTGCTTTCACAAAAGTTCTTTCTTTTATAAGTTCCTGGTTAGCAGTGGGTAAAGGGGCTTGCAAGTCTTTTGCAGCTGCACCTGCCATTTAAGTCAATAGGAGATCTACAGTACAGAAGACTTGTATGATCAGGCCCAGAATATTTCAGATACTGAGAAGGACTGAAAACATAAAAAGAGATGATGTAGAGGTGGCCTTTCCAAATTGCATTTGAAAGGCTTCCTTACCACTGCTCTGTTTTTGCAAATACCTGATGTCAGTCAAACATAAGCAGGCCTAAACATGCAACTCACTAGGAAATGAACACCTGTCAAGGGGAGCCATGGTATAGTAACCCTGCCTTTTTGTTCTTGAATACTAATGCTGGAACTAGTCTTGCTCTAATTGTGTTTGAGATGATCCTTTTACTATTTCCCATCTTTCAGACAGACAATGTTATCTCTGGCATTAAATGAAACCAGAACAAATCAAGAATGTGTTAAATGTTTGGTAAGACCATTATTTTTCTGATGTCATTGAAAAGTAATTTAGGTTTATTTTTGGAATTGTATGGGAAAGAAACTCCACCATAAAGGTTCTTGCTTCTTTTTGGCTGGTGGGGGAGAGGGAGGGAGCGGGAGAGAGAGAGAACGGTTGAGGGAAGGCACATACTAAAATAACTGAAAGAATGACCAAAGTTTTAGGTCTAAAATATCATTACAGGTGACTGGGGTGGTGGTTTTATTTTCCTAGAACTTCAAGTCTGATAAGAATCCTGAGTGGTCACTTGACCCAAATGTTTCATAGTAATCCTAGACAGTTTTTGTTTGTTTTTTAATTTGAGGGCAGATATACCAATTGGTTTGAGTGTTAAAAGAATGGAGGAGATATACCTTTGCCTTTAAAATACTTAGCAATAATTTATTGAATAGCTTTAGTGCTTCAGCATTTTGGGTGTTGAAATTTAGAAAGTTATAAGGAGATAGTCCTTAAACTGCAGATTTGCCTTCAGTCTGTGAAATCTAATTTAATTAGGCTGAGTACAAGTGTTTAAAAACATACTTAATTATGAACATGATATTAAGCTCTCCTGCAGCAGCTCGAGTGTGTATCAAACTCAGAAGAGTCGAGAAGCAGGGCAAAACCCCCAAACTGGTTGTGAATACTATACTTAATTTTTGTCAACCAATTATCTAGTGTAAACTCCTCAGGCACTGTAACAGCCTTAACATGGAGTCACAGACAGTCCCTTTGGATACTCTGATCTATCTTTTCATCCACATAAGCTTATCTTAATGATAGATTGCCCTTCATGTCAAAGATCACAGAAATCTTTGGGTTACTTCTAGTTCCAAAGTCTAATCACTTATCCTGGTTCAATTGCACTTTAAACCTCACACCAAAGAATATACTTTTAGACAATCCTATAATGAACTATCTAAAGAGTTATTTACTAGGAAAAGGAAATGAGTGTCATTCACAAGTTTAGGAAATCAAACAAGGAGTCATGTGGCACTTTTTAAAGACTAACAAATGGGATTTTTCTCCCACGAAAGCTCATGTGATTAATAAATTTGCTAGCCTTTACAAGTGCTACAAGACTCCTTGTTTGTTTTGCTGAACTAGACTAAAATGGCTACCCCTTTGGAACTTGTCACAAGTTTAGAGAAGGTAAACATGCATGCACACAAATGAGTTCCAATCTTAAGTTTCCAAAAGTAATAGAATTGTCTAAATGTCCTTTAGGGCTAGCCTAGGGGAAATACTGAAGATCTTTTGCTGATGCTTAGTAATCCTTGCCCATCAGAGAGCATGTTACTTGGTAGCTCTATGTTCTTGGAGAATCAGGGCATAGTAACCAGCCACTGAGACCCCCCCCCCCCCATCACCTTCAGCCTCTGCTTGAACCAGAAACCAGAAACAATGAAAGGCAGTGGGAGACACACCTAAAACCCCTTTGAGCAAGGGTGCTGGAATTAGGCCAACTCCTCTAGCCTCATCCACATGGAAGATGTGAGCCATTAGCACACTGAATAGACAGCAGAAACTTCATTTGCATCAAGGATGGAACCAGAATTAGCATACTGAATGGAGAACCAAGTTCCAAGGCAGAAGTCGCACTGAACTCTGGGACTGGCAAAGCAGAGAAGCACTGAATGATGGGGGATCTCTGCTCCTGAGACAAATGAATTCATGCCTGCACATATCCAGCCCAGCAGTTATCAGACCAATTCTAGTCAATAGATCTTCAACTGATATCCAACATACTGAATCTGCCTGATTGCATTGTAAGCTCTCTCAAAGGAATGTCATCCATCACCAGGAATGATCAGCTCCTATTGTCCACCTAAACAAAACACCTTTGGTATACTCCCTTAAATCATTATTTACCCCAAAACAACCTAGTGTTCTGCCTTAAACCACTGTTTCATCCCTAGAAAAAACCCTACCCAGGTTAGTTAGTTAGAGAATCTGTTCTGGTGCCTGATCTGTTGCCTGGAGCTACAAGCTGCTTCAGGTCCACTGGGACTTCATTTTCTCTTTGCTGATCCTGGTGGAGGCTCTGCAGGTCTCCAGCACTCCAGACCCTAAGCTGAACAGCCTGGTTCCTGGGTACCTTTGAGCTGCACTGAGTAGTGAGACATTCTTCTCCTTGCTTCTCTCTTTGTTTTTCCCTAGTCCAACTATAACTCTCTAAACCTGATCTTTTGTAATCCACTTGGGCTAGCTTTCCCCAATACTATAATTGAAACTGGGTAATATTGTAACTGTTTGATCATTTTCCTCTTTTGTATGGTTATCGATATTGTAACTGTTTGGGCATTTTTCTTTCCTTTTATAATTATTTATAAGCTTTATGTACCTGGCAATAAAGTGACTTTCCTAATCAAGCCGGTTGCCAGACTTCCTCTGTGTTCTTGGCTTCCCTATATTGCTCTGTAGCAATGCTACTTTTACCTAGCCAAAGATCCCTGTGATGCTCAATTCCTTGTAAGGTTTGCTCATTAAGGGGTTACCAGTGTGTGAACCTGTGGCACATAAGGGTGACAGCTGAAAGTGCTGTTTTGACCCAGCCTGCTCAGATGCATGCTGTAGTCTAGTCTGGTGCGGTACAGGGGCACATAAGGGTAGTGGCAGACCAGTGCTGTGTAGCCCGGCCTGCTGAGTTCAGGGACACATAAGGGTCAGCTGAGAGTGCTGATAGACCCAGTCCGCTCAGTTGCACTTAGGAATCTAGTCTTGGGAAATTTAGGTCCTGCAAGGATGGTTCCATTGTGAGGGATTTGCAGAAGGGAGAAGTAAGCTCCACACAGACACAAGTGACAGAAGCAGTACACTAATAGAATTGCAAGCCCCCCTCCAGAGGAAGTGACCTTAATAAATGACAGACCCTGAGTTGATGGTTAAAGTTGGTAACAAGCAAGCAGTAAAAAAGCTAGTTCTTCCTTCTTAGGGATTTTTATTCTTTCTTGTTTATGCTTCAAGTTGCAAATTCGGGTGTTGGGAGGAATTCATTTGCATGTCTCATCTTGAAGGGTGGTGGGGGAGCAAACAACAAGATCTTTTGTCCTCTGATGTCCCACAATAGATTATCTTGTGTTAATGGGCTTTCTTTGCTGGGCAAGAGATAATACCTCCTGTTGGAAACAGTGGGTTACTTACTGGTAACCGTCCTTCTTCAAGATAGGCTGCAGTAATAGGTATTTCCATGCCACAGCACACGATTGATTGGAAAGCTTTCTTGCCCTAGCCTGTCAAAGCAGGGCTGGTGGCCACCACCCCCTGGCCACTCCCTGGCTATATATGTGGCTGCAGCCCTGCCCCTCCTCAGTCCCTAAAAGTCACCAACTCCAAGTTGTGAGGACGGTGGGAGGATTCTGAATGAATCCGAGCAGCCCATCTCAAAGAAGGATGGTTACTGGTAAGTAACCCACCATTCTTCTTTGAGCTGCTAGCTGTGTTGAGGCTGGTGGGTGGAGGTGGGTTCTTTTCTACCTTCAGCACTGCACCCCATAATGGCCAGTGGCCCAGGCATAAGGAGGCCAATAGGTAGTATGGCCTGGCCAAGTGGGGGAAAAATTAAAGGCCCATGATCCTTGAGTGCTCCCTGTCTGTGATCAGTAGGAGCAGTGTGTGGCCTAAAGTCACCTTATCAAGGGGAAAATAAAACCACAGCCACCAGTCAAGGACTGGTAAGGTGCCATCATTTAGGGAACATTGGAGACAGGTGATAAGCCTCTGTCAAGGAAGTGTGGATGAGCACTTCCCCTGGCCTTAGGTCTACAAAATATAGCTTAGCTGGTAATGGGGAAAATAAGGTGGACCCCAGAAAAGAAAAAACTCTGCCTACTGGCGAGTACAAGGAGGCAGAAAGGGGTGGGGGGGAGTATAAAGAGCCCCCCTTTTATTTACTGGTCCAACCAGGGAAGAAAAATACAGGAAGGTGCAGGGAAAATAAATGACTACCTGGTAAAACTTAGTTCCATGGTGAGCAACCCTGCACGGCAGTTGGATGCTGAAAGCACCTTTTTAGGCCCTTGGGTAGATGTGGTCACCGACCACTGAAGGGGCAGGAAAAGTGAGACCGAAATGGTTGAACAAACTACAGGATAGAGGTTGAATTACCACATTAGAGTGAGAACCGGAAGGAGACCTTTAAGATCTGGGTGCATGCGACCCCAGATCTGTTTGATAGGGGTTGGGAGTAGAGGTATTAAGATGTTTCTGTGTGCATGAGTCATGATGCTTTTGTGACTCAACCAACATCCCCCCACCCCCTGTTACTAGGGGTGCAACAATCAGGGGGAGGGAATGGGTGAGGACGATGGTTGACCAAGGTCATAATTCCCTTGGAATATACGACATATGCCTCTCCATGTAACACCTGATGGAGGATTGTAGCAAGGCCGTGCCCCCTTGGTTAGGAGGCGTCCTCCCCTCGGGTCTCTAGCCCCTGTTGGGCGAGACCACCCGGTCCTTTGTCCCCTTGCCCTAGGCAGGGGCTTGGCCCGCCCAGAGTGGGGCGGGCCTCCTAGTCTTTCATCCCTCAGTCAGGGTCCAATGAGTGGGTATCACTGCCTCAGGAGTGGGGGTTTAGGGCTCTCTCGCGTCCGAAAGGGTTGCAAGTCGGGGAAGGGGGTTGGTGCTGGGTAATGGGATCAGTGGAGATGTGGGGTCCTCCCACTCCACTGTGTCCCAGCTCAGGTCCCCAAGGGGGGCTAGAGCTGTGGGGCCTGGGTCAGTGGGGTCCAGGCCGCAACACACTGACCGCCGAGTACCAGAGGCTTCGGTGCATGGGTCAGCGGGGTCCCAGCCGCAACACGCCGCCTGCAGAGCGTCGGAGGCCTCCGTATAGGGGTCAGCGGGGTCCGGGCCGCAACACGCTGCCTCAGCGAGGAGACCCCCCCGTGGAGGCCCGAGCCCCGATTTCCCCCTGGCCACCCTGGGGCCCTCGTCTCGGCCATACCTTGCTTTCCAGTTCCTCCGGGTAGTCGCCCAGGGGTACATTGTAGAAGCCCTCGACCTCATCAGGTGGAGGCAAGTCCAGAAGTGTGTCCAGCTCCTCAGCGAGGGGTAGTTCCTCCATGTCACATGAGGGGGTTGCTGGCGCAGGATCCTCATCAGCCAGGGGTAGCTCCTCCAGATCGCATGGGGTAGGCCAGGCACTGGGCTCTTCAGCAGCTAGGGGGAGCTCCTCCAGGTCCTCCGAGGTAGCTTGGGGTGCAGGCTTCCCGTCCGGTGTCGGCTCTGGCCACCTCATCGATCCCCCTCCTGGGGGTCTCTCCAGCTGGCAGGGAATGACCCAGGGTTCGGGTAGGGGGCCCCAGTCGCTGCCTCGGGGTGGCCCTGGCCAGGCTGACGGGTCCGGTTCGGGCTGCCAGGGCCCAGCTCCTCCCTTGGGCTGTGCAGGGTCAGGAGCAGGCGGAGTTGCAGCCTTCCCCTCCACCACCCTGGCCTCAACTGAGCTGCCTGCCTCTCCCTTTATACTTCCTGTCCCGCCCCTCCACTTCCGGGCTGAATGACAGCCCCTGCCTGACTCCGCCCTCCGGCCATTTTGCAGGTTTAGCTGCCTTTTCCCAGAGGGTGACCACATCTCTTTGCTACAAGGCTGAACTGAGAATGTGAGTGAGTTTCTGGCTCTGGGTAGAAAGACTCATAACAAAAGTGTTAGAGTATGGTGGGAAATTGATCCCTCCTTCTGTTAGATACCCCAGAGCAGAACAGAAGGGCACGTCTACATAGCACTTTTATTTTGAAATAAGACTCGTTATTTCGAAATAAAAGAAATTAGGTCTACATGACGTTTTCTTATTTCGAAAGGACGGACCTCGTCCTTTCGAAATAAGAATCGTCATTTCGAAAAAGTAAAACCTACCTCCCCTCGAAACGGCTGTTATTTCGGAAGGGATATTTTGAAATAAAGCTGTTCTTTCGAAACAACACTGTGTAGACCTGTTGTTATGAAAGAGCTGTTTCGAAAGAACAGGTCCAAACAGCTTTATTTCGAAATATCCCTTCCGAAATAACAGCCATTTGGATGGCAGGCTTTCCCTTAATTCGAATTAACATTTTGTTAATTCGAATTAACTTATTTCGAAATAAGGATTTTATTTCAAAATAACTCATTTTGAAATCCTTATTTCGAAATAACAATGCATGTGTAGACATAGCCGAAGAGCGCTGGGGGTAACCCTGAAACTGAGAATAAGTCAGGGAAGGGAGGTGTCACCCACAAACTAAAAATGGGGGAGCAGGACCAAGGTCTGCTGACCACCCCTGCCAGCACTGGACAGAGCTGGAAAAAAGCAGAGGGACTGGGATGGGAAACAGGAGGCAGGGAACGGACCACCGACTGTCATAGCACGTGGCCAAAGAGAGAGGCTTACCATCAATCAGCGGCCTACTAGTGGCCTTCGTGGAACTGGTGGGTAAGACAAGTGACACCGGGTGTAAGACTTAGGAATCTTCTGGACCGCTTGGTGGTTCTACAGTGAATTGGGAGATAGCCAACTTCCTAGTTAAATGGAGATTTTTCTGGAGACAAGGGGGGATGGACCAATATGATCTGATGGCTCCGAATTAGCTCAAACCATACTGGCACTATGATCCTACAGGCCCTGTCCATGTATGTAGTAGTCAGGCCTCCATTGGGGTGGACTTGTTAACCTGGAACTCAGTCTGTGTATACCACCAAGTCTCAGTCACCTGCACACAGTGGTTTGGGATTATATAGATAATCAAGGAACAGGAAACTTCGCTCCAACATGAGACATTGGGGTTCCCTCTTCTAGACAGAGAAAAATGAGGGGGAAAAAAAATCAGTGGTTTCACTAGGTTGAGGTGTCCCCATAGTGTGTTAGCGGCCTGACAAGGTAAGGGGAGGCATGACTGCTCTCAAGAGTTTTCAACTTTGGAGGCCTCTGCCTTGGAGTATGGAAACTACATGTGCACCCAGGGAATTAACAGCTAGGGTGAACATCGGCTTTCGACTCGGCACTCAGTGGAGAAGGGGTCCAAGGGCTGCAGATTTGAATCCTGAGGATGGGCATAACCAAGTTGGCTGGGTCTTGTGAATGTGAGGCAATAACCCTTAATGTCCCAAGGGAGGGGGAAGGGTTGGAGCCCACCCCGTACGTAGGCCAATTAATAGGGATTGTAGCTCTGGTTTCGGGTAGGTAAGGGTCACCAAAGGCAGGAACAATGTCGGTGCAAGGTCTCCAAGGCTCATGGGGCACATACAAAAGGTGATCTTCCCGAAGGGGAAGAAAATATTGGCTCACGAGGAAGAGCAGCATAGAGAACCTTCAGGCATCCCGCAAGACCCTAGAAGGGAACATCCTCTAAGAGAGGCGAAAAACAAGGAGGGAAGTATTAGGGACCATCAGGAGGTGAGTCCCGGTTGGTCATTTTGAGGGGTGTGGAGGTAGTTGATCCTAAAACTCCCACGCGAGCAACCCATCCTGTTGTCTAGTGATAGCTTGCTCTGCTATGGGTTAAGAGAGGGCAGGCAATAGAAGAGCTCCTCCAGCCATGATTTCGGGGGTAGCGGCCTCTAAGGTAGACCAGATAGGTACCCAGGTGTTAACCCTCTTGAGTCCTTACAAGGTTAACAAGGTATGGCACTGGCTGAAGTGGGAGTAGGGGGGCATCCCCCATAGAGGAAGAATCCTTAGAGGATTCCAGTGGAACCACCAGGTGTTTCTTGTAGGTGGAGGGTAGTGCCCTGACTTAGGATCTTGCCTCAGGGTCATCCTCCCAAGCTGGGTGAGTGCACTTTTCTTCTGGTACTCAAAGTAAAGCAGGTAGTGATCTCCCATGACGGGGGGAGGGGAAGAGAATCCCAGTTTGTTACTAGGCCAGCTGGCCTGTCAATGGGGAGGGGCGGTTGAGAGGTTTCGGGAGTTTGATTTGTACCCGCAACTGGAAGAAGGGTAGAAGGTACCCGATGGAGTAAACCTGTAGCCATGGGAAGTGTCAACTGTCCCTTACAGGCTGGGGAGGGGTGGCTAGTAGGCCAGGAAGGCAACATGCCTAGGTATTTTACATCCCCTTGGGGGTCCTGGGCATCAGAGAGCATAGCTTCTGTTCCGGCTGTGAACAGAGGACCACCTTTAAAGGGAGGAGGAGGCACCCTCCTCTCCTGGAGCCATGCCACCTGCCACTGGGTTATGGGTGAGGCCATGTTGCAGCTCACCATGTCTGAGGCATCCCAGACAGATAACAATAGGTCCTGGGACGCTAGTCTGCCCTGTTCGAGAAAAGCATCATAATCCATCTTATTCTCCTGTGGGAGTAAGTGTGTGAATTTATTCATGCACTCCTACACATCCATGCCATATCTGGCTACTATGGCTTGATAACTGGGTATTCAGAGCTGGATGGTAGAGGAGGAATAAGCCTTCCACCCCAGGAGATCTAACTCCCTCGCATCCCTCGACACTGGGAGAGGGTCATGAGGAGCCGGCCCCAGGCCTAGTGCTGCTTCCACCACCCCTTGAGACAGCGCTGAGTGGTAGGTGAAGAAGGTAAAATCACTTGCTGGAACCTGGTATTTACGGCCTGCTGTGTTTGATATGGGGGCAATGGACCCGAGGGTTTGCCAGCGCAACATGGCAAGGTCCTGCACACTAGGGTGCAGGGAAACTGTTATGGGCTCTGTCAAAGTGATGGCTGGGCCGAATTAAGTGTCACTAGGCCCTGTGTGAGAATGAGCCTCCATCCCCACATGAGCGCAAACATGGCAAAGAAGGTTGAAATGCGCCATGAGGTCCCCACTGTAGTAGCAGGGCATGGGGTTCAGGGCTCTATATGGTGCTGGAGAACACGGGGCCAAGCCAGGCTGAGTGGTACCATGAGGACGTGTTGGGGTCTCCTGGGGAGACCATTCATGGGGTCGGTACCTGTAGGGCTTCAGTACCAGGTTCGTTTACTCCCTTTTGAGACACCCTCCTCAGGGCTCAAGGGTTGAGAAACCTCACAGGCCCGCATTTGCAGTGCCGGAGAAGGCAGGGTAACATGGTGCCGAAGGGAGGACATAATGGTACCGAGGCCCTCGTCTTGACTAGCCGGCTCTGGTGCTGAGGAACTCAGCACTGAAATTGGTGACGGAGTTTGGTATCACTCTCGGGGCGGCCAGGGTCCTGAAGCAAAAGCTGATTTACCCTTTTTCTTGGGGGCACTGGAGTGGGAGGCATCAACAGGAGGAGGAGAGCTTTCACTGCCTCAAAAGCCTCCAGGGTGGAAGGGACTGGTATTGACTTCTGCCGGTCCCGAGGTGACCCCCAGATGGGGGATGTGGAGTGGCGCTGATGCTTTGGTACTGACACTGTTACCAAGCTCATCTTCTTTTGCTCTCAAGGAGAATGGCGCAGGGTAGGTTTCGCTGTTGAGCTGGCATGCGGTACTGAAGAATGCCCTGAAGCTTAGGAGGCAGGCTGCCGTACTTGCTCCAAGGCCAACACACAGCACCTGTGCTCTCTTTTATGGTCCGTGGTTTGAAGGACCAACAGAACGAGCACTCTGTGACCAAATGGGCTTTGCCCAGGCTTTGGAGGCACTTCTTGTGGGGGTTGTCCCACCGGAAGGCCTTGCCGCACGCAGCACAAGGTTTAAACCCTGGCATGACAGATGGCAAGTCAGAGTGATTTCCTAGCTCCAAAGCTTCACGCTCGGTGAGAGCAGCGCTTTTTAGTGGATTGACATCCACAAAGAGGTTCTCCCAATCGAGTGAGTGGTTCATATAAGACAGGCTGCTTGCACAATTGCAAGGAGCTAGCTGTTTTGATACCTTCACTGAGGGTGGAAAATTGAACTGAGGAGGGGCAAGGCTGTTGCCATATATATAGCCGGGGGTGGCCATGGGGCGGTGGCCGCCAGCTCTGCTTTGACAGGCTAGGGCAAAAAGCTTTCCGACCGATCGTGCGCTGTGACACAGACACACCTATTACTGCATGTACCTGAGCAGCACTCAAAGAAGAACTAGCATTTCACATTTGTTAACACTTCCCTCTTTGCTGGGAATTTACAGTTGGAGAGCAAACAGTTAAATTTTACTTTATAGAATGAGACCCAGATAGTATAAGTGAGATTAATGAATGTAACAACTTACAAGTGTTTCAAAAAGTATAAACATTTGAACACATGTTTATAACTCCAATGTGTATTTAAACAGTGCTAACCTACAGGTGGGCCAGGCCGGTTCTAGCTGCACATTTGTCAGTGTTCAGTTGAAACCTCAGGAAGTTGGTATAAGCTGGCACCTGGTCTGCCAGCGTTACATATGGAACTTCACTATATAAGAATGATTTTGTTTGCTGAAGATCTGTCAGTGATTTGTTGAGGTTCTCTGTGTATACAGAGATTCTCAAGCTGGGGTTGGGACCCCCAAAGGGTCATGAGGATATCATGGCACAGTTGCAAGCTGTCAGCCATACACATAGCTTACAGCAAGAGCCCTTTAGAACTGAGGGGCTAGAGAGCAGCAAATGCTGACTGGGTGGTCTGAAAGCAGAACCATACCCAGCAGTAGTGCAAAAGTAAGAGTGGCATGATATGTGGGTGCAGCAGCATGGCATAGGAGGAACTTTGCTTTTGGGTGGGGGGGATGGGTCACGACAGCCTGAAATATTTTCAAAGAGGGCCCCAGCAAAAAAGGGTTTGAGAACCTCTGATGTCTCTGTGAAAAGGATAAGTGGAATTGCTCTCTACTTAGCAGTTTATTGATGTTTAGTACACTTCAAGCAGATACAATGATTTTTCTGCATTGTGTTTCAGTTTCACTACAGCACCATGACTATTACCAATTGTATCTTGTCATTTCAATTTTTACCACATGTTCTCTCACTGTGTTCTGTATCTCAGCTAAACCTCATTTCTCCAGCTCACTACCATAGCTGTTGCTGAGTGACAAAGCTCAGTCTGAAAATGTCAAACATAATGAGTTACCATCACAAGTGAGAAAATTGGTCACAGTCAGCCCCTGTAGGAGCCCTATTATATGTTCAGTTGGCTCTTCTTGTTCATCACACAAGCCCAAGTCAGAGGGAAATACTATTACCATCTCTGTTATAGGCTTGCCCAGGGTCAATGGGGAACTGAGTATCCAGGGGAAAAAAAAGCTTCTGAATGTCAAGGCTAGCTTTCAAACTCAACCTTTGTTGCAATTAAATGCCACCAAGTCCCTATTCATCTTTCCCTTTTGTTCCAACAACACAAGTAACCTGAGGAAAAACATGACTATTCCCAGAAATAATAAATGATAAATTTGCCAGGTATTACAGGAGGAGAAATCTAGTTTCATATTCTCATTAAAAAAGAGAGACTGAAACTTTGTTCTCAGTTACTAAGATAAAGTCTAATGGCCTAAAATGAGAGGGAAAAAGAAGTAGAAAAGGAGGTTAGATTGATGGTTGGATCACAGCACTGGGACAAAAGATTTGGGTTCTGTTTTGATTCTGCTCTACACTTGTTCAGCATCACACAACACATATTTGCTGAGTGCTTCAGTTTTTTCTAAGAAAATGAGTAAACATGTAGGGGTTCTGTGAAACAAATTGTTTCTAGAATGGTTTGAGGTCTTTAGCTATGACACAAAAGATAAGAAGGATGTACAGGAGATGTCATTACGGAGTCTTGTTTTTCCTTTGCGCATGGGGGGGCAGAATAAACAGAAAAGCCTTGAAGAAAGAAATTTTGACTTCTGGGAAATTGTCTGTGGGTATGGCCACACACACTTCTTATTTCGAAACAACAGAGGTTGTTTCGAAATAAGAAGTGCCATGGCCACACGACGCACGGCCATTTCGAAACAAGCAAAC
>ML682060.1:34297261-34337776 GCA_007922195.1 Podocnemis expansa
GGGGGCCGGAGGAAGCACCGGCCCGGGATTCCCCCGGCGGCGCCGACGCGCCTGCCCGGGGGCGGGGCTGGGGCTGCCGTCGAGGCCCCGCCCTGGGATTCCCCCACGGGGCTGACGCACCTGCCCGGGGGCAGGGCTGGGGCTGCCCTCGAGGCCCCACCCCGGATTCCCCCGCGGGGCTGACACGGGGCGGGGCTCCCTCCGGCCCCGGCAGCAGCGGGCTCCAGCCGCGCGCCGGGGCCGCCCCCCCGGGTTTGGGGGCAGTGGGGGCTTTGAAGGCACCCGTCAGCTGAGGCGCCCTGCGGCGGCTCACCTGACGGGTGCCTTCAGCCCCTGCAGGCACCTGCCGGGTTAGGTGCCCAGCCACGCCTTACCCTGCCGGTGCCTGCAATCCCCTCCCCTGTCGAAATAGCAGGTCCACACTGTGGACCTGCTATTTCAATGCCTTATTTCGAAGACAAAGTTTTTTGTCCTCGAAATAAGTTGTTTCGAAATAAAGAGTTATTTCGAAACCTCTTGTTTCGAAACAAGCCCTCCCCGTGTGAACATAGCCTGTCTGTCTGTCTGTCTGTCTGTCTATCGATGCAAAAAACAGTACCTTACCATCTGGTTGCTCAATAGAAATTCATTTTCACATGAAAGACCAACATAATTTAGAAGAGTTGGATTTTAAAAAAATTAACGAGTCAATTAATTTTTTTTACATTCAAAACAGATTTTGCAGAAAGTCTGAGAGATACATGACCTACTGTAACCTTCTACTGAACAGTCTGTCAAAATAGCAAGTAAAAGAAAAGAAAAGCACATTCTACAATCACTGTAAAAAAGCCTAGAGCTTTGGGTGGGGAGCAAAGATTATAGCATGGTGAAGAGAAAAGTGTTGAAATCTTGGATGCTGGAGTGAACAGGAGAGCTGTAAAGATTGAAGCATCTGAATGTGGCTGAGGGTTAAAGTCCTTGCCCTACTCTGAGCTGCAGGAGCCCTTCTGACACTGTCTTCCCCTGGTGCAAATGTGATGGATTTGTGCCAAAGGGTCTCCTGGAGGTGCATGTTCTGAGACCAGCAGGCACATTTGCAGTAAACTGTGACAACGTATTTAGTCGTAGCTGGGATCTCCACCAATCCATTAAAATTGCAACCTGAAATGTTGCAGCTCTTTACAGGTATGGTCATCAGGTTGCTGTCATATGTGAAATGGACTGTCTTGACATACCAGGCACCAGCCTAATGGAAGCAAAGCTGATAGATTATGAATGCCAAGAGGAGAAAGATTCATTACTTCTGCATTCCAGTGTCTGAATCACTTATCTGGTAGGGCATTATTATTGCAAGTTGAGGCCAAGTCCTCACTGATTACCTGCACACCCATCTCTTCTTGACTACTTAAACATTGGCATGGTCACGCCATTGTCATAGTAGTTTATGTGGTGACAGAGGAACCAGATGATTTTGTCAGGGATCGTTTCTACAATTAAGTGGAATCCCTCCATATGATAACCTGATGATTCTGTGTCATTGGCCATTATGGTTCAGGTATACCCAACAATAACTTCTGCCACTTGACTTGCTCATTACCTGCATCTCTGAGTCTCTCTAGACTCGTTCATGATTCAAGTGTTGCTGCATACATCAGCTGTTCTGGATCTCTCACAATGAAGGAGTTGGGCCAGACCACATAATCACATGTGACAGACATCTTTTCACCTCATGCAGAGTATGGGAACAGAAGGGTTGTGATTTTCCTTTGCTAGATCGCTAGTGTTGTGGGGTTTAATTTGGTGTTGTAATGCAGGCCAGAGAGCCCTGTAGTTAACATCCCAGTCTCTCTCCTGTTTCCCTCCCTCTCCTTTTTGTGTCCCAGGAAAATTAACAGTTGTTATGTGAGTTTGATTTTCTGTATTAGTTGACTTATTCCTAGAGGTCACACCAGTGTTAATCATCTGTACACTTGGCTAATAGGCAGAGGTACTAATCTTCAGGAACCCAGGGTGTCATTGATCCCAGAGGAGTATTAAAGAGCACTGAAGAAGGGAAAGAACCAGGAACACCACCACCTTTAGAGATCAGGGGCACCCCAAAAAGGGAGCTACAGACATCATGAGGGGTTAGACAGGGGAAGCAAATGGAACTTGGAAGAGATTCAAAGATCATGGATAGAAGTGAATTAGATGACAGCAGAGCCTGGGTGTTCCACAGCAAATAAGAAAAGGTGTTAAAGAGAGAGGCAACGGACAGGAATAATTTACAAGTGAGAGAAGCAAATGTGGTAATTACAGTGGATGGGGGACAGGGTTTGAGCCTCAGAGGAGGGAAAGAGATGGTAATGAGAGAGAAAGAAAGTGTCCTATAAGAGGGCCAAGATCGTGAAAAAATTGTTAACACTGTAAAGGTGGACAGCTGGAGGTAGCAACAGTGAAAGTATTTATGAAAAGTGAGAGATAGTGAGGAGATGAAAACAAATGAGCAAAGAGGAGAGGACTGCATGGTGAAGTAGAAGGAAACTGGGGAGAGAAATGGCATTTAAGGGTAGAGAAAGTGAAAGTGTGGCTGGGTAGCAGACAGGCACAAAAGGAGAGAAGTCTGGTGCAAATGAAACTAAGAAAAATTGGGAGGCTTCAGAGTAGAAGACAGATATTCAGGAGTGATGGTAGCCATTAGTGATTCATGGTATCTTATTCATTGTAAGCAGTTAGCAGGAATGAAATAGCAAGCAGATAATGGCAGTAGCAACAATCATGAGCAACAAAACAGCAACTAATTGCTGGCAATCAAATAATGTCAATCAATTGCATTGTAAAGGCTATCAATTGCAAGGAAAGCAGTTGCTTAATGGCAGCTGGTAACAGTGAGATGGCCAGTGGTGGCAAAGCAAAGCAGATGGTAAATAGTGATAATAATGCTGATGATAAAGCATAGCTGCAGAAAATAGGAGCAGTTAATGTCACATTGGAAACTGAGGGGTGCACAGCAGGACTGGTGAAAGGGTCAGACGCAGAGGAAAATAATTAGGGATTAGTGTAGGATTTAAATTGCTAGAAGGAAATGAGGGGAGATAGTAAATCCAGTTCTGTGGTTTCTGATTTTGTGTGAATAAGAATTCTTGTCATTCTCTGGTTGGTCGAGTCATTAAAGAGACTTGCACTTCTAAGAGAGGGAGGAAACAGGGTCTGAAGCTTCATATAATGACTTGAAAAGTGGAAAGGCAGGAAAGGATGGGAAATAGGTGTCCCATCAGTCACTCTTAGGGTATGTCCATGTAACCTGCTAGGGTGGGCTCAAATTCATTCAGTTGCCCCTCTCCAGTGCCTCACAGAGAAAACCCCTGCAGAAAGCAACTGGAGAGCCAGGATCCAGTTGTTAAAAGGACTCACAGCGAAGACTGCTCAGAGTTTCCATCCCACATTAAACTATTACTCAACAGAAACATAACAATGAACTTTATTAACTAACTAAACACATCTTATCCTAAAGAACCATAATACATTTAAACAAAACAGTAAGAAACCCAAAAGTCCCAAAGTTCAGGTGGAGTCACCCTTATCTCAATTGCAGTCTTTTAAGTCCTTGGGGCTTGAATGCAGAATGAAAGCAATCTTCATCCCCTCTAGCTGCAGGAATCTTCAGGCAGATGCCATGCAGTCCTTTCTTCCTCCTGTGTAGCCAGCACCATGCAATCAGGTCACTGGCCATCCAACTCTCAGTTCCACTGCAGACAACTCCCCTGCAAAGCAGTCCAAAGCAGGGAGAAAACATCCTGCAGTCCACTCCTGCTCAGCTCCTTTCACTGAGTCCCTTAGCAGATGTCCTCTGCAGCTCTCTGTTTGCTCCTCTTCAGGCTGCTCCTCTCAGGCTTCTCCCTGGGCATGCAACTCCAGCAAAACAATAATACTTGTGGGGCATGCTCAGTGTGCTCCCTCACCCTCTTACCAGAAGTTTCTGGTTTCTGGGCTGCAAAATCTGCCCAACAATGTAACCCAGCCATAAGGGTCCCTAAAAGAGATTGCACCTATTTAGGCACATGGGTTACATCCACACGCAGGGCAAGTCATTTTGAAATAAAGCCCTTAATTCGAAATGACTTAATACGAAATCACTAAAAAACAATTCAAAATAAGGGGAAAGCCCCAATCAAAAACAGTGGACTTGCTATTTCACTTTAGAGGAAGGGCACCATGGGAGGTATGGCAACATGGCCGCCTCCCTGGGCCATGTCGGCAGCCATGTTGCCAGCCAATCCTATAAAAGCTGCCACCGAACTCACTTCCCTGTTCATTTTGGCTAGCAGGAATCTGCAAGCGACAGACATGGACTCTGCCCGGCTGCCTACCAGCGCCATGCAACAAATAGACCCTCTGCCCACCTGCAGAGTGTCCTGCTGACATGAGACACTCTGCTTGCAGACCCTGATGGTGCCCAGCCTGTGCCCGAGGCTCTCATCCATCTGGGCTGCAGAGCAGAGCTACTTCCCCTGCCCTCTTCTGTGCCTGGGACACCAGCCCAGACTGGCGGGAGCGGGTAGTGCTCCGAACCTGGGGGGACGACCAGTGGCGGAGGAATTTCCGCATGAGCAGAGCCAGCTTCAACTTCCTGGTCCCAGAACTTGCCCCACTGCTGCGCCGAAGGGACACCACCATGGGGCCTGCTATCCCTGTGGATAAAAGAGTGGCTATGCCCCTGTGGAAGATGGGCACTCCGGAGTCGCACAGGTCTGTAGGGCACCTGTTAGGTTTTGGGAGGTCCACCACTGGGAACATTCTGTTGGAGGTCACCAGGGCCATCACCCTGGTCCTGCTGCGATAGCTGGGCACCCAAGGGGAGCTGCAGGACACCATTGCTGGCATGGCCACACTGGGCTTTCCCAATTGTGTGGGGATCCTGGACGCCACACACATCTCTATGTGAGCCCCAGCGCGCAGAGCTGCGTAGTACAGAAACCGGAAGGGGTACTACTCTCTCATCCTGCAGGCCCTTGTGAACCACCGGGGCATTTTTCAAAACTGTTATGTGGGATGGCCAGGGAGGGCCCATGATGCCAGGGTCCTCCATAACTCTGCCCTGTACCGGGGCATGGAGGTGGGCACCATCTTCCCCCCTCATAACATCAATGTTGGGGGAGTAGAGGTTCCTGTCCTCATTGTGGCAGATGCGGCCTAACACCTTCGCCCATGGCTCATGCGGCCGTACCCAGGGCCCCTCAATCCCCACCGGCCCATTTTCAACCACTGGCTGAGTCACTGCCACCCAGTGGTCGAGCGGGAATTTGGCCGCCTCAAGGCACGCTGGAGGTGCCTCCTTATGCACCTCCACCTTGCAGAGAGGACAATGCCACAGGTCATCAGTGCATGTGTGGCCCTGCACAATGCGGGGTGAGACTGTTGCTGCTGCCTGGGAAGCTGAGGCACAACTTCTCAAGCAACCCAGACCTGTGCCCCCACAGGAGCAGCTGTCACAGAAAGCTGTGACAGTTCTGGACATACTGATGAACACCTTTGCCGTGGAGAAACTCTGAGGGCCAGGCCTGCCCTGCCCCACACCACCCTCTCCCCCATTCTCCCACAGCCAGCCACCACCCATCCACCCACACTGGCAACTACCCCCAATAAAACCACTCGCAACCAAGAATATGTGTTTCAAATTATTTATTTAACAAAATAGGGGTTGGGCAGGGAAGGGCTGGGGAGGGTTAGGGGATGGGGAAATGTGGGGGGTGTCTCAGGGGAGGGCCAGCAACTTGGAAGGGGGAGACTGGGGAAGGGGGTGGGGGAGTCTGGGTGGCAGGGGAGTCCTTAGGCGGGGCCTGTGGGGGGGTCCAGGGGTGGTGGTGGTTCCCGCCCCTGCCCACGGCTGCCCTGGGTCCAGGGTCGCCTCCAGGGAAAGCCAGTTGGAGGACCCCCTGCAACAGCTGGAGGGGCCATGTGCTCCACCAGCTGGCGGATGCTGCTGGCAATGGCTTCTACTGCGGTGGGCAGGCTGTCACAGAGATGCTCGAAGGCCTGCGCCTGCTGCTCCAGGGCAGCGACCACTGAGTCATTCGCAGCTGCCACCTGCTGCAGCAGGCAGAGGGCAGAGTCCTGGCTCCTGGCCTGTTCTTGGCGCCAGGCCTGGGTAGATGCCTCTGTCCGCTGACCAAGCTTATCGAGGCTCTCCAGGATCTCCCTGCGTGTCCGGGGGGGCCCTCCTTCTCCTCTGTGGTGGTCTCAGGATGCTGCGTTGGGAAGGTGGTGCTGCACGGCGGGCAGCTGGGCGACGTGCTGGAGGGAAGCAGAAAACACAGTTGCCCCCTGCCGCCTGCTGGCCCTGTCTGTGTGCAGGCTGTCTGCAGCACACACGTCTGCCCTGACTGTCAGCAGGATTCAGGATCCTGTGGGACATTGCCCTGGGGTAGGGCTACCAGATCCCAAAGCCTGGAAAGGAGGACAGGGAAGTACGAAAAGGAGGACATTGGAGGACACATGGGAGAAAATGTAGTATGGATTTAATATTCTTCTGTGTTTAGGGGGCCCTGGAACACTCTCCCTTAAAAATAAGTATCCTATGGCATTCCAGGATACTTCAACCCCTACAGCAAAAAGCCTGACAAAATCCTGTATTTTAAACTGCCTGCCAGACAGAGAATGTGAGGATAAAAAGAAGAACAGGACAGTAAAAAGGGGACCATGTTCTCCTTTTGCCCAACATCTGGTAACTGTACCTTGGAGGCACACATGCTAGTGGTGCCCACAATGGTGAGTTGGATTCACCCACGCCTTGCTCTAGGGAGTCTCCCAAGGCCACTTGCCAGTGGTGAGGCCTGCATGGTCTCCACCCCACCCAAGATGCGGCTGCATCTTTGACACCCAGCCCCTGTGACCCTGGTGCCACCTGTCTCTCAGGTACCCATGGCCATGGGAGGGGCTCTGCACCCGCCGACTCTATGCCCTACCTGCCCCAGTGCCCGGCCCTGTACCCCCTCGCTGCCTGTGACCCAGACAGGCCCAGCCCTGCGTGCTTCTGCGGGAGAGGAAGACTCACTCACAGGGGCTCCAGAGGTCCAGCGTGATGTCCCCATGTCCATCTTGGACACCCCAGGGGCCAGAATGGTCTCAGGCCCCTGCTCCTCTGCACTGGTCTCCGCCTCTGGCACAGGGAACAGCTCAGGGGTCCCTGGTATGGCCTCTGCTGCTTGTGGCAGTGTGGCAGGAGACTGCCTGACGTCCACAGACACTTTGGACTCAGTGTCCACTGCCTTAGGGCCGGAGGATGAACTACGGTGTCAGCCGGTGTCAATGGCCTCAGCTGGCAGGCCACTGGGCTCCGGCCACAGGAAGGCATGGAGTTTGTCATAGAAAAGGCAGGTAGCAGAGCTACCTGCCCCCTGGAGCTCCCATGCCTCCCTGGTCCGGGCATGGTACTGCCTGAGAGCCTTTATTCTGGAGAGCACCTGCTCCATGGTGCGCTCGTGGCCCTCAGTGGACAGCTCTGCGGCGATTTCTGGTATATGTCCCGGTTCCTTTGGCTAGCCCGGAACTGGGACAGGATGTCCTCCCTCCTCCAGATGCTGAAGAGACACTGGACCTCCTCAGCAGTCCAGATGGGGGCACGGCGTCACCCCCCTGGGGCACTGGTGCCATGTGCTGCCATGCCTGAATGGGGCTGTCAGCAAGCTGGCAGGCGCGCACGCAGGATGGGACTTCCTGCTTCCCTTGGGTGCTGTGCACTCTGAGAAGAAGGTCAAGACAGTTATTTCGAAACAAGCATTGTTTGGAAATAACATGTCCAAATGATGGTTATTGCAAAACGACTCATTTCGAAATAACCGTCGTTTCAAAAGAACATGTCCCAACGGTGTTATTTTGAAATGAGTCATTTTGAAATAACCGTCATTTTGAAACAAAAGTGGTTTAAGCCGTTTCAAAACGACGGCTCTTGTTTCAAAATGATGGGCTCCGTCGTTTCGAAACTAGAAAATGTCGTGTGGACATACAGTTTTTTATTTCAAAACAACCAGTGTTGTTTCGAAATAAAAGACTCGTGTAGACATACCCTTACAGTGGCAGACAGCATGAAACTTTAGCTATGTTTAGCATTCTTATTACATGATCAAATATGATGAAGTCTTGCCTTGACTATATACATTTTTTTCTTTAGTATTCCTATATTGAATCTTTTGAAACCTTGAAGCTATTTGAATTGCTGGGTTTTTGTTTAAGCTTGGATTTAGTGACTTGTTAGAGCACTTCACTAATAAGAGCTTGGAATGAAAGGAGGGCAGATTAAACAAGGAGAATATTCGAGATTATTGAGTGGTGACTGATGGATTAATGAGACTATACTTCAGGAAACAGTGTGACATTTATAATTGGTGGGTCAAATTCTACTGACTTATACTCATGTCACACCACTGATTTCAGCTAAATTGCACCAGCATAAATGAGGACAAACCTGTGTTTACTTGCTTTAGTACAGTAGCTGTGAAGAATATGCAGACAATGTGACAGTTGCCACAAAACAAAAGAAACAATTATAATAAATACATTTTCTTTTGTCACTTATTCTTATTTTTAATCCTAGGACAATATTTTAAAAGGGGGCATTATTTAAAAAAACAAAAAACAAAAACAAACAAAAAAAAACCCCACCAACCCAAGCAACAAAGCTAATAAATGCATTATTGTAGTAAGACTGAAATGCTAACCCTATAACCATTGTGCTGTTACCATGCATGCTCTTGTACTTCCAACTCCATCTGTACCTCAGTAGTGTCCACATGTCAGAGGAAGAGCAGCTCTGCCAAGCATAAAATTAGCCTTATGCACTGAGTAAAATTCCTCTTCATAAGAGAAGCATCCAGACCTCAACTTAGTCTCATCTGATAATATGCAAGAGGAATGAAAGGCAGGCCATTGATGTTTAAAAAGAAAACAGAATGATTTTTTAATAATTGTCTATGGTGGAGATTGATCATTGGATACAAAGTCATCAAGGGGGTGGAAGGTACATAACTAAATCACTTACCCCAGGATGGCACTTTATCAAATGACTGAAGTCTACACATATGTGATCACAGACATACACTAGTGTGCATTTTTGTTACATTCTGTATACAATTGTTTTAAAAGGCATGTCTTTATGAATGCAAAACACAGATCTAAATCCACTAGTCAGTGTCTATTTGAATGCTTTTTTGTTTTCCTTTGAATTCAGGTTTCCCTGCAGGCTTACAAACTTGGAAAGGTTTTTGCCTTTTAAAGCTTGTTTGCTTACAATACAGTTTCTCCCTAGGACTATGTCTACACTTAGATTGTTAAATCAAATTAACTTAAATCAAACTAATTAAATCAAACTAATAATCATTAAATTGAATTAAGTTAGATCGAATTAACGTGGGTCCACTAGAAACCCAAATTGAACTATCATGTCCATGGACAAGACTTGCTAGTTTGGTTTAGGAGACGGGCACCATGCCCCTACCTAAGATATAGAAAGAGGAAGGCACCTTGGGAGGCAGAAGCACAAAAAGCGTTATTTTGAACTGGGTTAAATCGAACTAATAAGTTTGATATAGCTGTCATTTTGAATTTAAGGGAGGTTTTATAATTTCAAAATGAGCTTTCCTTTTTCTGATTGAGGGAGGTCCTTATTCTGAACTAAGGAAAGATAGTGTAGCCATGCCATACTTTAAATTGAATTGTCACTAATTTGATTTAAAGTGTAAGTGTTGACATAGCCTAGGTCATTAAGGGATCAGAATAAGATATAGGTGTTAGTATTTCCTTAAAAAAAATAACATAACAGACTGTATCTTTGGTAATGAAACAGTATGAGACAGAACTCTGGGAAGAACATGGAGTGACAAAAAAAGCTTATTTTATTAAACTGGTTAGTAGAAGGGTAGCTATGCTATATGCTTTCACAGTATTTGCAGCAAAGCAAACAAAGCAGTAGGGACATTCAAATGTAATTTTAAACTTCAGCTGCTTGCTACATTTATTTAGATATCATCAGTGAATGATTGCAAAACTCCAAAAGAAGAAATTAAAGTACATTTTGTAGTTTACTTCAATTATGGTGATAACATTGACAGAAAACATTTGGCTGCAGTCAAGCTAGGAAGAGGTAGATTTAGTGCCCCTGAGTAATATTTCTTTGAGAGCTGCTAATATTTCTCTGCTTGTAATATGCAATAGATGATAAAAACGCCATGTAGGGTAAGGAATTTGAAAGCAGATCTTTGATTAATAAGGCTTCTTTGGAAATTATAAGTTGAGACAGATATATTCTTCCTAATGCAAGCTAATGAGTGATACTCATGACTAAAATCGAGATACATTGGGCACAGGACAATAGCAAAGGTTCAAAAGAAAGATGAATGAACATTTAATAACTTGATGATTGTGCAACTCCTGAACTAAATTGGTGGTTGACACCAAGTAGGAGAGTGGGAACTTGATATATTCTTGCAAATAACTTTGCTTTTATTGACTAGGGACATGAAAAGTACTTCTGAAAGGTCAGGGTTAGCCAAACTTTCTGAACTCATTTCAAACTTGTCCAGCACTTACTTATTCCACACTATCATTCCAAGTCTTACAGCTTTGATCTTTAACAGCATATGCCAGGAATCTGGTTTAGTGAATGTATACTTATGTTGGGTATTGGAGGTAAAGAGAGAAAGGAGTCCAGAAAAGATGCATGGCATCATATAGTCCATCGTTTCCTAACCTTTTGAAGGCTGGGGACCCATTTTTTACTGGGAAAAAAAATGCGGATCTCTGCCTATTGCCACTGCAAAGCGGCAGTGATGCCGCAGCCAGCATCTGGCCTGTGCTGGGAGAATCCAGCCCATGTCACACTGGTGGAGCCTCCAGGACTGGCCTGTGACCAGGAGCTGCCATGGCCATTGCCCCTTGCCCTGTCAGGGACTGGGAGCCTCTGTGGCCATGCCCCCCACCCTCTGCCCATGCTGGGGACTGGGAACCACAGCGGCCATGGCCCCCACCTCTGTGGCCAGCAGAGTCCGGCCTTGAATCACCCCAAGCCCCTCCCTAATCTCCCACACTTCCACTCCCTTCCCCCACAGCCCTGGGCTGACCCCCCCATCCCTTTTCCTGGTGTGTTCCCATCCCAGAGCCTGACACCTCTCCACCAAGGGCCCCCTTACTTGGCCCCTGGAGCTGGGAACAGCCATGCCACAGGCAGCTAGTTGCTCCCTCCCTGAGCATGCTCAGGGAGGTGGGGGAGTTTTAAAAACTCACAGCCTAGGGCAGAGCAGGTCTCTGCCACTGTCTGGCTCCTGCCATATGGCCCCACTGCAGCATGGCTAGCGTCTGGCTTCAGCTCCCAGCTTGTCCATGGACCCTTTTAAGTAAGTCTGTGGCCCCCCAGGGGTCTGTGGACCACAGGTTGGGAACCACTGATATAGTCCAAAGTGTAGAGTCTTATTGTCTAGATTCTAGAGAATAGTAATGTGCTTCTCACTGTTAGCTGACATTTTACATTTCAGACTCACATACAAACCTAGAATTTTAATATATAGAATGTTAATATATAGATTGGAATATAGATGGATTAGAAATGAGAGGGGGGGATTGGAATATGTAATATCGATTGGATATAGATGGAATTTTAATATATAGCTAGTACTGTTGAAATCAATGAAATTATTTAAGAAGTTAGGTATTGGTGCCAGTTACGGTATCCGAATTTGCCCCTAAAACAGAACCATGACATGGCGTTTGATAGCAAATGCCAACCTTTTAGGACCTCTTTGCAGAACTGAGATCTGAGAAAGCAAACAAGATCCTGATCCTAATCCAAAATTCACTGAAGTCAATTGAAAGACTCCCTTTGACTCCCATAGCCTTTGTACCAAACCTCAATCAACATCTTGAGTCCAACAAGGGGGACCTCTAGTAGATTAAGGAAAATAAAATAGACTTTTCCTGACATATGAGTTAAAAGCAAAGCAGAATAAAAAGCTTTCACATCCTATTGACAAATCATGAGGAAGCATAAAAGGATGCAAACCTAGTTTTATTTTTCTTCAGGTCACCTTTAAAAGTATGAGAGTGAGGCTTGATTCATGATCTTGTTCTCTGCTGCTTTTTGGGAGCGAGAAGGAAAAAAAGTAAGTGCTGTTTTGTGGCCACTCCCCCTAGGGCCCAGTGGCATCCAGCTCTCTTCTTCTCAGCTCCACTTCTTCCCATGGTACCAAAAAAAAAAAAAAAAAAAATTCTCTCCCCAAAAAGAGAGAACAGTACAAAAATATCTGAAAAATAAAATGGACAGTGCTGAAAAAAGAAAAGTAGAGAGTCAGTAAGTTTTATGTTTATGTACCTATTTATATTTATTTATTGGTATGTTAGCTGTAATAAAGTGGGAGGGAGAAAGGGGCAGGGCTTGGACTGGGAGCAGACACCCCATACAGCCCTGCCTCCTCCCACCATGTGGGTGGAGCAATAGCCACTCCCCCCCTCAACCCCTCCTTTACCACATGTGACCTGCTATAAAGCAGATGTGTCCTTCAGGTCAAAAGTTTGCCCATCCCCTCACTAATGTAGATTTGGTTCTCCTTCGAGCGTGGCTCACATCATCCAGTTACAGGTGTCTATGTGTCACAGCACACAGTAGCTCGGAAAGTCTTTAGCCTTAGTCTGTCAGGTCAGGGCACATGGCCAACTGTGCTGCAACTATGGCTATATAGGTGGCCGTGACCCTGACCCTCCCAGTTCCTGTTTTCCACCCTCAGTGACGGTTTCGGATCAGCCAAAACTTGTGCAAGCAAGTGCCTGTCGTTTTGCACAAAAATTAAAATGCCGGGTTTTAAAACATGTCCGGCCTGTTCCAAGGCTTTTCCTCTTGAGGATCCTCACGCGAGATTCCTCTCATGCTTGGGTGAGTTGCACCTCGCTGCAAGCTGCTCCATTTGCCAGTCCTTTAAACAGAGGACTTGCAAGGCAAGAGAACGGCGCTTATGCATGCTTACCAAGAGCAGTGCGCCTGTCTCTGATGCTGCTCAAGCTGTGAACACTCTGCTGGCACCCCGAGTAGCTCCTGCACCGGAGCCTCGGCACCGCCTTCCAGTGCAGAATCCAAAGCCTCAGTTGGCTTGCTCTTCGGTACTGCCGTGGCACTGCTCGCCTCAGTCGCTGAACCTTCCCTCTGATGAACTGGGATAGGAGCCATCTTCGGTACCATCAACACCATGGGCCCCCGTAAAGATGTGGTCAGCCTCTTCTTCGGTACATCCATGGCATCACTCACCTTGGTCGCCAAACCTCCCCTCTGGTCAATCAGGATCAGGACTATTCTTGGTACTATCAATGCCATGGACCCCCACAAAGACAGGGGCTCGGTGCCAAGACCCAGCTCCGGTACTGGTGCAAAAGGCCAAGTCCAAAACGACACAGTCCTCGGTACCCACAAAGCGGTCAATGCAGGAGTCAGTGCCGCCTTCGAGCCTGGTACTATCCAGCCCTTCTCTGGTACTGCAAAACGGGGCCAACGGCTGCTCCGAGATGCCCTCCTCTCACCACCTGTCTCATGAACCTTTGGTACTGTGCTGCCAGGGCTCTGGAGGACAGAGGTCCAGCTCCTCATTCTCATCATTGCCGGCCTCTGTCCACTTCTCCGTTTCCCCAAAACTGGCCTCAGGAGATGGAGAATGGCTCAGAAAACAGCCCCACAAGCGCTCTTTGATGCCCAGCCAATAGTGCAAGACATCTTCATCGGCCCTGCGACACTCACCGAGGCCCAACTCCTCCGGTACCACCAAGCCTCTTCAGCCAGGCAGGGGCCACTCTCCCCTGCACCAGACTGCGGCCAGAACTCCCTTCAATGACTGGTCACATGATTGGCTAGCCATGATGGCTGATGACAGCCCAACTTCACGGCACTGTTCAGGACCATCTCCACCTTGGACTCTGGACTCTTCAGACCTTTCTGATGATGAGCCTCAACCTGACTCAACTCAGCACAGTAGATCTTGGGCCCCTTCATCTTCTTCCCTGGATGAACACACCTTTGAAAGGCCTCTAGCCTACAAGGAGGATTCCCATGCCCAGCACGATTTGATCTGCCGCATAGCGGCGAACTTGAACGTAGAACTGGGGGTGGTGCAGGAGGAAACCAACCGCCTCTTTGATGTGGGGACAATGTCCCACCTGCCAAGTTATCTGTTCCCCTACATGGAGGAGTGTACAGAATTGAAAGGGCACGATGACAGACCTCTTCCTCAATTCCGCCAGTGTCAAGGTCAGCAGCTCTTAAATATCACATTCCCCAGGACAAGTTCACTTTCCTCTTCCAGCACCCTTCCCCAGGGTCCCTGGTAGTTGATGCAGTCAATCAAAAAGAGAGACACGGCCAACTGAGCTCTACTCCTAAGAACAAGGAGGCTAGAAAGCTCGATTTGTTGGGTAGGAAGGTCTATTCTATGGCAGCTCCACAGCTTCACATCTCTAATCATCTAGCCCTTATGACTAGACATGACTTCAACCTCTGGCAAGCCATGGAAGGTTTCTGTGATCTCATCCCCCAAAGATTGGGATGCATCCAACACAGCCTCATGCACTATGGCTTCTGCTGTGGTCATGCATTGCTCCACCTGGCTTCAGGGCTTGGGCTTGTCCCCACAAATGCAGCTCATCATTCAAGACCTGCCATTTGAAGGCCCTGACCTGTTCGCTGAGTCCACAGACACCAAGCTTCAAGGTATGAAGGACTCAAGAGCCACCCTTCAATTGCTGGATATGTATACCCTGCAAACCTCCAGGCACACCCTGAAACCACATCAACTCCTGCAACAGCAAGTGCAACAGCTGAAACAACAGATCCAGCTGCAAGCTTCCTTTCCTTGTTCCTACCAATATCCCCAACATCACCTTGGGGATGCAGACAAGGACAAGGCCTGCTTGAGCAAGAATGGGAAGTCCCATGCCTCCCAGTCTATTAGGCATGGACAAGGTTCTGACCGCTTGTCAGAAGGGAAGCAGCACTTTTGACGGTTACCACAAGGGGAGTGAACCCACAGCCTCGACTCCAACCATCTACACCGCTTTGCATACTACTGGGCCAATATCACAACCAACCAGTGGGTCCTTGAAATGGTAAAAAATTCAGTTTTGTTCAACTCCTCAGGTCAGAAAACTGCCCCCTTGACAAAGTCTCGGAAACCCGGAACTGGATTGCCTCCTCAAGATCGAATGTGACAAGCTCCTGTACCTTGGAGCCATAGAGAAGGTCCCAAAGCAGGAGAAGGTTTTGTTCCCAATAATTTCTGGTCCGAAAACCCAACGGGGACCTGAGACCCATTCTAGATCTCAGAGTCTTTAACAAACACATATGGAAAATAAAGTTCCGCATGGTTGCCCTGTTGCAGATCGTCCCATCTCTGTCTCCTGGGGATTGGTTTGCAGTCCTAGATCTCAAAGATGCTTACTTCCATATTGCAATATATCCCTGCCATAGACAGTACCTAAGGTTCGTGGTGGTGGGGAAACTACTTCCAATTTACATCTCTCCCCTCTGAGCTCTCTCTGGCCCCCAGGGTGTTCACAAAGTGCATGGCGCCAGTAGCAGCATTCCTGTGCCAGCGGGGCTTAAAAATCTACCCATACTGAGACAATTGGCTAATACTCAGGGAATTGAGGGCCCAGGCAACGTTCCTTGTCAGACCAGTAACCAAGGTCTGTGGGTACCTGGGCCTTTGCATAAATCAAGAAAAGTCAAAACTCTGCCCGTCCCAAAGTATAGAGTTCATAGCAGCCCTCTTAGATGCTCGCAAAGGGACGGCCTCCCTGCCCCCTTCAAGAGTTTGGTCCATCTGCACCACCATTATGGAGCTGTAGAACTCTCAGGTAACCACAGCCCGTCACTGCCTACAGCTCCTCGGCCACATGGCAGCCTCCAACTCCATGATTCTGACAGCACGACTGAGAATGAGGCCCCTCCAGGTCTGGTTCTCCATGGTGTTCCACCCACAGAGGGACTCCTTAACCAAGGTACTGTCAGTTCCCCAAGATATTCTGGGGACATTACAAATTTGGAGGGACCCCCGGTTTGCCTTGGGGGGGTATTCCCTCAAAGCGCTAATACCCTCAGCGACTCTGATAACTGATGCCTTGGACTCGGGGTGGGGAGTCCACATATCCAGGGGACTCTCCACCCAGGGGCTCTGGTCTCACACAGACAGTCTCCTCCACATAAACGTGAAGGAACTGTGGACTATCAGACTGGCTTGCATGACCTTCCTGGACAAAATACAGGGCAGGTTGGTTGAGATTCTAACGGACAATACCTCAGCCATGTTCTACACGAACCGGGGGTGGGGGGCTCCTCAGCACTCTGCAATGAAGCATGCAAACTCTAGGAGTTAGCCCTAAAACACAGCTTCACCCAGTGGCAGCACACATACCAGGGGTGGACAACCCTCAGTAGAAAACCCCTAGTGAACCATGAGTGGTCACTCCATGACACAGTGTTGTCCCACCTGATACACAAATGGGGTACACTCCAAATAGACTTGTTTGTGACACAACAGAACCACAAGTGTCAGCAATTTTGCTCCTTCAAGGATTGGGAGGAAGGATCCCTAAGCAACACCTTCCTCATCAGTTGGTTGGGTCCCCTGTTGTATGCCTTCCCACCAGCCCCTCTGCTAAACAGGGTCCTTCTGAAGATCAGACTGGATGGAGCAAACATAATACTAATAGCTCCAGACCGACCCAGACAACACTGGTTCTCACTCCTACAAGACCTGTCCATAGAGACCCCACTCCGCCTTCCCCAGTGGGCAGACCTGCTGAAACAGGACTCAGGGTGCTTCCAGCACCCCAACCCAGGCCGCCTGCACTTGACAGCCTGGAAACTCTCTGGCTAAATGAGCAGGAAAAGCTCTGCTCAGACAGGGTTAGGAAGGTCCTGGTTAGTAGTAGGAGACCATCCACCAGGTCCACCTACACAGCCAAACAGAAGTGACTCTCCATCTGGACCCAGGACAAAGGTATAGACCCTGCACTAGCCCTGCTACACCAAATCCTTGACTATCTGCTAGACCTCAGAGACAAAGGCCTCTTGCTGAGAGTCCACCTAGCAGCAATTTCAGCCCTCCACGAGAAGGTGGATGGGGTCTCCGCCTTCACTCACCCAATCTCTACAAGGTTCCTGAAAGGGTTCAAAAGACTTTTCCCACAACCCCATCACCCCACCCCTCCCTGGGACCTAAACATGGTGCTCTGGGTGTTAGCAGAGCCGCCCTACGAACCTTTAGACTCATCCACCCTATTGGTTCTCTCTTGGAAGGTGGACTTCTTAGTAGCAAGCACCTCTGCCAGATGGGTTTCAGAGTTAAGGGCCCTCTCCTCAGAACCCCCGTATACGAGGTTCTTCCCTGACAAGATGGTTCTGCATCACCACCCTTCTTTTCTCCCTAAAGTGGCTACCCCTTTCCACCTTAATCAGGAAATTTGTTTGCCAGTATTTTACCCAGATCCTCAGGTCACTGAGAACCAGAGGAGGTGGCATACCCTGGATGAATGGAGAGCGTTCCTAATATACTTGGAGTGCACACATCCATTTTGCAAGACCCAACTCTTTGTGGCGGTCTCAGAGCACAAAATATGCCTTCCAGTGTCCTCTCAGTGCATCTCCAAATGGATAGTGAACTGCATCAAAGACTGCTACAGAAGGTCCAAGATGCCCCTTCCTGAGACGGTTAAAGCCCGTTCTACCAGGGCTCAAGCGTCATCAGCGACCTTCCTCACCAAGGTCCCGATCCAAGAGATCTGCAAGGCAGTTACATGGCCATCAGTGCACACTTTCACGACTCACTGTGCTATCACCCAACAGGCAAGAAAGGATGCCACATTGGGCAGAGCTGTACTTAGAGTGGGAAGAATGTAACTCTTCCCACCATCCTTGGGTATGGTTAGCAGTCACCTGTAACTGAATGATGTGAGCAGAGCTCAAAGAAGAGCAGTGGATTACTTATCAATAACTGTCCTTCTTCAAGCTGTGCTGCTCACATACATTCAGGCCCCTCCCACCATCCCCGCTCATGGAGTTGGCAAAGGTATAAGGACCTGGGGAGGGTCAGGGTCACGGTCACCTATCTAGCTGAAGTCACAGCACAGAGGGGACATTGGTTGTGTGCCCTGACCTGACAGGCTAAGGCTAAAGACTTTCCGAACTACCATGCGCTGCTGCATGTAAACACCTGTAACTGAATGTATGTGAGCAGCCCATCTCAAAAGGGCAGTTACTGGTAAGTAACCTACAGTCTTAAAAACCACAGCTGAATCCTTATGTGACTTACTCAAAGCAACAGGGAATGAATGGCAAAGCTATGAAGCCAGAGTTCAAGAGCTCTCAATCCTGCTCCACTCATTCATGCAAACTGCAAAGTCTCTTGGATTCCTAACAAAAACCTAATACATAAAAGTTTTCTTTAGGGCATTTTCTTCTGGTTGTTAAATTATGTCATAACACAGCGGTCATGATGTGGGTTTTGCATTGTATTTCAGAAGCTTTTTTGGCATTCACAAGAAGAGTCATTTGAATTCTCTGTTGACCAGGCAGCACAACATTCTGAATTTGTTGTTACTTTATGATCTGCCCCAGTCCTGACAGGTGCTTGTAAGCTGCTATTAAAGAGAAACCCTAAAAGACATGCCACAGCAAAAGCTCAGAAACTGGAAGGCTCATTTGCCAAAATTCACAATAGTTCACTGCAACTCTATTAATAAATATTTCCTTTTATAAACCAAGGTAAATCTATTCCTGTACCATAGCATATTCTTCACAGTGAGTAATTATGCTATGCGGCATGAATTTTACAGCTAACTTAGATTACACACACCACAAGGTATTTCAGTGCATGTTGAAGAGTTCTGGAGTGGGGGGGGGGGGGCAGACAGAGTGTCTATACAGTGAAAATGGGTTTTTAAAAACTGTTTATCCCTTATTAATTATTGCTTCTTCAGGTCTTTAACTCGATACAGAAGATTATAGAGTTCCTTGAATCACTGCTGTTGCTAGGGTGATACACACAAAGTTATTAACAATTCAGAATTCTAAACACTGCATTTTAGCATATCATAAAAAGAATACACTTCAGCACACTTTTTAAGCCAATATTTATATATGAAATGAAGCAGTGTATATGTTAGAAACCTCCATGTGATTTGAACATATTGTATCTGCTGTGAGAAATACACTGAAGATTGGGAAAATATTCCTTTCTCTTTTAAAGCTGGTTTTACTGTAAGTATCCCTATGGTACTGCTGTGACTTTGAATGTACCCTGTAAAATAACTGTAAATAGAGTGAAACTCTTTTCCTTAGCACCTATGGGAAAACACAGATTGAATGATTCATAGCCATAGCATTAGGCTCAATAAGGAATCCCTAGAAGAAAATGTGGATAAAGTGAACAGCAGGTTGGTCAAACAAACATACAAGCAAACAAACAATAAATATAGAAAAGGAATCTATGCACAATTTACAGAAAAGTGGCTTAGTGTCTGAATTAAACTGTGAAGTCAGCTTTCATTGATTGCTTTATGTCTACGTCAGCATGCATTGACACAGTAAGGGGGAAAACGGTTGCTATGTTGCCTCTGGCGTAATTAAAATATATATTGAAATCTATGCATCATTATAGGTAGACGTTAGTAGCATCCATTGCAAAGGTCCTGAAAATAAGAGATTTTCAAGTATCAATTTCTCAGTATCGTGCAACTCTCGCATTAGCAGCATAGAATAAGGGCTATTAACTGACACATGAAATTAACCAGTAGCCCAGCGTTGCCAATTGTATGTTGAATAGTAAATTATATCACAGTCAGGCTTTAGTAAATATCAGAGCCTAAACATCAAAAATATGTAGTAATACTGTAGGTCAAATTCATGATTCATGCACAAAACCCCAAATGGACATATAGGATGGGATCCAAAGCCCATGGAAACGAATGGGAAGACATTCATCGAATTCAACAGGTTTTGGATCAGGTCTCTATATAGCACATACTGTAGTAGCAGCATTAATGCACTCCCATATTCTGTTCATTAGCAGCATCTCTGATAAAAAATATTCTTGCAGGCTCACAGAATAACAGACACTACTGGATCAGAGAGTTTAATGTATGAGCATTAACATTCAGGCAGTATTCCTTCACTCAGAGATCTCACTGAAGAGGGCCATGGCCACTATCACTGCAGAACATTTCTGATGGTTTTGGAGCAGGCCAGATTGATGTGGAAAACTTAGGTACTCAATCACATAGTGACAAGAACACTAAAAAGTGTTTGACTGAGACTCTACCCTGCATGCCCCTTCATTGGTCACTGGGTTTCTAGTGGGTGTTGCTGATCAATGTGCTGCCATTAATTGGCTGATGAACTATGTTTGTAGCACTGACAGCACAAATAGGCTGCTTGGCATTTACAGAGGAAACGTAATTTAGTAAGTGTCTGAGCGCAGTACTTGGAGTCATTTGCACATGTCTACTAATGTTATAATTGTACCACAGAAAATTAATTGCTCAGGTCTGATGTAATTAACACTGCTTATAAATTTAATATTAACCATATTCGACAAGCTGAGGAGAGCTCATTCCACAGCATTCTCCTGGAGCAGGGAAATTAAAAACATAAGGGAGAATCTGCTGTTGCAAAATGAAACACACAGGAAAAAAACAAAGGAAGATACATTATCCCACCCAGGATGGGGAAATAACATCCTGACAGATAAGTTCCTTGACTTGTTTGGCCTTCTGTGTAAAGCCAGCATCTCCACATACTATACGTCACTGGGCACACTGTCTGTACTAAACAAGTAACTGAAATAAAATGTTCAATTCTATTTTAGTCCTTCTAAATCTATTTATTCTTCTATAATAATCTATGCTGCCTTCCATTTCAACTAGTGTTGATATGTTCCAGATTTTCCTCTGATTCCCATGTGGACAGATGCCATAAAATAGTAGAAATTAGGGCATCCTATCAGCTAACTACCTCAAATTAACACTCAGTGTTGGCTACTAAAGACACTGAGCCAGTGATGTTTAACTCACTGTCTATTCAATTCAGAAAAAAAGACTTTCTTGAAACTGTACAGTTCTTAATTGACCATTGTGGGTGTTCAGCACTGCCAGCCGGTCGGGAGGGTGCCTCCCACTGGCAGTAAAGTGGAGTTAGCCAGTAGGGCACCCCTCCTGGTGGCTGATAAAATGTCTCTGGCTTAATCCCTTGGCTGGTCAAGCCCATTCCAAGTCTGGAGCCCCGGCCCCCAGGCGGGGTGGGCAGGTACACAGTCTGGAAGAGAGCTCGGGTGGTTAGGGATAACAGCACATTTCCTTTGCCAGGAACCGGGGGGGGGCATTGAGGAGGGAGACACAGGCCCACCCACTCCACTACATCTCAGCCTAGGGCACCTATACAGGGGCAGGGTGGTCCACAACAGGGTCAGCGGGCCGGCCTCCGAAACATGCTGCCCTGGGAACATGGCCCACCATCCTGCCCTCCCTGGGCTACTTCCTCCGACCCCCTGCCTGCCCACCTGCCCTGAGTGCCTATCTCCAGATAGGGTAGCCATCCTCAGGATTTCCCTCGTAGAAGGCTTGTGGGACCCAGGCAAACCTCTCGGTATCCATGGGCGGCAGGTCTGGATACTCTGTAGGCTCCTCCATGAGGGGCAACTCCTCTAAGTTCTGGGGCCCGTACGGGACCAGTGTTTCCTCTTCAGTGGAGGGTAGCTCCTCTAAGTCACAGGGGCCAGAGGCGGTTGGCAGCTCTTCCTCTACAGAGGGCAGCTCCTCTAGGTCGCAGGGCTGGTAGTGGGTTGGGTCTTCCACTTCCCCACGTTCCCAGGCTGCCTCTGAGTGGGGAGGCTGCAGTGGGGGCCAGTGGGCTTTTGAGCGCCCGCCCTAGTCATCCAACTCCAGGTTCATCTCCCAGTCACTTGGCCCTGAGAGGCTGGGCAGGCCGTAGCACTGGGTGCCCCTAGAGGCAGGGGCTAGCTGGCAGGTTTGGCGCTAGCCTGGTCGGGCCTGCTCCCTCTGCGCCGGCACATCCTTCCCCCTCGGGAGCTCAGCCCCAACTGAGCTCCCAGCCTGAGCTCTTATGCTGCCCCTTCCTGGCCTGACCACGCCCCTCCACTTCCGGGGCCGAGGACTTGTAGTTCCCTGGTCTGGCCAGAGGGGGCGTTTGGGGAGTTCCTCCACCCCGGACTCGGAGGCAGGCAACAGTACATGGCTGCCTGCCTACTGGAAGGATCTGGCGGGCTGTGCTGGCCCTGCTGCCCATGAAGAGGGACCTCCGCGACCTTCAGAACTGGCGTCTTGTCTCGCTCCTCTGCACGGACTACAAGATCGTGGCCAAGGCCATCTCGCTGCGGCTTCGGTCCGTGCTGCAGGACGTGGTCCACCCTGACCAGACCTACACCGTCCCGGGCCAGTCCATCTTTAGCAACCTGTACCTTGTCCGGGATCTCCTGGAGCTCGGGTGTAGGGACGGTCTGTCGTTCGCCCTCTTGGCCGTGGACCAGGAGAAAGCATTCGACAGGGTGGACCACAGGGACCTCCTGGGCACCCTGCAGGCCTTCGGCTTCGGGCCACATTTTGTGGGTTTTCTCCGGGTGCTGTACGCCTCCGCAGAGTGCCTGGTCAAGCTCAACTGGATCCTGACCGAGCTAGTCAGCTTTGGGCAAGGAGTGCGTCAAGGCTGTCTGCTGTCGGGCCAGCTGTACGCTCTAGCCATCGAGCCCTTCCTCTGTCTCCTCCGTCGGAGGTTGACGGGGTTGGTGCTCCGTGAGCCGGAGCTGCGGCTGGTCTTGTCAGCGTATGCCAAAGACATGCTTCTCGTGGTCCAGGACCCGGGCGACCTGAGGCAGTTGGAGACTTGCCAGGCCATCTACTCGGCAGCCTCCTCTGCCCGGGTCAACTGGGTCAAGAGCTCTGGCCTGACGGTAGGGGCCGGGTGGTCGGCGGGCCCCCTCCCACCCACGTTCCAAGCCATCCGGTGGAGCGCGGGTCCGCTGCTCTATCTCGGCGTTTACCTTTCTGCCACCCATCCCTCCCCAGATGAGAACAGGCGCAATTTGGAGGACAGGGTCGTTGAGCGGCTGTGGAGATGGACGGGACTGCTGCAGTGCCTCTCCCTTCATGGGAGGGCACTGGTGGTCAACCAGCTTGTCCTATCCATGCTCTGGCACTGGCTCAACACCCTGGTCCTGCCCCCGAGGTTCCTGGCCCACCTCCAGAAGACAGTTCTGGAGTTCTTCTGGCCAGGACTGCACTGGGTCTCTGCAGGGATTCTGAGTCTTCCGCTGGAGGAAGGAGGGCAGGGCCTGTGCTGTGTCCACAGCCAGGTCCACGCCTTTCGCCTCCAGGCCCTGCAGAGACTCCTTTATGGTGCAGGTAGACCGGCATGGAGCCACCTGGCGCGCACCTTCCTCCGCCGCTACCGAGGGCTCTGATACGACCGGCAGCTCTTTTATATCCAGCTGAGAGGTGGTCCGCGAGACCTCTCTCAGCTGCCAGCCTTCTACCAGGACTTCCTCCGGACCTGGAGGCTGGTTTCAGCCTCCAGGGCCCTTGTGCCCACCGAGGGGGAGGACCTCCTCGCAGAGCCCCTGCTACACAATCCCCATCTGAGTGTGCAGGCTGCGGAGGCCCCCTCCGTGAGGCGGAGGCTCGTCCTGGCACGCATCACCAGGGTCGGAGACCTCCTGGACTATGCCCGGGGTGACTGGGTGGATCCCCTAGTGCTCACTCAGTGCATGGGGCTCTCCACCCTCCGGACCCCCCGGCGCCTACTCCAGGAGGTGAAGGTGGCCCTGCCCCCCACTGCTTGCGCTTACCTCGAGCGGGTCCTGCGAGAGGGCACCCCCCACCCTCCTCTCAGTTCCGGCCCTCCGGAGCTTGTGATCGGGCCCCGCGAGCCCCCCCGGCCACCCCCGCCCCACCCCCCAAGCCGGCTGCTAGAGTTGCAGCCAGTCCCCTTCCAAATCGCGCCTTGCAAACACCTGTACACGCTCGTGCTCCACACTCTCCACTTCCTCGTCCTCGTGTCCTGCCCCGACACCAAGTGGCGGGACCTAATCCCACCTGTGGAGGGCGAGGACCCCTGGTGGGCCAGCCTCTATGCCACCTTGACCCCACAGCCCACCGGGGACATCAGTTGGCAGCTCCTGCATGGAGCCGTGAGCATGGGCATGTTCTTGGCGCGGTTCACCCCCACTCCAGACACCTGCCCTTTCTGCGGCGAGAGGGAGACCCTGGCACACACGCCTACCTCGAATGCACCAGGTTGTAGCCCCTCTTCCGGCTCCTCCAGAACCTCTTCCTGAGGTTCTGGCTGCACTTCTCCTCGCACACGTTCCT
Organism: Podocnemis expansa; assembly: GCA_007922195.1. NCBI lineage: Eukaryota > Metazoa > Chordata > Testudines > Podocnemididae > Podocnemis > Podocnemis expansa. Next base: position 34,321,622 of record ML682060.1, read on the forward strand.
TTATTCACTCCCCATCTGCAGCCCCACGATGTCGCGGGACCTCCTCGCCAGCCTTCTCCTGGCCCATGCAAAAGAGGCCATCTACAAGACCAGGGAAAGGAGGCTGGCTGAGGGAGGGGCCTGTGACTGTGGGGCCTATTTCTGGTCCCTTGTTCGTTCACATCTCCGGGCAGAGTTCCTCTGGGCAGTGTCTGCAGGCTCCCTCGACACGTTCCGGGAGCAGTGGGCACTGTCTGGGGTTCTCTGCTCGGTGTCCCCTTCCGGTTCCCTAGTTTTGAACCTATGATCCTCATACCTGAACCCTTTTTTCATTAGTTGTCCCCAGAACTCAGTTGGCCCCGGGCCTAGGGCCACCTCTCCTTGAGCTGGGGGAGGGGTGTTAGCGGCGGGTCGGCTTGCGCCCACCCGCCTCCCCAGCGACCAAATAGTGTACTGGAAGGATGTGCTCCTGGGCCTGGACCTGCTCCTACCACCCCGCCAACCCACTGCTGTTCCTGCTGTAATAACCCTTGGGGAGGAAGGGGTTAACATTCTGGTCAGTGAGTCCCAGGACAGCCAATAGGAACGAAGTGCAGGCTTTTGAACTGTAACAGCAGCCTGGCCTGGGCCTGTTTGGATGCAGCAGAGCTCCTGGAAGGATCAGGAGGAGGCCAGAGGGGCCTGAGGAAGAATCCAGCAACATCCTTACCAGCGATAAGTTAAATTTGTTACTGACCAGGCGTGGGTAGAACAGGGAATGTTTACTTAGACGCGGTCAGGGTATTTTCTTTGTTTTTGGCTTGTTTTTTGGATTTCTCTGTGCTGAGCACATGTACCCCCTCCCACTACCCTGTAACTACCTAAGTTAGTTCCCAGAGAAGCAACTCTCTGGTTTATTATCTGTTCTTTTTGATTAAAGAGTTTACCTTTTACCTGAAAGGCAAGAGGTTTGTGTGCCCGTGCCTTAGACTGCACAGGCAGCTACTAGAGGGAACCCTGTTCCAGTTCCAGCTCATATTGCAGCTGGGGTCCAGTCACTTTCCTGAGAGAGGAATAAAGAGGATTGCAAGTACCTCACAGGGAGGAATTCCCAAGTGCGCCTTCCTGTGTCTCAAGAGGTTTTTTGCATTTGGGTGGTGGCAGCGATACAACTCCAAGGCCAGGAATTGGAGGCCTTGGAGACTTTTAAGAGCAGGCTTTAAGGCCAGTGGCTTTTCTGGCCTGTTGCAGGCCCCCACCTTCTGCACTCAGAGTGCCAGAGTGGGGAAAAAGCCTTGACACCTGCTCTGCTGCTGTTCCTGCTGGCTGGCCTTCCTCCCACCCACTCCCCTGCTCTGTGGGGAGTGGGGGGACAGCTACAGGGGAAAGAACTCCACCACTACCACCACCGGAGAAGACCACCTCTCCAGCCAGCCAGCCAGCCAGCCAGTCCCTGCTGCCACTTGGAGTCTGCTGCCTCATCACAAGAAGCTACCACCACTGAGGGGAGGGCCCAAGGCCTGAAACTTTGTTGTTTGCAGCTGGGGGTGAACTTTCTAGAGACTGAGAGCTTAATATTGTCACCCCCCCCAGCTGCTTGCCCCCTGGCCTCCCCTCTCTTCAAGAGAGCAACAGGCTCCCAAGGCCTGGAACACCTTGGGACTGGTTGAGCAGCAGGGACTGCAAAATCTCCACCCAACAGTAGCAGTTGCCCCTCTCCCCATTGCCTAACCCCCCTCCCTGTTTTTTCTCGCCCATCCCCAGTGGCTGGAGGGCTTCCCACCCCCTGCTCTCCCCTCCAGCTGGTTCAGTGCTCCCTCCCAGACCCTTCCCCAACCCTTGAGTTTGTTTTAGTTTTAGTCCCCTGCCCCGCCCCAGTTATTGAAAGTTTGTTTGGTTCCCTTGCCCTGCCCTATTATCTCTACTGCCTTTCCATCCCACTCCTGATACCTTTTAGCCCCACCCTTGCAGTCCCCCTCACAACCAGGGTAGGCCAGGCCTCATGACCCCCTAACTTTTTGTTTCTTTCCCCTGAGCACTGCACCCCCTAAGAATAGTTACCCCTTTCACCCAGTGCAGCCGGAGGAGCCAGCCCTTTAAGTTTTAAAGTTCCCTATCCCACTTCCCTTGGCGCCCTCCTCCCTTGCCTGCAGCCTAGCAGGGAGGAGTGGTCTGCTGCCCCTTATTCCTGAATAACCCACCCCTCTCCCATTGTTTTGTTCTCTTTCCTCTCCCCTTCTCTCACCCTCCTCCCCAGCCCGTTGCTTAGCAGGGAGGAGTGGTATCCCCTGGTCCCCCCTTCTCCCTTTGTTCCCTACCTTGTCTACCCATCCCAGGTTTCCTTTCCTATAGAAATATGGATCCCTCCCCAGTCCCCCTTGAAGCCCTCCCTGAGCCTGCTCCCCAGTCTATCCCTGTGGCTGCTCCCTTGGCTGTGGCTGCTGCCCTTCCCACCTCTGGCAACCCCAGTGGGGCACCTGCACTAGGGAGCGCAGCTGGGACCTCCACTGCTGCTGCCACCACTTCCTCGGCTGGCAAAAAAGGCAAGGGGAAAAAGGCGAGCAAGGGCCCTGTTGCTCCCGCGGCCCCACCATCGGCCGCGGCCCCTTCTTCCCCTGCTGTTCCCTCCACCAGTTCTGGGGGTTCCTCTGCCCCCAGATCGTACGCCCAGGTGACTGCCACCCTTCCACCCACTGCCGTACCATCAGCCTGCACCGTCTCCTCGAATAACATCTCGGGGGGCCGGGGCCCCTTCCTCTCCTTGACCAGGAGGCACGGTGTCCGCTGCCTCCTGGTGGCTGCCTTGCCCCACGTGGAAACTTACGTGAGGGCGATGGCGAGGGTGGTGGGGCCCTCAGCTATTGTGGCGGCCTCGAAGATGTATGGAAAGATAGTTTTCTTCCTGGCATCAGAGGCCGCTGCACAGGAGGCGGTTGTTAGGGTCCTGGCAGTTGGGGGTGTCCACGTTCCGGTGGAACCCTTGGAGGACCTGGGCGTGCGGGTGGTTCTCACTTCTGTCCCTCCCTTCCTCCCCAATGCTGCCCTCCTTCCCCTCCTTTCCACCCCGGGGGAAGCCGATATCTGTCATCAGCCCTCTCCCACTGGGCTGTAAGGACCCCGCCCTCTGTCACGTTTTGTTCTTCCGCCGGCAGGTCCAACTCCAACTGCCGCCAGTGGGGGCACGTGACGGAGTGGTATTAGAGGGGTTCTTTTTGGTGCCCCATCAAGGGGCCCATTATAAAATTTTTTACTCCTCGGGGGAGGCTCAGTGCTTCATCTGCTGGGCCACGGGGCACGTCCGGAGGGACTGTCCCCTGGCCTGGCATGAAGGTGGAGCAACTGGGCCCCCCGAGGTCGAAACAGGTGCCAGCCATACCACCTCCAGCAACCCCAACCACCAGGCCACTAAAGCTGCCTCTCCTTCTCCTTCAAAGGGAACAGCTGCCACTGCCTCTCAGGACGTGGGGATAACTACCCCACTATGCCTGGAGGAGAGGCCGGGCCCCGTTGCCACCCCCACCAAACCATCTGGGACAGGGCCCAGAGAGGAGAGAGCAGCAGCCGTGGTGGTCCCAGACATGGGAGAGGGCGCACCCCAGGGGGAAGGTTCCCATCCCCATGATGCCCCTCCCCTGATCCTCTCCCCTGAAGAGCCTTCACCCCTGCCACCTATCCCTGCCTACGCTGGTCGGCCCTCTGATACCATCCTGGAGGAATGAGGGAAGGGCCTGTGCTGTATCTACAGCCAGGTCCACACCTTCCGCCTCCAGGCCCTGCAGAGACTCCTTTATAGTGTAGGTAGTCCGGTGTGGAGCCACTTGGTGAGCAGTTTCCTCTGCCACTACCGAGGGCTCCGATACGACTGGCAGCTCTTTTATCTCAATCTGAGGGGTCATCCGCAAGACCTCTCTGAGCTGCCGGCCTTCTACCATGACCTCCTCCGGAGCTGGAGGCTCATTGCAGCTTCCAGGTCAGTTGTACCCACCGAGGGGGTGGACCTCCTCGCGGAGCCCCTGCTACACAGCCTCCCTCCATGAGGCAGAGGCTGGTCCTGGCAGGTGTCACCAGGGTTGGAGACCTCCTGGATTATGCGCGGGGGGACTGGGTGGATCTCCATGAGCTAGCTCGGTGCATAGGGCTCGCCACTCCACATACCCCCCAACGCCTACTCCGGGAGGTGAAGGCGGCCTTGCCTCCCACTGCTTGAGCCTACCTCAAGCGGGTCCTGTGAGAGGGTACTCCCCACTCCGCTCTCAGTCCTGGCCCTCTGGAACTTTTGATCGGGCCCCGGCCCCGTGACTCCCCCTGGCCATCCCTGCCCCACACCCCAAGCCAGCTGCTAGATCTGCAGCTGGTCCCATTTCGAACTGCGCCCCGTAAATATCTTTACATGCTCGTGCTGCATACCGTCCACTTCCTCACCCTCACATCCCGCCCCGATACAAAGTGGTGGGATCTTATTCCACCTGTGGAGGGCGAGGACCCCCTGTGGGCCAGTTTGTATACCGCCCTCATCCCGCGGCCCACCGGGGACATCAGCTGGCAGCTCCTACACAGAGCCATAAGCACGGGCATGTACCTGGTGCAGTTCACCCCTCATCCTGACACCTGCCCCTATTGCGGTGTGAGGGAGACCCTGGCGCACATATACTTTGAGTGCACCAGGCTGCAGCCCCTTTTCCGGCTCCTCCAGAACCTCTTATTGAGGTTCTGGCTGCACTTTTCCCCTCACTTATTCCTTTATGCACTCCCTCTCCATGGCCCCACAAAATCATGGGACCTCCTTGCCAACCTCCTCCTGACCTACGCCAAAGTAGCCATCTATAAGACCGGGGAAAGGAGGTTGGCTGTGGGAGGGGCCTGCGACTGTGGGGCCTATTTCCGGTCCCTTGTTCATGCATGTCTCCGGGCAGAGTTCCTCTGGGCGGCGTCTGCTGGCTCCCTGGGCACCTTTTGGGAGCAGTGGATGCTGTCCAGGGTTCTCTGCTCAGTGTCCCCTTCTGAAACCCTCATTGTAAATCTGTGACCCTCACACCCATCCCTGTTATTTCTTTGAGTTGTCGCACGAACTTATTTGAAACCTAGTCTTGTGCCGCCTCCCCGTAGGCTGGGGGAGGGGCTTTAGAAGTGAGTGGGCTTACGCCCACCCACCATCCTGAGTTTTCAGTAGGTGCAGCCATAATAAGTAACATCAGCCAGTTTATAGACAAATTCACTCAGTGGTGAGCCCAAATCACTAAGCACACTTCATGACTCCAATCACCCTATACAAAATGAGAAAAACTCAAAAGCATGATGTCACAGAAACTGGGCACTGCATTTGGGCTTTGTTCCTCTGGATAAATAAAGGGTATAAAAACAGTAATGGCCATCACCATGGGCATCTTACTGTTTGCTTTACAAATTTAAACTAACATCTTCTTCATAATAAAATTTATCCCAAAATGTAACAACATGAACTTTGTTGTCTTTTCTGACCCCCTCCCCTCTTTCATTTTTTTTCTCCAATATAAAAATAATTAGCTGTATGTGTTCCAACATAGCATTAGCCTTGCTTTGTTTCTCTTTCTTATAGTGAGGTTGAATTTGCACTCATTTTATATTAGCTATGGCATATATATAACTCCATTATTTTGCCTCTTTGTTTTCTTTGTCTCTGAAGGGCAGTCTATAACAAGTTTGTCATTACAAAAAAAAAATCAATTTAACATAAAATCTGGAGATTATATGATCTACCATAAAGATATTTTACTCCCTCCATTTCTTGAAAAAAATATTGCATCACATACAAACAATGTGAGAAATATCCTTAGACTGAGTTTCATTCTTTCTCTCTCTCTCGGACAATCCAATACAGAAAAAAATAGGAATGTTTTCCACTATATGGTATCAACTGTGATATGTAGTGGAGCAGCAAATATGTTTGTGTGGCTGTAAGAGTTTATGTCTACTCTGCAATATAAGCCTCGGTTTGGGAGAGCTGAAATTAGGAGACCCACATTTTGTTAATCTATGGCTTGAGCATCCACAATGGCCGTGGTTAGGAACTGTGGAACCTTGGGTCTCAACCTGAGGCTCAAACATCTACACCACATTATGTAGGCCTGAGTCCAGCTTCCCATGTCCCAGATTTCCTAGCATGGTCCCAAAACATGGCTGCTCTAACCAGTGGTGTTGCTGATGTTGGGCACGCCGGGGCATGTGCCCCGGGTCCCAATGCCAGTGCCCTGGATCTCCAGCCCAATCGGGCCGGGGATACGGGGCCCAATCCCCAGCCGGATGCGGTGGCCCCGGCCCCCAGCTGGGTATCTGGGGCCTGGCTGGCCGCCTGGCAGGCCCCACCCCTGGCTAGGGATAGGGCCAGGGGGAGGCCATGCCACTGTGAGTGGGTGGGCCTAAGTGCGGTGCAGCCAGAAGTGGCCGCTGGAGGCCAGGCCCATGCCCGCGGCCATGTCTGCGGCGGCAGGCGGCCAGGCCCCGGATCCCCAGCGGGGGATCCAGGGCCTGGCTGGCTGCCCGTGGCCATGGTGGCCCCGTCCCCAGCTGGGGATCAGGGGCCTGGCTGCCCACCAGCGTGGGCTTGGGCCCGGACTCCAGCAACTGTTTCTGGCCACGCCACGCCGCGGCCTAGCTGCTTGAGGTGGCGTGGCCTCCCCCTGGCCCTATCCCTGGCCAGGGGGTGGGGCCTCTCCCCAGGGGGAGGGGCTGGGCCCATGCCCTGGGTTCATTGCCCCCCCAGCAACGCCTCTGGCTCTAGCCCTTGTTTAGGGTGCAGCGTGGGAATTTTGAGATTAATTTGAAGAAGTGTTGTCTAAAGATCACAGAACGTTCCAGTTTTTCTGTGGGTTTAAAGTGGCACATATTAGCTGACAACAATAGAGATCATGCAGATTTACCCCAAAACACAATGTGACCCAAGATGCATGGACCTAAAAATCAGAAGGAAAAAACACTTAAAAGAAAATACATGAAAATAATCTCATCTGTAAATTGAGACTTCTGGACATTCTTTACAAGAGGTGATGACATAACTTTCTTGGGTGAAAGTTAATCTTGTTTAAGTAAACTGCACTTTACAGAAATCTCTGTTTTCACCACAAAACACTGATAATGTGAACATGAGTATTCATTTTGCTCAGTCACGTACTTTATGGGCCTGATCCTAAGCCCACAGAAGCTAACGGAGGGAATCCCACTGATTTCAGTAGGTTCTGGATCAGTCCCTTTGGATATGTCTACACTTAAAATTGAATTTGGACTGATGACAATTGATTTGAATTCAATTAAGTGCATGGCTATACTTGCTTTCCTCAATTCAAACTGAGGAACTCCTCAGTTCAAATTGATGAAAGCTGACTTTGAATTGGTCAAACCTCATTTGACTTCGAAATCTGGGTCAATTCGAACCCAGTAGTTCGAACTGACCCAGTGTGGCCATGTCAATTCGAACTCATTGTGTGTTTGAACTGACATGGGTTGACCTTCCTCCTAGGGTGCATGGCACCCTGGAAGGAAGACCACTTCTTCAGCACCTGGGACCAGCAGTCCCAAAGGTGCTTTGAACCCCCCCAGCCAGATCAGGCTGAAGAGACAATGGGATTCCTGTCCCCTGGCTGGGAACAGGGACCCCAGCCCAAGCTCCAGCCCCGCTTGCTGGCTGGGGAAAGGATCCCCACCCCAGGCTGGAGCTGCACTCCTAGGTTTAGGGGAAGGAACCCCAGTGTGGAGCTCCATCCATGCTCGCCGAATGTGGAGGAAGGAACCCCCACACGCAGGTGTTGCCCAGTGGCTGAGCGGGAGGAAGGAACCCCCATGGATAGCTGGAACCCTGCTGGCCATACATGGGGAAGGAATCCCTGAGCATGGCTCCAACCCTGCTGGCCATGGGCAGGGGAGGGACCCCCGTACATTGCTGGAGCCCCAATGGCTGCGCACAGGGAAAGAACCCTCTTGCATGGATGGAGCCCCAATGGCTGCAGGCGGGGGAGGGACCCCTGGGTGTAGCTGGAGGCCTGTTGGCCATGCACAGGGAAGGAATCACCATGTACAGATGGAGCCCCAAAGGCCATGTGCAGGGGACAGACCCTCGCGCGTGTCTGGAGTCCAGCTGGCTGCAGGCATTGGGGCTCCTTCCACATGCAGGGGTCCCTCCCCCATGCATGGTCAGCAGGATAGCAGCCACACAGGGGTCTGTCTCCCACACACTGTTATTGGGGCAGCAGCTGTGCACGGGGATCCTACCCCACACCAGCAAGCCAGGCTCCAGCCTTGTGGAGGGGTGGGGGCTCCCTTCACTGCAGGGGGGTAGCCCTGCTGGAGCCAAGCAGGGGGAATCCCTTTTTCCCCTGCCTTGCGAGGGGAAAACTTCCCCTGTCAGGGTCTAGCTTTCTAAGCCTGGCATGGGGAAAAGCATCCCCTGCCCAGCTCTAGCCGCACCCCATTTCCCTGTGCCAGACTCAGAGTGCTGTAGCCTGGCAGGGGATTGGCTGTGGCAATGGCTCTTCTCCACAGCCATCTTGCCACACTTCCCATGTGCCCCTCCTCCAATTTGAATTGGCAAGTCCAGTCCATGGACATGCCATTTCGAATTGGATTTTCTAGTGTGGCCATGTCAATTTGAATTGACTGAATTCAAATTGATAATTTATTAGGTCGAATTGATTGTTTTGAATTCAGCAATTCAAATTCACATTCTAAGTGTAGATATAGCTTTAATGTTTCACTGTTTCAGTTGTTATCCAACATGCATATTTCACAGTCTTGGGATCAGTCCTCTTCAATGAGAATGTTGCCATTAACTCCAATAGAAGCATGACTGAGGCAATGTACTATATCCGTGGTTCCCAACCTGAGGTCCAGGGACCCCTGGAGGTCTGTGGAGTTATTGCAAGGCATCCATGAATTCATCTGGTCCCAGTCGCTGCTAGCCAGCAGCAGGCGGTCTGGGCCCAATTTGGCCCCAGGCACTTCTGGTCAGCTATTCATGTTGGAGAGGGCTCTAAAATTTCAAATGAATTCTATTTGCCTGCTGTGAGCAGCCTCACTCTGGATATGCCTCCATCACTTGAGTGCAGGCAGGGGCCAGGTCCTCCACTACCTTTCTGCAGCACCGCTACCTGCAGTCAATCCCCAATAGCAACTATTATTATTTGGGGGTCCATGGAATTTTCTGCTGTTAAAAAGGTGTCCTTATACTTCAAAAGGTTGGGAACCACTGCACTGTATGTTATGCATTGCACATGTTACGTTTCAATTTATAATGTATGTTTTGTGAGTAATTAGCTTGTAAGTGTCACCATATCTTGTGTAGGATTTCAGGTGATAATGTCCTGTGTTCTTGCAGAAGAATTACTCAGTGCTTCAATTGGAGGGAATGGGAGCGGGGATTTGGGGGGGTGGGGGGTGGGCAGGGAGTGATGGTCTGTCCCCTTATGTCTCTTTTTCAATCAGCAGGATGAGAAATGTAGGCATGACATAACCATCCCAGTTCAAGCACTGGAATTATCTCCACAAAAACACCTCATGCAACAAAGATCAAGATAGAAAATATATTCTTATGCATAAGGCCAGAAAAAAAACCTGCTTTAAAAATATCTGTTTTGCAGAGCCTCAGCGAGAGATATAGTAATGTGCTACAGTCTTAAAATCCAGTCAATTGATTCAGGACATAGAAAGATTAAAAATGAGTACTCTGCATGAATATGGAATTGGCGGAAACACAGGGAGACACCAGGAACAAAACGAGAAGTACTCACATCAACATAAGTAGAGCTAAAAAATAAATCTTTTTTTGTTTATTATTATTCTAATATACTATTCATTGAGCAGAGAAGAGATTGTGCTGTTTTTGCCCTGTTTTTCCTCTTCTTTTCAACCTACTGCATAAGAAGACTGTCAAGGATAAGAAGCCCAGAATTTGACCTGCTTTGTAAATTTCCCCAGTAAAATATGTATTCTTCACTGTTTTATATACATTCTTAAGATCTGGTGGTAGGCCTTGATATTGCCAGACAGAATGAAACATCATTCACTTCCCAAACTGAAGGCAGTGCCTTAATTCAGGATGAAGGAGTCATGGCTGAAGAGATAGTCAAGTCTGGTGTGACAGATGCAGGCAGAGTTTCTTTGAGAGAGCATGGATATGAAACACTCCTACTGATCCTATCAATCGTAGTGGAGCTCTGTCCACCCAAGCAAAGACATGAATAGAGGGAGGATTTCTGAGTGAATTATTGCTCCTGCCCCAAGCGTTATGAGTGCTTGGAACAAACAAATGGGGGCAAAGGCACCATGGGGGGTCACAGATGGGCAGGTCTTGACACTGGCAAAATAATGTGCCAGTGGCTATGTCTACACTAGGAAAAGCTAGTTTGCATTTGTTAATTTGAACTAAGTTCAAATTTAGTTTGAACTAAACTCAAACTTATTAGTTCAAATTAACAAAGTGGACTTATTATTCAACTTAATGTTAAGTTGAATTAACATTAAGTTAAATTAGTCCATTTTGTTAATTTGTACTAACTGCCCTTAGTTCGATTTTAAGTTCAAACTAGGGGTTAATCCTTATCTACCATGTCCTTAGTTTGAACTAAAGATCAAACTAAGGGCTTAAGTTCAAACTAACCAGCAGGTTTTACTAGTTCAAACTAAGCTTTCATTAATTTGCATTAAGGACTTCCTTAGTTTGAATGAATGAAAGCCTAGTGTAGACAGGCACTACATTATTTTGAAGTAAGCCTCCTTAATTCGAACTAACTAACAACTGTAAAAAACAAAACAGCATGTCCACAGCCTAACCCATCTCCAGACCCATCTCTGGGGGCTAGTAAAAGGGATAAAATGATGATTATTAATTTAAGGCTGGGTCCTGTTACCATCAGTCATGTGAGAAGCCTTCATTGGATAATTCACATCAGTACTTTTGTTTGGTGGTCTCTTGTAGCTATGACTGTGTGTCACAGCTGATATACACATGCAATTACTTAGACCCTGCCACTTCTCAACATTCAGGGAGCAGGCAGAAAACAAAAAGTCATCCGCAAAAGATCACAACCAGAGCATCAGACTTCAGAGATACTGGGCGCTGCAAAAGCCCTGTAGTCCCAGGGCAGGGGCAGGAATTATATTTGTCTTACCACATACCAAATACTTTCCAAAATAAGCAGAAATGTCAGTCTGAGGGATATAAATCATTTAGCTCCAACATCTTTCCTCTTGATTATCAGATAATAGCCCTGACAGCAGCAAATCAGATTTATCCTGAGTTGGTGAAGCTGGGAGAAAGCAAGCCCTGAATTTAATAGGCTGCTATTCCAGAGAATGCATCTAAATTCCCTTTAATCAGGAGAGCTGCAGCTAAAGGGGATAATCATGCCTTATTGGCATGGAAACAAGGGTTGGCGGGGCAAGGAGTGAAGTTGGACTTGTGTTTGTGATGTCAGTTTAAATAACTGATTTCACTGGTCATCAAGTTTTCAGGGGTGGTGGAGTTGTCAGTGAGGTGTCATAGGGACTGACCTTATCTCTTCCAGCATGTTCTGTAAGGACTATTCTCTGTGTCCTAGTGCAAGAGTGAGCCAAGGAAATGAGAACAGCCTGCTTTCCCAACTCTACCAGCCAGAATCAATCTATATTAAAGAGGTGTCTGAAAAACAGAGCTCAGATCCAGATCTGGATTTTTCCCATATCCACCATCATTAGGGATACTGGGATCCAGAAGTTTTGTTTGCATCTGTCTCTAATTGATAACATAGTGCAAACAATTACATAGGGGAAAGGAGACCATCAGCAAAATACTCACTCTATAGGTAAGTCCAATTTAGAAAGGAGCGGGCAACTTTATGGCATGACAAGTCCTTATTTCCCAGGAGTCTTTATCGTGATTTACTCCCCTTTCCCAATTGGTATTTATGTTTTTAGTGCATTTCCACAAACTCTTTTGCCAACATACCCTCTTCCTTCCTGTTTCTCTTTTGTCTAGTTTTGCTTCATGGATCATTATGATCCATTTTTGCCCCTTTAGCACTTGAATATTTATTTGGCAAAAAAAAAAAATTATCCTCATTCTGGAAATAATTAAATGTAGGCCTAGGAAGTTGATTCTAATAAATCAATTCCCTTAAAGGAAACTAGAAGGACCTAGTATGAGAGCAAGGTCAAGGATATGATTTGAATGGAACTTGGATGGGCAAATTAACCCAAACTACTGGGGAGAGAGATCAGACAAACTGCCCAGGCTTCATGCTTCAGGGTTTCAGCTGGTCTCCTGCACAGCAGTCAGGTGGGACTTCTTCCTCCTCTGTTTATAGCTGGCCAGCATCATATATTGGAGAGAGGACTGCAGACTAAAAGGACCAATAGCCAGATGTAACACAGCAAATCCTATTGTCCCACATGCTTAACTGTGTAATTCTTGCTCATACACTCAGGGTTAAATAGATCATCACATTTTGTATCAGGAAGGAATTTTTCTCTGGTTCAGATTGGCCTATACCTTGGTGGCTTTTTTTTTTTTTTCTGCCTCAGCAGCACTGAGCTGGGTTCATCTGCTGAGATCATCTAGGTCCATCTGAAGTAGGCATTTCTTGCAATTTTATGATCCTCTGGCATTGGTTCACCTTAGACCTTTCCATTTCTATCTATCATAGAATTGTAGAAACTGGAAGAGACCATGCGAGGTCATTGAGTCCAGTTTCCTGCACCCATTGCAGGTTCAAATACCCTATTAAACCATACCTGACAGTGCTTGTCCAAACTGCTCTTAAAAACTTACAGTAATGGAAATTCCACAACCTGTCTAGACAACTTATTTCAGTGGTTAATAACACTTACAGTTAAGATTTTTTTCCTAATGTCCAACCTAAACCTCCCTTGTTGTAATTTAAGCCCATTGCTTCTCATGCAATCATCGGCAGTTAAAGAGAACAGTTTTTCTCCCTCTTTCTCATGACAACCTCTCAGGTATGTGAAATCGGTTATGTCTCCTCTCAGTCTTTTCCAGACTAAACAAACCCAGCTCTTTCAATCTGCCCATATAAGTCAAGAGTTCCAGACCTCTAATCATTTGTGTTGCTCTTCTCTGGACTTTCTCCAATTTGCCCACATCTTTTCTGAAATGAGACGCCCAGAACTGGACACAATACTCAAGTTGAGGCCTAATCAGGACCAAGTAGAGTGGAAGACTTACTTCTTCTGTCTTACTTTCAATACTCCTGTTAATGTATCCCAGAATGGTATTTGCTTTTTTTTGCAACAGTGTTACACTGTTGACTCATATTTAACTTGTAGTCCACTATGATACCCAGGTCCCTTTCCGCCATTCTCCTTCCTCTGCAGTCATTGCCCATTCTATATATGTGCAATGGATTATTCTTTCCTAAGTGGAGTACTTTGCTCTTGTCTTTAGTAAATTTCATTCTGTCTACTTCAGACCACTTCACTAGTTTGTGCAAATCATTTTGAATTGTGTTCCAATCCTTAAATGCACTTGCAACGCCTCCTAGCTTGGTATCATTGACAAACCTTATGGCTATGTCTATACTACACAAGTAAATTCAAATTAGCAAAGTCAAACTAATAAGTTCGCCTTTAATTGGAACCGAACCCGACCTTAGTAAGTTGAATTAACAGAGTGCATTAATTGGACTTAAAGATTAAGTCGAGTTAGTACACTTTGGTAATTTGAACTAACTGCCCTGATTCAGACTTATTTAGTTCAAATTAAGGCTTAATCCTGTTCTACACTGCCCTTCATTCAAACTAAGAATTGAACTAAGTGCTCAGTTTGAACTAAATGCAGGTTTTTCTGATTTGAGTTAAGCTTTCATTAGTTCAAATGAAGGAATTTCTTAATTTGAACTAGTAAAAGTCTGGTGTATGGGGACTAAGTTAGTTTGAATTAAGGCTCCTGAATTCAAACTAACTTGTCAATGTAGATACACCCTATAAGTGTACTCTCTATGCCATCATCTAAATCTTTGATGAAAAAATTGAACAGAACAGGGCCCAGAACTGATCCCTGCAATACTCTGCTCATTATGCCCTTCCACCATGACTGTGAACCATTGATGATTGCTCTCTGGCAGCGGTTATCCAACTAATTTTTTACTTATATTATAGTAGTTTAATCCAGGCTATTCTTCTCTAGTTCGTTAATGAGAAGGTGATAAAAGACAATATCAGAAGCCTTACTAAAGTCTAGCTACACCACTTATACTGCTTCCCCTCTATCCACAAGGCTTGTTACCCCATAACAGAAAGCTATCAGTTTGGTTTGTCTTGATTTGTTTTTAACAGATCCATGCTGAGTTATCACTTAGCACCTTATTTTCTTCTAGATGCTTGCTAATGGATTCCTTAATTATTTGTTCCATTATTTTTTCTGGTACACCGTTTAAACTGACTGGGCTGTAATTCTCCGGGTTGTCTTTATTTCACTTTTTATAAATGGGCACTATATTTGCTCTTTTTCAGTCCTCTGGGACCTCTCCAGTCTTCATGATTTTTCAAAGATAATTGCCAATGGCTCATATATTTCCTGAGTCAGCTCCTTCAGTATTCTAGGCTGTATATCTGAGGCTCTGGTGACTTGGAGATATCTAACTTGTCTAGGTAATTTTTTAATTTGTTCTTTCCCTAGTTTAGCTTCTGATCCTATCCTGTTTTTACTGCCCTTCCCTACATCAGGCATCCAGTCACCACCAACCTTGCTGGAGAAATTGAAAAGAAGAAATCATTTAGTTCCTCTGCCATTTCCACATTTTCTGTTATTGTTTTTCCCTGTTTGTTGAGTAAAGGACCCATGCTGCCCTTGGTCTTCCTCTTGTTTCTAGTGTATTTCACCTGTATCCTGTATCACCCATATCTGGCCTGTCCTTGATGCTTCGCATTGCTGATAGAGCTTTGCCACTGTAGCAGGTTGATCTCATGCCAATGGTTTCTGTCTTGCACAACCCGCCTCCACTTCTGACCGAGAATTTTGACCATCAGATGTGCCCATCTCATTTTTGGTTGACCAATGGGGCATTTGTAGTCAAGAGGAATCTGGAGAGTCAGCCGCAATGTCCATTTGTTGTCTTGGAGTTGAACGATGTGATCCACTCATCACATTTTGGCTTCATACAGGGCTTGCACCATGTCCTTCACTCCCATTTGTTGACAAAGTTCTTGGTTGGAAACATGATCACACAAAAGATAGCTTGCACATCCTTCCCTCCATTGCTTTTTGAGCTACAACCATTTTCTCTTCCTGTTACTGAGTTTTAGCCCAGCATTCTACTGCATATATCAGTGAGGGCTGCACTGTGTAGTTAAATAAGCTGGCTTTCAGTGGCATGGAGAATTCATCGTCCAAGAAAACAGTCTTCAGACAATTAAAATACAGACCAATCAGCTTGCCTCCTTTTTGAGATCTCCTCACTGACGGCACCTGAAGAATTCAGAACATGACCCAAATATTGAATTTAATGACTTGTTCTACTTCTTTGCCATTTAGGATTGTGACGGGGCAGGCCGGCCCCGCACTCAGGCGGGCCTATATGCCCGGAAGGGAAGGGAAGCCCCGCCCCTCAGACCCTGCTGGGCATGCTCAAACAGCTGCCCAACTATAAAAGGCTGGGATTCCCCTCAGTTGGGGCTGACCAGCGGAGGGAGCAGACACAGGCTAGGAGCTCCCGCTCAGACTCTGGTCTAGGTCCTGCCTCAACGGAGCCGAAGCCAGGGACGTCCGTCACGGGGAGAACCGAAGGCAAGGCGGATCAAGGCGCACCTAGCCAGGGCGGATCCGAGGACCCCGACGGGACAAGACCCTTGACAAGGGGGGCGTCTGTAGCCCCTGCGGCCCACCTCTCGGCGGCCAGGTAGGAAGTAGCCCAGGGCGGGGTAAGTCGTGGCGGACACAGGCCGCGTCCGAGCCTCAGTCGGCGCGTTGCGGTGTGGACCCCCGCCGACGGGGCCAGGATTCCCCCGCACACCCCAGGGCCCTGGGCTGGGGTTCAGAGGAGTGGGAGGGCCTGAACCCCCCTACCTGGGCCCCCATGCCCCAGGGAGCCACGCTGGGCCTACGACATATTGACTCCGGCCAGTGGGCTGCACTGCCCTGACGCAAGGGCTGAGACTTGCTGACTCCGGCCAGTGGGCTGCACTGCCCTGACGCAAGGGCTGAGACTTGCTGACTCTGGCCAGTGGGCCGCACTGCCC
>ML682060.1:34337786-34440442 GCA_007922195.1 Podocnemis expansa
CAAGGGCTGAGACTTGCTGACTCTGGCCAGTGGGCCGCACTGCCCTGACGCAAGGGCTGAGACTTGCTGACTCTGGCCAGTGGGCCGCACTGCCCTGACGCCAGGGCTGGGACTTATTGACTCCGGCCAGTGGGCCGCACTGCCCTGACGCAAGGGCTGAGACTTGCTGACTCTGGACAGTGGGCCGCACTGCCCTGACGCAAGGGCTGAGACTTCTTGACCCGGGCATTGAACCCTAACGCCTTGCCCGGGTGGCACGCGGAGCTCAACCACTCCGCGACACGGATTATATGCCCATCCACATAGAATTTGTTCCATGTCCATTTAGTTTTAGATATGTTTATCTCCAGGCCAACTTTCATCAATTCTTTTTGCAACTGATGCACTTTTTCTTGTAGTTCTTGTATCTCTGTTGCAAAAAGAATATAGTCATCAGCAAACAGCAAGTGTGTCAGGTACTCTCCATCTACTTTGATTCCTTTCTGCCGGTTCAAGTTTTGGAACACATTTTCCAGTGTGACAGCAAACAATTTCAGCAAAATTGTGTCATCCTGCCACAGTCGTCTGCACAATTTTATTTTACAAGGGTCCTTGAAGAGCTTGATTGTCATTGTACACTTGCTGTTCATTTCTTTCAACAGCAAGATATAGGTTTGGTCAATATCGGAATCATTCAGTGCATTCAGTACTGCATTAAACTCAACCAAGTCGAATGCCTTTTTGTAGTCAATGAAGGCAATACACAGCAGAATGCAGTAGTTTGTTGCATTTATTCATAAACTGTCTAAAACTGTGAATATGATCAGTTCTGGAGAAGCCTGAGCAGAATCCAGCCTGTTCTTGATTCACTTGTAGGTTGATGTCCTTCCAGATTTGACCAAGAATAATTTGAGTGAACTCCTTGCATACGTGCAAGAGAAGTGTTACCAGACGATAGTTGCTTAGGTCCTCAGGGTCACCTTTTTTCATCAGCAGAATGGTTAGCGAATGCTTCCAGGATCTAGGGGTCTGCTGAAAATTGACATATCTCAAAAATCGTTCCACTAGTGTATTTAAAAAATGTTTTTTTATTACCTTTTATGCCTTCAGCTAGTTTGATCTCAGTTTGTGCCTTGGCATTTCTGATTTTTCCCCTACATAATTGTGATATTTCTTTATAGTCATCCTTTGTGATTTGTCCTCGTTTCCACTTCTTGTAGGGCTCTTTCTTTATCTTTAGATGATTGAAAAATCTCCTGGTTAAGCCAGGGTGGTCTCTTGCCATACTTCCTATCCTTCCTGTGCATTGGAATAGTTTGTTCTTCTACCCGTAACACTGTCTCTTTGAAAAACTGCCAACTGTCTTCAGTTGTTTTTCCTCTTAGACATGCTTCCCATGGGATCTACCTACAAACTACCTCCTTTTGCTAAAGCTTGTCTTCTTGAAAACCATAATTTTTATTTTGGTGTTCTTTCTCCTACTATTCTTAAAATTATGAACTCAACCATTTCATGATCATTTTCACCTAAGTTACCTTTCACTTTCAAATTCTCAGCCAGTTCCTCTGTCAAAATCAAATCAAGAACAGCCTCTCCCCAGTAGCTTTCTCCACCTTTGAAATAAAAAATTGTCTCCAGTACATTCTAAGAAATTGTTGGATAATCTCTTCCTTGCAGTGTTATTTGGCTAAAAACAGTTTAGCTTCCTGCAGATTCCAAATTTTACAGGATAATTAGCCTGATCTGGGTTTTATCATGGTGATTCTGGTTGGACAAAATTCATTTGGAAAAACTATAAAAGCGTTGTGTTTTACCTGTAGTTACTGTCTTTCTGTGATGCAATCATGTTGCTCAAAACACTGGAATCATGCATTGTCCAATCAGAGTTCACACTGCATTAGGATTTTCAGTGGCTGTTCACTAAGGGGGATGGTGAGAGCTCCTCAGAGCTAAAGAAACCAATGGTTGGGCAAATTGGAGGTGCAGGGTGCAACCTGGGCTTACAGGGGAATGGAGGCTTTTATGGATCTGAGAGGACTCGATGCGTATGTGTGGAACTTTCCCTAGATCCAGCCCAAGAGGCTGTCAAGCTAGCAGATTGGTTTGTGTCACTAGATATGGAAGTATTGAAATGGATGATAGAAGTTAAGTACTGGGTAAGATGGGCCTAGGTACAAGTATAGTCACATGTTAGCCTGATTACAACATCAATCTAGAAATCATTTTATCAAGTTAAATGAGAAAGGAAAGAGAAGTAACAATGCTGTTGACAAACATGATATTTTTCATATAATTTCCCATATAACTTGGGGACAGATAGAGCATGAGGCAGGGGCCATTGAGTAAATTCACAGATTATAATTTTTAATGTTCCGTGAACGTCGTCATCATGCATATCTCACCTGGGCATCAAAAGTACTCTGAGAGCTCCTCAAAATTTTGAGTATCACAAACCTGCAGTCCTTCTGTCACAAACTCTGTCTATTGCTGCAGGCCCTCAGGTTGGCATTCACCAAGAGATAAGCAGGACTTGAGCATGTAGTGCAGATTCTTAAAATATGTAAATATCATGATTGTCTCATAGCATATCATCATAACTGGAAATGGTGGCAATCTTCTTAGAAACATCTTTAAGAAACTGGCAGTCACTACATTTTCTCAGTACGAGAGTGAAAACATTTAAAAGCTTGTACAATTGCAGCAAGGTTTCGATACCTTGTCAGTATTTATAGTCTTCCATTGCAAAATATTGATAACTTTGAGTAAAATCTAAATTCTATACAATTTTCACTTAGCATTTGGGTCAGATATTAATTGCAGTTAAACTAAACTCAATCCAGAATGACTCAAATTGTGTCTACATGTGAAAATTCTAATTAAATCAGTTTAGAAGCTAGTTTTATTGAACTGATTCAACACCCTTCTGATAGCATATATTTTTTGACTACTTTATATCAGTAAAGTTTTTTTTTTTTGCCATGTAATAAGACCAATTGAATCAGCCTTAATTTATTTCCGGGTCTGGCATTAGCACTGTCATCCCTACTACTCCCAATAAACACTGTGAGGAGTAAGCAGAGGTACTAGGAGCATATGCTGAAAGTATGACTATGTTCCAAGTTGCACGTTGTCTTCCAATGCACTGAGAGCTGGGGGGTATGCCTTCACTGCAATTAAATATCTGCTGGTCACAGCTGGCCCATATTATTTCACTAAAGCTTGTGGATTGTTTCATTGAGGTATAGCTGTTTGGGCTCCAGCTAGGGTCCAGGCCGTGGGATCCACCCCTTTGCAGGGCACTAGAGCCCAGACTCCAGCTTTAGCATCTATGCTACAGCTAAATAACTGTGTAGTTTGAGCCCCAGTCAGTTGAAAGAGGCTAGTTGTGGGTGTTTAATTGCACTGTAGACATATCCTAAGATGTCTAACTAATGTTTGGATCACCTTGTAGGAGCCTTTATCTGCATAGTTCATTGAGGACAATAGAAGTAGCCTAGCAAAAATACTCCAGGATTTTGATCTCTTCACTACTTGTCTTTGTTTGGGAGTGACTCTCCAAGTAATGACTATGTTAGGGATGGTACACAAGGTTTATTTTTATCCATTTTAGTCATGGGATGAGAACCCATCTCTTTTCTGAATCCAAGTTCTTTCATCTTGAGCAGGTCATTCAAAATGCACAAAACAGATAGAATTCTTCTTGTTGTTCGATTGAATATATCAGATGACTATATTGGGCTACCTGACTGACTGGCATAATCAGTCTACTTCCACAGAAGATGCTGAAGTCAGTGGAACTACATCAATTTACATCAGTGACTGGATCAAGATCAGAGATTTCTACCATTAGAAGTCAAAAATCTTACAACAGTCATTCTTGTGAGATTTTGGAATTTTTCCTATCAGAATCGTAAAAGGCCTTACTAATCCTGGATGTGACCTGAAACCAAAGGCACAGAGGTGGGTTCAGATCCAGAGAGTTCAAAAGAGTTCTGGTTATAGCTTAGCTCTACTTTCAGACTTTGCAATTATTTATGTTTCTGTTTTCTAAGATGGTTAGCACTAATGTTTTATCTAAACAAATTTAGTCAAATTATCCTACTCACTTCTGTAAGACAGGGGCCTCAAGCCTCCCTGTAGAGGCACCTGTCTGTTGTGTTTCTCAGCTGCCACGGCAGGGGCAGGCAGCCCAATATCACTGTCTCTGGCTCCTTGGTGTGGGCAGGCAGCCCAATATCACTGTCTCTCAGGATAAGGTGCAGAGAAACAAGCAGGTTGTGATAAGAGCGTTGGGGTTAGCTTCCAACAAAACCTCGGAAGCGGGAAGGTGGGAGGCCTCAGGCTAACCCAACTCCACTGTGTCCAAGCCCAGAGCCCAGCACTGGGCAGCAAGGTCTATTATGGGACCTGTGGGGTCCTTACTGCAACATAGCAGTGTAGTCCCTGGCTCAACCACTGCCACCTGGGGGTTCAAGCCCTCTGGTTCACCCATGGCCTTTGGAACCCAAGGTACCTGCTCTGGCTCCCAATGCTCCATCTGTTCCAGGTAGTGGCCCAAGGGCAGGTTACCAATCCCATCAGCATCATTGTTGGGGGCTATGTCTTCCATAGAGGGTAGTTTTTCCAAGTCACACCTGGCCTCGTCAGGGACGTCATTGCTGGCCAAGGGCAGTTCATCTAGGTCATAGGAAGCTGGCTGGAAATGGGGGGATGACAGGCTCCTCTGGTGGTGGTGGTGCTACAGGCAGCTCCAGGAACTCCTCAGGGCTGGTCCACTGGGGCTGCTTCCTTGGCTGTTCTGTCACTGAGAGATCCAGGTGGCCATCTGGCCTCCAGGGGGCTGACAGATTCTCAATGGGCCACATCTCTGACCAGGGCTGTGGAGAGAAGAGAGGGACCTCCTTCCCCTTTGGCTGCCAAGATCTGACTGAGCTTCAGGGCCTGCCTTTTATACTTCCTGTCCTGCCCACCAGTTTCTGGACTGACTGACAGACTGCCCCTTGTTCTGCCTCCTTAGGGGAGGAACAGTCCTGTCTGTCTGTCTCTAAGGGCAGCCATCTTCTCTTCTTATATAGAGGTGGCCATCTTGCTTTCTTACACTTGCCTGTTGAAAAAATAGGCAAACCTAAGGCTGAAAAAGGGGAGTCCAAATCACAATACATACTCATTTCTACACAGTTTGCTAGTTTGGTATTCCACTAAGGTGCAACAGCTAACCAGGGAAGACGGCGGAGACTGTAACCTTTGAGGGCCCAATCCAAAAGTCAATAGAAAAACTCCATTGGTCTTTGTGGGTGCTAGATCTGCCACTCATTCTCTAACTTCCAGGACAGAGATTTCTCTGATTCACTGAGCATGGTTATGGACTAAATGCAACTCTTACTTGAAGCTGAGGCACTGATGTTTTCAGGGAAAACCTCACTGCATTTCTTCCTTTTCTTCCCCAGATCAGATACTCCCTCTGATTACCCTGTCTAAGCTTTCAGACACATCAGCTGACACTATGGACCCATGAACCCTGTTAATGCTGTCCCAGGTAGCACCTAAATCTCCCAACTGAGAGAGGGTACTTGTGCTAGATACTGTACAAACATGTAATAAGAGGCAGACCCTCCTCCAAAGAGCTTACCATCTAAATAGATGTCAGACAAACATTGGGAAGAGAGAATTGCCTGAGATTATACAACAGTTCAGTGGCACATCCAGCTTTCCTGAGTCACAGTCCAGTGCCTTACCCACTAGGTCACATTCCCTGTTATTAGTTCGCAAAAGTGAAATTTTATCTGAGAAATTAGGGATCCACTTTTGATTGTGCCTTGAGTGAGTGTAATGTAAATAAAGAAACCAAATCATATCAATCTATTCAGTAGTTGGGGAAGTAGTAGTTGTATAAGGCTATTCTTACAGTTAAAAGGAAACAGTTGAGCTTATGTGTCAGATATTTTCTGCATTTCCCCTTCCTACCATAATTTCTGAAGAATAACTACACTTGTGTTTGAAAATATGGGACTTGATTCCACCTCAGCAGTACTGGAATGCAACATACATCCCATGCACTGATGAATGCATCCCCACAAGCAGAAGACATATTGCCACTCTTCTACAAGTGTTGTCAGTGGGGAAGACAGCTTTAAATTCTGGCAGGGAATTCCTGTCAATGAAGGCTTTACAAGAGAGATAGTCCCTGAACTCACAAGTGCTATTGTATTGTTTGAACTTCATCTACTCATACGCCATGCAACCATGGACTTTAAAGGTAGTTGGAGAGCTCCTTAAGGAGCTCTCTGAGTAGCTTGTTTTGGTCTTGGTTTCCAGGAAGGTAACTCCAGGACATTGCCACTGTCTCTCTGCAGATGTCTGACACCTGAAGGTAGCTTCACAAAACTCAAGAAGAAGACTTTCTTGCTAAGCAAGAAATGTAAGCCTCCTGGTCTTCTTGATGTAATACAGCATTGAAGTAGCCCTAGCTCCAGGAAACCATAGAATACCTCTTGAGAGTTATCTGAGTTCTTAAGAGGATCACAGGAGTTTGAATTCTTCTCCCACAATTCTCCCAGGCTTCTGAAAGTATTCCAAAATGTTATTTGAAAATTCCCTGTCATGCATTGCTTCTGGAATCTCTGAAGTTAGTACCCAGAGGACAGCAAAGCTGAATCAAAGTAGTGGAACACTCAGGCAGAGCAGTGCAGAATTGCAGGTGTCCTTAGCATGAGTGGTGGATGAAGCATTCCTGCACTAGCATGTACGAGCAACAAGGTCAGTTCTCTGGTTGTGACAGAGACTTAGAATTAGGTTTCTTTTGAGAAACCTTGCAATATTTGCTTAAAATTGACTATTTTAGTGAGCCTTCCTACCAGTCATCTGCTTCACTCACATACTAGCAGAAAGCAAACAGAAAAGGGAAGTAAGTATAGTCAAAACAAATTTATTCAGCAATTCAATGTTTATAGAAATTATTATGCATTACTTGGCCAGCTCTACTCATTTGAGTAGCCCAACTGACTTCTAGTTACAAAAGAGAAGATTATTAATTTTCAAAAATAATTTGAGGATAAAATCATATATTAAATGGAAACTGAAAAGGAGTAAGAATAATACTCATTCCACAGAATCATAGAAATGTAGGACTGGAAGACTATGTCTACATCTAACTGCTTAGATTGGGCTTGCTTAGTCCAAACTAAGCAGTTCGCAGTTAGTTCCAACTAACCACAGGTTAGTTCAAACTAACCGGTACTTTTTAGTGTGAATTAACCACGTTTTTTTAGATCAAACTAAAAAAGTTAGTTCGAACTAACATTTTAGATCAAGCTAAAACAATGCAGTTAGCTTGAACTAACCACTTACTTCAAACGTACTTAGTTCAAACTAGGATGGCTAAATGCTTGTTCAAACTCAGCAGTTAGTAGACAGGGATCAAATTAGTCTATTCTGGACTAATTTTTTAGTGTAGATATAGCCAAAAGGACCTCAACAGATCATTTAGTCCAATGGTTCTCAGCCTTTGGCCCAGGGACCGAAAGTGGTCCATGAGGGCTTTCAAAGTGGTCCACAGCTCTCCTCCTGCTGGCTGCAGAAGGGAGCCACTATCCAAATACCCAGGTGAAGCAGATTGCCATGGGACTAAAAGACTAGTGCAGGTTCCTTGCTGCAGCCCAGGGCACAGGAAGTTAGTGCATCCCTCCCCTGGCTGTACTGGTGAGCAGTTCTTCATGGGTCCATAGGTCCTGTGGTCCGTGCTAGACCTGGAGGGAGGGGAGCACTGATCTCTCATGTTCCTGGCTGTAGGAAAGAGTCACTGCCTAGAGATCCAGGTGAAGCACACAGGACCACAGGATACATGTGGTTTTCCTGCTACAGCTAGGAATATGGGAGACCTCTGAGGGGGCAGCCTCCTTGTTGAACTCCTTCTGTCTGGCTGCAGTGGGGGCAGCCTGTTGGCAGAAACTGGTGGCCCTTCAAGGTTGTAAAAATGGTATCTGTGGCCCTCAAGTCAAAAAAGTTGGGAACCACTGATCTAGTTCAATCTGCACTGAAGCAAGACTAAACATTATCTATTCTAGACCATCATTTGTTTAAACTGTTCTTAAAAGCCTACAAGGGCAAAGATTCCACTACCTTCTTAAGTAATTTGTTTCTGCCTGTAATTACCTGACAGTTAGGAAGCTTTTCCAAATATCTAAACTAAACCTCCCTGTCTGCAATGTAAGTCCATTGCTTCTTGTCTTGTCCATACTGTAAAGGGGAACAATTTATAACCTTCCTCTTTTATAACAATCATTTTCATCCTTTATGACTTGTTTGCACTCAGTTTTCTCTTCTTTAGAAGAAAGAAACCTAGTGTTTCAGTCTTTTCACATAGGTCATGTTTTCTAGATTTTCAATAATTTTTTTTTGCTCTTCTCTGGACTTCCTCTAATTTGTCCACATCTTTCCTGAAATGCAGTGTCCACAACAGGAGATAGTACTGCAACTGAAGCCTTATCAGTGCTGAAGTAGAGTGTAAAAATTACTTCTTGTATCTTCCTTACAAAGCTCCTGCTAATACATCCCAGAATGTTGCTTGCTTTTTGGGCAACAGTAGTACTTTTTTGATTCATATTTTGTGATTCACTATAAAACCTGGATCTTTTCCTGCAGTTCTCCTTCCTAGGCAGTCATTTCCTATTTGTGTGATTGATTATTCCTTCCTAAAAGTAGTACTTTGCTTTTGTCCTTATTAAATTTCATTCTATTTATTTCAGACAATTTCTCCAAGATCATTTAGAATTCTAATCCTGTCCTCCAAACCCCTTCCAATCTCTCTGTTTGGTGTCATCCACAGACTGTAGAAGGGTACTACTCTCTATGTCATTATAGAAATCATTTATGAAGATATTGTTTAGAATTGGACCCAAGCTGGAGCCCTGCTGCACCTCACTTGATCTGCTGTTCCAGTTTAACTCTAAAACATTTGTAGACCAAGGTCCAGGATGGTTCAATAGGCACAGTGAGAGCTACAAGTTGTGGACTACAAACTGCGGCTTGATGGGAGAACTTCCTGGCTCCTGCCCTCCCCTGCAGGGAGTGTCTACACTGACGGAGGCTGGGAGCATGTGGCAGACAAGCAGGGTAGAGGAAGATGGACTGTGATGCTGCTGTATGTTTCTTTCATAATAGAACCTTGTTCCTGGTGATTGGTCTGAGTGGGTCTGGTCTCAGCGAACACACAAGCTAACACACAAAGCAGAGCACAGAGAGGAGCCTCAGGCCTAGTTTCCCAAGCCTGTGTGAAGGTCCTAAAGGCAAACTTCCCCTGTCTTGAACACC
The DNA here is from genome assembly GCA_007922195.1 of Podocnemis expansa. Classification (NCBI taxonomy): domain Eukaryota; kingdom Metazoa; phylum Chordata; order Testudines; family Podocnemididae; genus Podocnemis; species Podocnemis expansa. Next base: position 34,347,075 of record ML682060.1, read on the forward strand.
CTCATGGTGGGCCCGTAGGTAGGAGGGGTTACACATTGATAACTACCCTGAGTTACAGTTTTCCAATCAGGTTTTTCTAGTTTATATTTTTCTAGTGTAAGGCAGGTCTAGAGGCTAGGCACCTCTTGTGCTTTCCAGCCAAAAAGGGAGGCAACTGATCTACATGGGCTTTGTATTTGCATGAGTACAATTAGGTATTAGAATAGTCTCACTGTGTGGGTGCAGAGCATGATGGTAGATTGTACGTGGCTTGATTTTGATCACAAATCTGTCAATATCTGTATTTTAACTGAAGAGGGAAATGAAATATTGTCTTTTTCACAGTGTGCTACCTTTTTGATTGTATTAACTCTGTTTAGTCTATTTGATAGAAAAGTCACCATCAGCAGCAAAGAACCGGAAAGAATAAGCAATCCTGTGTTTTCAGCCTAGTAAAGGTAGAAGAAAGGAGGCAGGGGATAGCATTAGGTCTCTCCATGAACTATGCCTGAGGCACTGCCTCACTCCCATCCTTCTGTTAAAGGATAGACTTAATGGCTGGTTTTTTTGTGAAGCCTTTTCTTTTGTTATTTTGATCAAATAAGCTGTTTGCAGTGTCTGGAGGTTAAGAGCTGAACTCAGTGAGAACTGAGATCCTCTCTAAGAGCTAAACTCACTGAAGAGTGACCAGCAGGCAGCGCTGGTGGACAGCAGGTGGAGCCAGCAAGCAGTGTGAAGGACCAGCGGAGGATGTGACCAGCAGGTGGTGCTGGCAGGTGTAGCCAGTGGATGGTGCAAGCGGCTAGCAGAGGGTGTGAGTGACCAGTAGGTGATGCCAGCAGACAGCTGGTATGAGGGACATTCTCCACATACACTAGAGTGGTGTCTTGGGTTTTGTGGGAATCCTGTTCTGCACCAATTCTCCAGATCAGTGCTGGTTTTGATATTGTATCTATGTATTCTTTTTATGCTACTATTAGAAGTCCTATATACTGCACTCAGACTTGTGCTTGTGAGTGGGGAAGCATTATCCCTTTAGGGTACCAGGGAATTGTGCAAGATTTCCCAGGAAACTAGGTGGGGGCTTGAGCTGGTTAGTGCTGTAACATTATTTGGAACCCCTAGATATAGAACACGGCCCTTGCTCTGCCATCTTGCCTTGCCAGAAGGATTAAACTAGTTTGCTTATGAGAAGGTCATGTGAAACCAAAGCAAAAGTCTTAAAGACGTTCATACATTGTATCTACTGCTTACCTCCCATCCGCATCCATAAGGTTTGTGACTCTGTCAAAGAAGGTTATTAGGTTGATTTGACATGATTTGTTCTTAAAATCCATGTTGACTGTTACATATCACCTTATCTACTAGGTGTTTACAAACTGATTGATCATTTGCTCCATTATCTTTCTGGGTACTAATGTTAAGCTGAGTTTGTCTCTTATTTTGTGGGTAGTCCTTATTCCCCTTTCATAGCTAGATGTTATTTATTAACTCTCTTTCTCCATACTTTATTCAGAATAAAATTTGAATTCAATTCTCTTGGACCCTGCCTGGGCACTTTCAGTCAAATCAGCAGAATCTGATTGTCTCCTGGAGATACGAACATAATCCTGACTTATTTCTGCCCTTTCCATTGCCCAGTAAAAAGCTGTCTTTGATCCTAGTTGGACATTTATGAAATATCAGGTGTTCTAAATGCTCCCATTAGTCCTTCAGCTGAAGTATGCCTGTACTCTGGATGTAGATAACGCATTCTCATCATATCTCCAAAAGTTCAAGCCTGCAACCTGTAACTCTGACAGGATTCTGTGATGGTCAAAAAATTTCTCCCCCTGTCAGAAAGGAGCAGGGAGCAAGGCTGAACTCTTCTAATAGAAAGAATTATTCACTACCCACACAAGCAATGCATGGTCATCCTGTAAATCATGGGCAGCTTTGCCAAGACATGACTTTTTTTAATGAACCAATTTATTCAGCACACAGCCCCATCCATTTGCCTCATTTGGCACCCCCCCCCCATTTGTCTTTCTGCCCTTTCTCTTACCATGCTGCTTTCCCATCAACTACATCTCTTCCTAGTCTAAACCCATCTGCACGGCTAGGAGCTGCATTCAAATCCATTTTGTTTACAGGAAAAACATAACATTCAACAATATCTCTGTGACAGTTATTATATAGCTTCATAATAGAGAATCAATTCTATGTCTTTAAGCTTCAGTGGTTTTAAGCTTTCAGTTTCTATAGTGCTTTTTACTTACAATTAACTATGTTACTCTCAGACCATAGTAAGGTATGGAATAGGGAAGGAAACATGACTGAGGGCCTGTCTTCACTGATGGCGGCAACTTTGCTGCTGTCAGTTCAAACCTCCTGATTGACTGCTCATGTCTGTGAAGACCCGCTCAGCCAATCAGAATATTTGATCTTTGAATACCACCCAGCAATGAGGTAGTGTTCAGTCAATAGGAGGCCCCTTCCTTTTGACTCAATGAAGTGGAAATGCCAGGATTAGGGAAGCCAAACACAGAAACAAAAGTTATTTTAAGTAACTTGTGCAACTACAGTCGACTGTTGCTGAAAAGGAGTAAACCCTCAGTCACAGTTTCCTCCACGTCTCTCTCTCTTTGCTTCAGGATGGAAGGAATCTGGTACTAGCCTATACCAGAAGCAGGTTAATTTTCCTGGCGTACCAGCTATGCTGTGTTGAAGGGAGAACACAATCTGAGAACTATTGCTTGCATCTGCTGACCTACTTCCCACCCATTTCTGCAACTGGGGAGGTGAAGGGCAGGGCCAGCTGGGGGGGGGCACAGGGTCAACTTGCCCTGGGCCCCCGCCAAGGAGGGGGGCTGCCTGCCCTAGCCCCTGCTTCAGCATCTGACTCTATACATCCTAGGGAACGTTAGGGCTGGGGAAACAAAGAGTGGCTTGGTAACTGGGAAGGTGGCCAGAGTGAGCTGAGGTGGTAGGAGACCTGGGGGTGGGCAGATGTGGCAGGGCTGCTGGACAAGGCATGCCTTGGTAGGGAGGGGGACAGAGGCGAGAGGGAATAAAAGGAAGCAGGACCAGCAGAGCTGCATAGTGAGAGAGATGCCACTTCTGCATCTGCTATCCTTGTCCGTCTGTGGTGCCCTAATGTGGTGTGGCACCCAAGGCTTGATTGAATGATGTCATGGACACGGGGGCAGTCGAGGGCAGGACTTCCTGTGACCTGCTTCCCTGCTGCCACAGGCAGGAGGAAATAGGCATCAGCTCTTCGCAGCCTGGCTATGTTCCCTTCTACTTATGGAAAAGGAAATGACATATCAGTTTGGGGCAGAAAAAAGAAAGGAGACAAAGAAGAAAAGAGCTCTGGGTGAAAAGGGGAAGCAGACTCTAGAACAGTATGGTTGGGTGGTGGTGAGGAGAACTGAGAGAGAAGGTGGAATAAGTGAAGCAGCTGGTGATGGTGCAGGTGGCAGCAACATAAGTCTTTGTGACAACATCACAGCGGAAGCCTGCAGTGAGAATGCAGCAGAAAATTGTGAACCTGAGTCAGATTTGGTAGTGCAAGCCAAAGGGGACAGAATATCAGATGAGAAAATAAACCTGATGTCTGAATCTGCTTCTCCAACACATTACCAAATAATGGCCTCTGTTGACCCAGTCACCTGGGGGCACATCGATAACCCACAAAGGGATCGAACTGTTTCCAGGGGACCTCTTCCCAACCCTGAAAGTTTTCATCATGATTCATCCAAACATTCATTCCCTACATCTGTTTTCTGTAAGACTGTACCTAATGCTGAGAGTGTGAAAAGGGACTGGCTCTTTTGGAGCGACAAGGCATCTGGCCTGTTCTGCTTTCCATGCTGTCTCTTTTGACATGTGACCAAAAGTCAATCCCTGTATAATTCCAGATTCTGCCATAAGGGTGTAAATAATAACTGAAGGAAACTGTATGACAAATTAAAGAGTCATGAGGCCAATTCTAGTCACTTTTAACATTACTTACAATAGAAAGATCTTGCAAATGCACATTCTGGGAAAGGAGCCATGGATAATGCTCTTGAAAAGAGTATACCGTCATAAAGTGTTGCAAGGCTTGATTGACATTACCCTGTACCTGGCAGAGCAAAATTTGCCCTTCCAGGGATCACATTCTACCCTATGGCATGATGACTGTGGACTGTTCCTTTCCACTGTAAAGCTGATCAGTAAATACAACCAAGATCTGAAGTGTCACCTTGAATCTGTTATGGAGCATCAAACAGCTGAGAAGAAAGAGAATGCAAGCACAATACATGTCCTGACATAGCCACAATGAGTTTTGGAGGTGTGTCCTAAGAAAGTGCTACCTACACTTCTTGAAGCGGTAAGAAATGCTCGGTACTATGGAGTCATTGTGGATGGAACATGTGATGTCTCTCATACTGAACAGTTGATATTTGTCTTGAGACATGTACATGAGAAAGATGGGAAATGGGTTGTGCAGGAATGATTCCTGAAAATGGTGGACTGCAGTAAAAAGAAAGGAGAAAACATTGTAGAATGGATCAATAAAATGCTGGCAGAGATAATACAGACTGCAGAACTGTAGGGGCCAACAATATGATAATGCTTTAAATATGTCTGGGAAATACCAGGGTGTGAAAACTGGTATACAAGCTGAAAATCCTCAGGTATTTTTTTCACCCTGCACAGCTCTGAATCTACGTGGTACCCATGCCCTATAGAAGAGTTCTGAAGCCAAAATGTATTTTGGGGATGTATAGAAGCTGTACAATGTATTTTTCTGCAGTCCTTCAAGATGGGAAATTCTTCAAAAAACTGTAAAACTCTCTTGCCACACTATTTCAACAACCAGATGGAGCTCTAGAATTGATGCTATTCACCCCCTTCTGAAAAATGATAAAGGGATGGTGATTATTTTTTTCAAAATTGAGGAAGAATTGGACTTGACAGAAGAAATGCAGGCTGAAGTTTCAGGTCTCATTGAGTGGCTGCAAACCTTTGAATTCATCCTTCTCATAACAGTGTGGTACAAGATATTGTAAACTTATCCAAGGATCCAAGCTCACCATGGAAGAAGGTACAACATATGAAAAGCCTCTTGGAAGAAATCCAACAATTGAATAATTCCTGGCTAAGTCTTCTCAGGTAAGCTAAGGACATTGCTGAAGGACTAAGTCTTACTGCTAAATTCAAGAAAACATGGAGAAGAATCCAAAGGAGGAAGCATTTGAATGATGAGCCAGCCAATACAGAACATACATTTTATTGTCTTGAGGATAACAGAGCTGAAGTGTTCAGCATAGCCATGGTTATGCTCCTTTCAGTTCTGTGAAATCTAACTGGAACCATGGAGAAACTCTCAAACTTGTTCTCACCTATACTTGACCCACCAGCAGTTACAGAGGAAGAAGAATTAGCAAAGTTTGCGAAGTCACTGTCAACCATGCACCCACAGGACCTAAACAAGGAGGAGTTGTAAGAAGAACTTTGTTTTATAAAGTCAGGAAAGACTTAAATCTGTACACCTCTGGAGGAGCCATGGGCAATGCACTTGAGCTTCTTCTCCTCAGATATGCATTTGCTTGAAAATGCTCATTGCCTTGCCAGTTTCTGTTGCATCTGGGGAACATACTTTAAATAAGCTTAAGCTTATTAAGAACTGCTTGCGGTCAGCGATTGGGGAGAATAGGCTGAACGATTTGATCCCCCTTTCAGGGGAGAACAAACTTGCAAAGCAAATAAATTGCGATGATGTCATTGATGACTTTGCAGCCTTGACAGCAAGAAAGAATACTTTGCATAGAGATTATTTTGAAAAGCTTAGCTGAAAAGTGTAGGATGGTGGTTTTAAGTACAGGGTCAGATGTGTCGGGGAAGGGAGGAATCAGACTACTGTGGACATTCTAACTTGCTGGGTGCAGGGTGATGATGAGACCTTTGGCTGGCTCACGTTATACATGTGTGACCATTTTAGATTGTAAGCCTGAGGGCAGGGACTGTCTTAATTTTATTATTTGTAAGTTGCTTTGGGAGCTTTTTGCTGGAGTGTGGCATATAAGAACATTAAATAAATAATAGTAAATTCCTCCATGTACAAGGCAAGGTAGCTGAAGAATAAAGAAATTTGGTTTATTGCAATTCTGGGGACTCTTCCTGTTGCCAGTTCAGGTCCACCAAAAAGGTAAATGACCATAGCCTGATAACAGAGGACTTGCAGGGGAAAAAATATATATAAATGTCCTGGTGGCAGGTGCAGCTGGGCTGGCTGCCATCCAAGCTCACCTGTAATCTGCTGCAGTATATAGATGTATGCATTGTATGTATGGAACAGTGAGGGGGCACATCAAATATGCCTCTGGCCCCCTAAGTCCTTTGGGGGCGCCTAGTGAGGGGTGGAGTTGAGGGGCAGATGCAAGCAATGCATGGAAGTCAGGGAGCATCTTACACCCTTTTACACTCACATGTGAGAGTGTAATGCTAGATATGATCTTGTCCATTATGAGTACTAGACTGCAAAACAGAAGTATACATTGATGTGAGTTCTTTTGAATATTGTCAGAGCTAGTTTTCTTTGTATGTCTCTTCTTTGTATCTCTTAAATGGGAGATTTTAATTGTTAAAAGATACATTAAAAACACTGCATGTGTTTATGAGTTTATGCTGTAAAACTAGCAAAATGATAATATTAAAATTATAAGAAAGAAACTCAGGTGAAATTCAAATTATCTAACATTGCAAAAACCAGTAAGTTTGCTACAAAGAATTCCAGGTCATAGAAAGCAAGTTAATATACCAACATGAACATGTCAGGGTCAAGGCATGGGCAGCCTGAGCTAGGTGTCCGAGGACCATGAGCCAAAAACTGGGAATCAGGTCAGGTTGGAACACCAGATCAGAATTAGAATTAAACTCACTTCATTAATATGACATACACAAGCTCTAGCCATACTGCTTTTCAGACTAAGGATTCCAAGTACATGTATTTTGGTTATTGTAGCTCTGTCCAGATCACCACAATCTCCTCTGAGGCTATGTCTACACGGGGAGTGCTTGTTTCGAAACAACACGTTTCGAAACAAGCTGTTTCGAAATAATGTGTTATTTCGAAACAACTTATTTCGCTGGACAAAAACCATGTCCGCGAAATAAGGGAGTGAAATAGCAGGTCCACAGCTTAGCACCCTGGGAGGAGGGGCACATGTTGTCTCGGAACACTTTGTTCCGAAACAACATGTCCGAACAGGGCTGTTTCGAAACCTCTGTTTCGAAACAACTCTGTTTCGACAGGTAACCAGGTTTAAGTTATTTCGCAAAGACCACGGCCATTTCGAAAGAAGCGGTTTGCTTCTTTCGAAATGGCCGTGTGTCGTGTGGCCATGGCACTCCTTATTTCGAAACAACCTCTGTTGTTTCGAAATAAGGAGTGTGTGTGGACATACCCTGAGAGTCAGAGGCTGAAGCCACCATTCCTGATCTCCAAAATTAACTGGCTGTGTAAGTCACTGGCAAAGCATGATGAATCACTCTCTAGTGGGTGAGTCACTTTGAGGACAGTGAAAACTCCTGTAACCCAGATGGTATTGACAGGACCTCAGGATGTGAAAGGCCAGTGTTCAAACTTGACTGATGAGCAGGGTGAAGAAACAGAACTTGCTTTACTGGCTTTTTTTTTTTAAGTTGTATTTAATTTATGTAGTGAGATAACTTTCTTGACAACAGATGTTATACTTTAAAAGTTATAGAGCAACGTGTTCCATATTTCATCACATATTTTGATTGCAAGTGTCATCCAGTGACAGGTTGAAGGTTGAAAGGGATGCTCCAAAATTCTGCCTTTCACTGTGCAATACTGCTGCACTAGTTTGCTTTTCTATCAGCAAGCTTCACACGTTTATAGACAGGTAAGGGATTTGTACTTTCTGCTGTTCTGCTCTCTAATATACAACTACACATTGTAGCCTAACGGTAAATTTTTTGGATTCTCAATTAGCTGCTAGAACTCAGGAAAAGAAATCCATGGGATTATTCCAGTACCTCAATGTATACCTCTGCTCAGCACATAGTAGTAGTCAAAAGAGCAAGCAAAAATTAAATATCAATTACAGAAATATTGCATTGCTGTAAATTGATGGTATGATCTCACCTGGAGTACTGGACCAAATTCTCAACTGGTATAAACTGGTGCAGCTTTGTAGACTACCATGGTGTTATGTCAATTTATATCAGCTAAATCAGTGGTTCCCAACCTGTCTTCTGTGGACCCCCTGGGGGCCACAACGTTATAGCAAGGGATCCGCGGACACAGCTTGGAGCATATGGGCTGCGTAGTGCGGGAAAAGTGCAGCCTGCCCTACAGGTAAAGTGTGGGCAGAGGTAACGGGGGTGAAAAGGGTTTGGGGCTGGATCACTGCAGCAGCGCCATGGCCCCAGCTCGGGCTGGATCCTGGTAGCAGTGCCAAAGCACTGGGCAGGGAGGGGGGAAGCTGGAACCTAGCAGGGGCGCTTGCTGCTCAGTGGTAGGGCCCAGAACCTGATGGTAGCACCACTCCAGAGTGGGATCCCAGTGGCAGCCAGGCTGGATCTGGGCAGCAGTGCTGCTCCCTCAGCAGGATTGTATCCCAGCCAACACCTGTGCCAGACCCACCAACCACACTCTGAGCCGGAGTGCAGGCCACAGGTTCACGGCTGGAGGAGGGACAGAGGCCAGAACCCACCAGCAGGGGGCATCCAGTTCCCAGCCAGAGCTGGCTGCTGCAGCACCTCCAGGTGAGCCAACCTGCCGTCTTCTCAGCCAGAGCCAACCATGGTACCTCCATCTTCCAGGCCAGGCCGGGGCAGCTGAGCCCCTCTGTTTCCTGGCTGGGGTTGGGGCCAGAGCCCGGGCCAGCTCCCTCCTGGTGCAGTGCCTCTGGTTCCTGGCTGGGGCCAGTCACGGTGCCTCCAGTTCTCGGCCGGGCCAGCCCAGCCCAGGCCAGGCCAGCTGGACGCCTGTGTTTCCCAGCCAGGCATGGGCATGGGCATGGGCATGGGGGTGGGGGGCCAACCAGCCCTCTTCCCCAAGCACTGCAGCTTTTTTCCTCTGCTGTTCATGCTCCCTAGCAGGGCCAGTGGGGGAGTCTGAGCGGCACTGCATGCTGCTCAAGCTGGGCCCATATGCCACATTTGGCACACATGCCAGGGGTTGCCCACTCCTGGATTAGAGGCATAGGGATTATCCACATGAAAAATTAGACCACAGCAAGTGGTGTAAGTTTCTATTTTCAGAATGGACTAACTCAAAGCAGTCCTAACAAACTGATAATGCACCTCAGCAGAAAGTTAGTGTGCATCAGGCAAGTACTGAGCAGATTCACAACCCAATATATTACAGTCTACTTGTTCATTGTAATTTGTTTATGGGTGAGTGGTAAAAAGAAAAAAGGATATACTTGCTTGAAATTGGACAGATGGATGCAACAATTCAGCAATCACTATATATGGTATAGTTCCCCACAAACGCATCTGTATTCCTCTGACCGCTGTTACCAGATTTTCATCACCTTGGGGTATGCTCATTTATTAGGGTTACTTTCCTTCGAGGGCAGAGGTTGTAATTCTATTTATGTACTGCTTATATTCTTGCAAGTTCCCTCCCAATAGGGCTACCCTGCAAGACCTGTTTCCCCACATTCCCCACCCACATTCATATATCCACGTTTACAGTATGTGTCTGAGCAGGCTGGGTCAAAACAGCACTTTGAAGCTGTCATCTTCACACGCCACAGGTCCAGCACATTGTTATCCCTCCTTCCACTCTACAATTGTTCTAGCAACAACCCCCTTAATGAGCAAACCTTACAGGACTTTTGGGAGTTACAGGTATCTTTGGCTTGGGTAAAAGAAATGTTGCTGCAGAACAATACAGGGAAGCCAAGAGCATGAAGGGATAAGTGAAGTTTGGAGAGAGTCTGGCAACCAGCATGATTAGAAAAGTTATTATACTGCCAGGTATATAGAGTAATAGCCATATAAGGAGAGACTAATAACCAAAACTGGTATAATATGACACAGTTTCAGATGGGGTACTAAGGAAAGGTAGACTAAGTCTAATTACAAGGTTTAGAAAGTACAGCTGGAGTGAGAAAGAGAAAAAGAGAGAGGTCAAAATTAGTTCTGAGGGAAAAGTGGGCTTAATCACAGAAGAGCGAGAGTTTGGGGGTCTCACCACTCAGTCTGGGAGACAGGCTGTTCAGCTTAAGATCTAGAGTGCTTGAGACAGGCAGAGCCCTTAGCAGGATCAGTCAGGGAAAAGTGAAATCCCAGTGGAAATAATGCCAGCTTTTGGATCCAGGCATCAGAACAGTTTTGAACTTGTGTAGGGGTTTCTGTAGGAAAGAAACAATAGTTGAAGGAACAACTCCTTGCTGTTGAGGTCAAGGAAGAAACTAGGTTTGTTTAGGAGTAAACAATGACTCAGGGGAGTATACCATAGTTGTTTTATTTACGTTGGACAATAGGAATAATTGTTCCTGGCAATGGGCAATGTTACCTCCAGGGAGCTCACAGTGCAGTCAGGCAGTCAGTATTTTGGATATATCAGTAAAGGACCAGTGAATGGAATTGGTCTCATAACTGCTGAGAGCCGGGTGTGTGCAGGTGTGGGTTCATTAACAACTAGAGCAGGTTTCCCCCCATTGCGCAGTGCTTCTCTGCTTCTTTGATCCTAGAGTTCAGGCTGGTTCCTGCCTTGAAGCTGGATCCTCCATTTGGTATGCCAGAAGAGATATTCCCTTGCTCCATCTTTGAGGCAAATGAGGCTCTCTCTGTTTTCAATTCAGTGTGCTAATGGAGATGCCTCTTTACATCTTCAGTGTGGAAGAGGCTAGGGGAGTTTCCTTCATCCTATCACTCACCCAGAAGGGTTTAGGTGCATCTCCCACTGCCTTTTCATTGTTTTTGATAAATCCATCTCTGATTGGTTCTGGTTGAAGCAGAGGCTGGGGGGAGGGTTCAGGTGAGTCAGACAGTAGGGATTTTATGGCCTGGTTCCCCAAAAATACAGAACTGACAGGTAACAATGCATTGAAGGACTAGATTCCAACAGCTCTGATTTGCTGATGATGACTTCATTGGATGCTAAGATGAGTAAATAAAGAATAAAAATGAAACGCAATCTAAGAATAAAATTCTCCAGTACAGTCCAGCCCCTTCTCATGAAGGTGATACAAAAGGGCTAGATTCTGGTCACAAATGGCCAGCAGAAAATTTGCTTAGCAGAAGCAAACTCTTCACTGGTATAAATTGGGTAACAGTATCTCCTGTGCCCACTGCCCCACTCCCACTTTCATGGTGCATGCCACTAGAGGGACGGAAAGCCTTGTGAGAGTGAGGCTGGCTGGAAAGGTCTCTGTCATGCTGTTCTATCACCCGTCTATTTTGCTGGTGTCAGGTCTCTTCGGTGCTAAGTTCTATTAAGTTGCTCTATCTGGGCTTTCTGGGCCTTAACTGGCAAGAATTAGGAGCTATAACCAACTCCCTGACAGCCCCGTCTTTTCCTCTTCCTGCTGCTATGCAGACCTCAGCTACAGGTAGAACTGTAGCCTGTGTTGGGATCCCATGATTTGGACCAGTATTTCCACTGCTAACAAGCGCTCTATGAGTGGATTTCAAAGTGCTTTAGAAACACTAGTTAAGGCCACATCTACACTTACAGCAGCAAACACCTTGCCATCATATAAATCTTTCTGAATTGTCTTAGAGGTCAGTTAAGACCTGTTAAGTTGATCCAGAAACTGACTTAATAAAGCCACCTCTTCGAATGACACAGCACTGCATTGATGGGAACACACTTCACTTTGGCACAGTGCAGTAGAGATGCTGCACTGAAAGGGAGCTAGAAAGTCAATGGGAGTAACACAAGCTACTCTCAGAGCTGTAGCTACAGATTTTGGTGTGCAGGGCAAGCACCTCGAAACATGCCCCACCCCCGGCCCAGGGCCAATCAAGCCCAGGGCCCAATCTGGCCCCAGCCACCACCAGAAGGTAGCGAAAAGCCAGATCTGCCCCCAGCTGCCTTCCACCAGTGGCTGGAAATGGATCCAGATCTCTACCACCTTCTGCACTGAAGGTAGCAGAATGGACAGTGGTGCAGCACAGGGCCTGCAGAATCATGGGGCGTGGGACAGTTGCCCCGCTCGCCCCACAGCCCCAGGAATGGTAGTGAGTATATCAGTAGTAGGTAAATTAGATCTGATCCTTTTACCCAGTAACAGCTGAACTGGAGAAAAGGCATTCTCCATGGGGGTACTTCGGTAGACCAAAAATGCTTTATGCAGATCATCCTCACTTACAAAACTCTTTTTTATTAGTTCATTACTGTCTGGATAGACCTTTTCCACAGTGCATTTGATTGAGGATAATTTGAACTGGATGTTTTGTGACAAAAATCCCAATCTGAGGCAAATTGCCTAAACTCTCTACTTGAAAATTGTGTCCTATTATTGCTGAAGACCTCATCTGGAATTCTGTGTCTGAAAAAACTCCTTTGGTGACAGTGATTCTGAATTTCTATTAGTACTGTGTAGTGTGGAAATTTCTGGATACAGGGAATAATAATCAGTGATTATTAAGTAATCTTTTGAATGTCAGGTAAATAAATCAACAATGACCTTCTCATAAGGCCCCTGTGGAACAAGATGGTGTCTCAGTGGCTCTGCCTGTTGGCCTGGCTTGTATTTCAAGCATGAAAGGCAGTTTCTTATCATATTGGTGATGGTCATGATTGACCCACAGCCAATAAAGCATCTCTCACACTCATTCTTTGCACTTTTTGATTCCTAAGAGACCCTCGAGGAAGCATTTCTTTTCAGAGGTTCAGTGGACTTATGACCTTACCGCCCTCATAAAGCACACCATCTATCACAGTGAGTTCATGGCTGCGATTCCAATAGCCTCTTATACAGCAAATGCTTATTATTTCAGACCACACTTTAATTATCACCTTTTTAAGGACTCCTAATGATTCATCTTTCTCCAGCTCCTCTCTTATTTGTTGCAATCTGCTGTTAGCTAAGGGAATTGATCTCACAGTATCTACATAGGCTTGCTTCTCTGTCCCCAGCATCTTCTCAGGTGCCATGGATGCCACTGCTCTAGAATGTGCATCTGCACATTCTGTCTGTAAATATGCTAATTAAATCTTTCACAGGCAAAAAAGATTCCTAGAAACTCCTTCTCAATCTATGCGTATCTAGTCTCTGCATCAGTCAGTAATTTTTTATGCATATGCCACTGGTTGCCAGCAATCCTCATCTTTCTGTAAAATCTCTGCACCCAATCCAGACTCTGATACATCCACTGAAATCTTAATAGGCCTTCCATGTACACAGAACTTCAATACTGGTTCTTGTATCGAGTGTTGTTTTAAACCTTCCCATAATTCCTCATGCAGCATCCCAACTCCATTTTTATCCTCCAGGAGTTGTCTCAGTTGTGCTGCTTTGGCAGAAAGATTGGGCATAAATTTTCCAAGATAGTTAACTATTTCCAGGAATTGTTAGACATCTTTCTTTGACTTGGGGTGTGGCATCATTTCAATGGCTGAAGTCTTTCACTTATCAGGTTTTACACCTTCATGGGAAATAATGTCCCTTACAAAAGTCAGTTCTCTATCTCCCAACACATTTGTCCTTGTTTAGTTTGACATTTACAGCTTTAGTTGCATCCAGTACTTTAATAGAATCATAGAATATTAGAGCTGGAAGGGATCTCATGAGGTCATCCAGTCCAACCCACTGCTAAAAGCAGGACTACTCCCATTAAATCATCCCAGCCAGGGTTTTATCCAATCAGGTCCTAAAAATTTCCAAAGATGGAGATTTCACCACCTCCCTAGACAATCCATTCTAGTATTCCACTACACTTCTAGTGAGAAAGTTTTTCCTAATATGCAACCTGGATCTCCCTAGTTGCAGCTTCAAACAATTGCTGCTTGTTCTGTCCTCTGTTACCATTGATACTAGCCTAGCTCCCTCCTCTTTGGAGCACTCCTTCGAGAAGGTTAAGGCAGTTATCAAATTCCCCTTCAGTCTTCTTTTCTGCAGACTAAATAAGCCTAGCTCCTTCAGTCTCTCCTCCTAAGTCATGTGCCCCAGCCTCCTAATCATTTTTGTTGCCCTCCACTGGGTTCTTTCTAATTTGTCCACATCCTTTCTGTAGTGTGGAGCCCAAAACTGGACACAATATTCCAGATGTGGCCTCACCAGTGCCAAATAAGGGGGAATATTCACATCCCTCAATCTACTGTCAATACTCCTACTGATACAGTCTGATATGCTGTTGGTCTTTTTGGCAAAAAGGCACACTGTTGACTTATATCCAGTTTCCTGTCCACCATAACATCAGGACCTTTTCTAAAGTGCTACTTAGCCAGTAGGTCCCCAGCCTGAAGCACTACATGGGATTTTTCTGTCCTAAGTGCAGGACTTTGCACTTGTCTTTGTTGAACCTCATGCGATTTCATTTGGCCCAATGCCCCAATTTGTCTAGGTTTCTCTGAATCCCATCCTGACCCTCCAGCATATCTACCATTGCCCCTAGCTTGGTGTCATCCACAAACTTATTGAGCATGCAATCTAGCCCATCATCCAGATCATTAATGAAGATGTTGAATAAAATCAGCCCCAAAGTCAACAACCATGCTTCTCTTTTGTTGAGCCCCAGGCGATGATGTCATCATGGAGGTGTCCAATCCACTAATTGGTTCACAGATCACATGTATGGTTTTGTGGTACACTCCTGTGCTGAAGCCATATCAAAGGATAAGCATAAAACTTTGTGTCTTCAAATGGAGTATTAAATGTGTATAATTCTGAGTTTTCCTCCATTAACTTTATGTGCCAAAATCCCGAGGATGCATCCAATTTCCTGAAATATTGAGCATTTGCAAATTGAGCCATAATCTCCTCTCTAGTTGGTAGTTTGAAATGTTCTCTTTGCATAGCACTGTAAGATCTCTGAGATGTAAGCAGATGCATAGCTGATCAGCTCGCTTTTCCATTATGACTAGGAAGCTCACCCATTCCATTGGTTCCTCTACCTTTTTGTATTGTGTGCATTGCTTCTGTCCTTGCAAGCTCAGCATTGATTTTAGCACAGAGTGCAAATGGCACCCTTCTGCATAGATGCATAACTGGAGGGACCTGGTTGTTTATCTGGAATGTACATTCACCCTGCAAGCAATCCAATCCCTGGAGCAGATCCTGATATTCCTGAAAGAGTAGCTCATAGCCAGGTGCAGTACAGTATTGTAGTGAGAGCACCCTTTTTACTGGATTGAGTCTCTCACATGCAGCCAGGCCCAGAACTGGTGACACTTCCTGTGGTACTACCATGAAAAGCAGCCTATATATGGTATTTTTATGGTTAATGCTAGTGAAGCAGTGTTCCAGCACTGGTATACTTGTTCCAGAATACCCAGTTACTTCTCTGTTTGTTGGTCCCAGTTTAGGTCTTATTCTTAGTCTCTCATAATCTAATGCAGATAAAATATTAACCTGAGCTCGCGTGTCCAGTTTCAGTGGAATGACTGTTCTGTTCACTGTCAGAGGCAATATCCAACCCCCTTCATTAGGCTTGCTTGATCCCAGTAGATTTACAAAACACTCTGTCTCATTGTCAGTAACTAAATGTACTCAACTTTTCTGCTTTTGGAATCTGAAGCAGTTTGCAAAATGATTAAACTTCCCACAGTTATGCCAGAGTTTTCTGTAGGTAAGACATGATATGGGGCCGTACTGTGATCCATGCTTGCCACATGACCATCTCTGGACTCTGGCTTCCCTGTTGCAGGGATTGGTTTCACATTGTGATTTGAGTCACTCCCATGAAAGCTCATGCAATAAATAAATCTGTTAGTCTTTAAGTGCCACAGCACTCCTTGCTTTTTTTTTTTTGCTGAACTAGACTAACATGGCTGCCCCTTTGACTCTAGCTATATGCTGCTTTCCTAAATGGATGGATAAGCCCTGCTAGTAAATTCAGCTGTTTTAGTTGTGTTTTTACTGTTTCTGCAGCCCTACATATTTGGAGAGCTTCATTCAAAGATAATTCCCCTGGGCTGAGCAGTTTTTCTCTGCGATGCCCTGTTATACAAAGGGACCTTCCCTTAGCCGGGTCTTGGGTACACTCAGTGAAGCCACAACTAATGCATGGATATATTGCTTTATTGCGTTGATTTAATAAGCCATCCAGCACTTTAACATTACAGAGTATACCACATTAACCACAAGCAGCAAGTGGGCAGATGAGAATCAAATGCTCATGCCTCTTGTGCTACAAGGCAGCCCCTGATATTCTATTCCCTGTACCTGAGGGCCTGTAGTGAGCATTGCTCCAATGTGAGGAAAGCCCTGGGCACTGATCAGGGTCCCAGGTGAGGCTTCTTCCTGGATGGGTGCTCCCAAATCTTATACACCTAACACACAAACCCCTCCCCTTCTAGGGGTGGATGCTTTCCCGGGGTGGGTCTCACAGAAAACAACCTACTATCTTATAAACAAGACTTTCAAGGTTAGCTGATCTCCAGCCTATTCTACAACTGGAATAGCTTCAAGCCAATTTAGCACTAGCTCAATCCGGAGCAGAAGCTGTCCTTAATCAATCTGTGCGGGGGTAACCAGTGTTTATCCTTAACATGTCCCAAAAAGTCTGTCTATGATCACAGACTCCATCAAGCCACCAAAGCTACAGGACTTACTGAGTTTCCTTAATTCTGAGACATACTGCTCTATGGTGTTATCCAGTTTTTGCATGCGTATAAAAAAAATCTATGCTTCTCAAAAGTTATAGTCTTTTTTGGCATGCAGTATTCCTCAGTATTATATTTAAATTCATGCTTTCCCCTTCCTGAAATTCAAAGTTATAACTTCTTCCCAACAACATGTAAAAATATAGATGATTTTTGGTTTTCATCTTTGTTTTGTGCCCCAATGGCAGACAAATACAACAGAAATCACTGCTCAAACTTTATTCAGTTCTCTGCCACATTGCCTGACATTTGCAGAAGGGAAGGTTGTTGTAAAACATTCATTCTTTGAGCTTTTACTTATTTTCTGAAAGCTTCCCTTTTTTGTTGTTTTTGTTTGTTTGTTTGGTGGTTGTTGTTGCTGTTTTCAGAGATCCTCTGACTTTGTGTTTTCAATTGAAAACTTAGGAGTGTTCCTTCAAATCCTTGTAGTTTCCAGACTAAATTAATCACTGCTGACACCATGTAACAATCATGAGCATTGATAAAACAACACAATATTGAATGAGTAAGGAATAAAATGTTAATAACACAGACAGGAGTGATTCCCAGATGTGCAGCTAGAAGGGGCCATGTTAGAGCTCTGTTAGGACATATCTTCCAATTCACACAACACTGTCCCATGCTAGGGAGTGTCTCTCAATCACAACCTTCTACAAGCATATCTCTACAGTGTGAGTCATAAACCAGATTTACACTGGTGGTGAAAGTCATTGGCAGTCAATGGCAGTTATATAATCTATGTAGAGTAGCCAGGGCTGTAGCTAAGCTGGGGCAAAACCCTGGGCACCAAATTCTAGAGGGCACTGGGCAATGTTCACTGTAGGCTGCATGGGTGTGCAGCCCACATCGCTCACCTGTGCAGCCAACACTGCTGGCTGTGCACAGCTGGCACTGGCAGCCCTGGCCCCTATCCAGCCAGAAGACACAGTCTTCCAGCTGACAGGGAGCTGCCCAAGGCTGTGAGCTTTTAAATCTCCCACCCTCAGCATGCTCAGAGCATGCTCAGGATGGAGCACCAGCTTGTGATGTGACTGATCAGGTAGTAGCAGCTCCAGCGGCCAGGTAAGGAGGAAGGGGAGGGTCCCTGGGGAGGGTCGGGGATGGGCAGCCAGCAAAGAAAGGGTACATGGAGGTCAGTGGGGAAGACCTGCCAAAGCAGGTAGAGCCAGCTGCACAGTGGGGGGTTTAGAGAAGGGGTCAGGGACTCAAGAGACGCTAGCAGCAGTGCAGGGGCAAGCTAAATCCATCCCTAGCCCACACTCTGGCCCAGCACCCCCTGCCCCCTGCACAGGGGGACTGGCAGCCCCCATGGCCTATTGACCCTGGGACCTGCTCCCCCAGGCATGGTCCTGGATATATTGCTTTGATCTCAGAACAGTGCCACCATTTAGGAAATGATGGAAAATCAGAAGAGGAAGCAAAAATATTATTTTGACACACAAACCCATGATCTCCCATTTCTTAAACTAGATGTTCGAGTGTGGCTGAGGAAATCACACCAGTAATACATGGGGCCAAAGAGGTATCAGTAAAGAACAGCTGCATCCACAGCAGGGTGTTGCTGGTGCGGGACCCAGCGAGCACTAGTCCGCCTGAGCCTCAGGCCCAGCCTCTACTAATTTTTGCTGAGCAGGAGTAAGTGCAGGTGCAAAGAGTCCGCCTGCCTGCTTGAATTGAGCTGCTGCCCCTCCCTGGAGCATGCAGCTGAGTCATATATGACAGGGCAGCAGCAGAGAGTGAACTTTAAATCTCTCTGGCTATGTGCACACTTAGAATTCAAATTCAAATTAACTCAGTTAGTTCAAATTAACTGAATTCGAACTGATCAAGTTGAACTAATAATTATTAGTTTGAATTCAGTTAATTAGAGCTAATATGGCCACACTAGATAAACCAGTTCCATGGACAGGACCTGCTAGTTCGAATTGGAAGAGGGGCACCATAGGAGGTGTGGCAACATGGCCCCCAAGAAGGGCCATGCCACCACCCAATCCCCTGCCGGGCTCCAGTCCTCTGAGCTCTGCACAGGGAAAAGCATCCTAGCACTGCAGCTAGAGCTGGGCAAGGGCTGCTTTTCCCCATGTCAGGCTCAGAAGTCTAGAGCCTGGCAGGGGATGTGATACTCTGTTAAGCTCTGTGGAGCCAGGGCACACCCCCCCACTGACATTGCTGGCCAGGTGGGGAAGAAGGGATTCCCCCTGCCTGGCTCCAGCAATGCTCCCCGGCATGGGGAAGGGATCCCTGCATGCAGCTCCTACCCTGCCTGCCAGTGCGGGGATGGGACCCTTTTGCTCAGCTGGGCCCTGCCAGTGTGAGGATGGGATCCCCGCGTCTGGTGTGCATGGCTGGAGCTGAGCGCAGGGATCCTGTCCCCATCCCTGCACCGGCAAGCCAGGCTCCAGCCACACACAGGGGTCCCATCCCGACACTGGCAAGTGGGGCTCCAGCTGTGCTCAGGGGACCTGTCCTTGCACCTGGTGAGTGCAGCTGGAGCAGTGTGCAGGGATCCCTTCCCTGCACCAGAAAGCCAGGCTCCAGCTGCTCTTGGGGGTCCCCTCCACGTACCTGGCAAGTGTGGCTGGAGCCAGGAATGGGGGTCCGTGGTCCCCCCACCAGCCTGGGGACCAGGGCCCCATTGGTCTCCTGCAGATTTCCTGCAGATTTCAAATTAACGCAGCTAGACACTGTCGATTCAAACTAGCCAGTTCGAACTGACAGTCACTTCGAAGTTACATGAGCTTTTATAACTTCAAAGCATCATCTCTTCAGTTCGACCTAAGGGAAGCCTTAGGTTGAATTGGTAAAACCCTGTGTAGCCATGTTTTTTTTTTTTTAATTTGACCTAATGTTTATTAGGTCGAATTAAAATATGTTTGTAGACATACCCTCTCTTACTGCAAGTTAGTGACTTTCCCTTCCAGGGACAGCAACTGGTAAGTAGTGCTGCTGTACTGGTGTACACATCTCTCTCAGAGGGGGGAAGTGGGGGATTGGCCCCTCTGGGCCAGGGATCAGGCCAGCGGGTGGGGGGATTTGGGCAAGGTGGTGGGGCCGGGTGGAGATCAGTGCCTCATTGGATCAGGCCAGTGGGGGCTGTGGGCAGCAGGGCCTGAGGGACTTCAGGAGGCTCCTCTCCATCCCCAAGCAGAGGCAGTGGAGCCCAGGGGGATGTGGGAGACTCTGTCCACCCCTAAACCCAAGGGGCAGAGTCCAGGGAGCCGTGGGTGGCTCCCCATCTCCTCCAGTCTGAGGTGGTGGAGTGGGGGGCACAGATCAGCAGGAACCATATCCAGGCTGGGGCTGCCTGCTGCTGACCAGCAGTGGCAGGAGCTGAATTGGGGCACCCAGCACCGGCTGTGGCTAGATCCAGGCTGTGTCTGCCTACTGCTGAGTGGCAATGGCAGGGGCCCGATCCAGTGCAGCTGGAGGAGGACAATCCGGCTCCTGGATTTGTCCCCCAACCCTGGATTGGGCCCCGGGTGGGGCTGCACAGCAGGGGACAGGACGTTGCAGCAGGAGGTGCGGCCCAAGCTCCAACTCTTTTTTCATGGCAGCAACGCCTCTACTTCACGGTCTTATGTGGTCCAGACAGGCCAAGGGGAAACATTTTAGTGTAATCGATAGGATCTATGAGTTATCCCGAAGAGTTCCAACACTGTGGAAGTTGAGATCGATTCCAGCATATTTCACCTGACTGTCCCGGTATCATCAACACATGATGAAGAAACTGACAGGGAACAGGAGCATTCAGGGCTGGTGCTGAGAATGAAGGACTGGCACTAAGATCTAACTGAGTGATCAAACATCCAGAAAGACCCATAGCTATGTCTACATCAAAGGCTCTGTTTAGTCAACTTAACAAGGTTGACTTAAAGTCGATTTAAAGTTGCCCTTGTTAAGTCGACTTAAAGAGTCCACTTTGAAAACTCCTGTCAACTGCCTGCGTCCACACTGGCAAGTGCTAGGTTGACCCTTCCTGGTGGCCAGGAACCCTGGGAGGGGGCCTGGAGGCCAGTTAGGTCAACTTATGGGCTTTCCCTGTCTACATTGGCTTAAGGTGCCTTAAAAAGGTTGAGTTAAGGATTAAGTCAATCTTAAGAGGCAGTGTTATTAAGTCAACTTAAGGAAGTGCTTAAATCAACTTAATAAAAGCCCAGTGTGGCCACAGGAGTCTATAGGTTGACTTACTCTTTCTTAAGTTGACCAAAGGCTCCAGTGTTGATGTACCCATAAAAACTTGCTGGGATATGTGGAAAGTGGGTGGTAAAGACTCACTTAAGAGTTATGTGCTAGTAACCTTTCCTCTCCAGGTAGTTCAGATGCTGGATTTATGGACTTGTATAATGCATGTGTTCTAAGATAGCTTGTTATGTGTGGTAGTGCATACATAAATAGATAGCTTTTGTAAGTATCTAAAGGTTAACTTGATTTCCTTAGGAGGGAAGATGCAGACATATGCTTGTAGAAGGCTGTGATTTAAAGAAATTCCCTAGATGGGACAGTGTTGTGTGAACTGGGAGATGTGCTCTATAAGGCTATGTCTACATGTGAGAAAGTTAGTTTGAATTTGTTAGTTCGAGCTAGTAAGTTTGATGTTAGTTCAAACTAACCTTAAATTTATTAGTTTGAATTAACAACATGGACTAGTTCGAACTAACGTCCATTCAAATTTGTCCACTTCATTAATTCAAAATAACTGTCCTTAGTTCAAACTAAGCAAGTTCAAACTAAGGGTTAGTCCTAGTCTCTCGTGCACTTAGTTCAACATAACACTTAAACTGAGCACTTAGTTCGAACTAAGCAGTGGTAGTTACTAATTCAAACTAAGCATTCTTAGTTCAAACTAAGGCAATCCATAGTTCAAACTAATGAAAGCCTGATGCAGACAGGTGCAAAGTTAGCTGTAAGCCTCCGTAATTCAAACTAACTTGCCAGTGTAGACATAGCCTAAGAGATCTAACATGGCTGCTCCCAGCTGCACACCTGGGAATCCCTCCCATCTATATTATTTAAGTTCTATTCTTTGCTCATTCAATAGTGTGGTGTTTAATGAACCCTCAGGATTGTTACACACACCAGACTTGTGTAGTAAGTGATTATGCAGAACAAGCTGATAATGGGAATCATCTCACCTTCTGTCTGTATTTTAGGTAAACTGGGTCTGTTCATTTAGCTCAGCAGTTTTGTATGTATGAAAGATTACCTTAAAATGAAATGGTAAGTTTCAGGTTCCCCTCATATCTCCTCGCAAACTTGTTTTGGTTAGGCTAAACAAGCTAAGCTCTTTACATCTTCCCTCATAAGGCAGGTTTTCCACTCCTCAGATCATCCTTGTAGCCCTTCTCTGTACCTGTTTCAGTTTGAATTCCTCTTCCTTAAATATTGAGGACCAGAATTACGCAAAATATTATAGATGAGGTCTCACCAGTGCCTTGTATAACAGTACTAACACCTTCTTACTGGAACTACCTCAACTGATGCATCCTAGGCCCACATTAGCATTTTTCATGGCCACATCACTTTAGTGACTCATAGTCATCCAGCGATCAACCAGTACACTGGTTGGCAGAGAGTATGTCTATGTCTTTTTTATCCTAAAGTGCAATATAGAAATCTGAGTTGCAGGACAAATGGGTGGGCAAAATTATTAAAATCATGGGCCATCTCATCTGATTGTAAAAATACTCTGAGAATGTAAGAATGGCCACACTGGGTCAGAACAATGGTCTATTAGCCCAAATATCCTATTTTCTGATAGTGGCCAATCCCAAGTGCTTCAGAAGGAATGACAGAAAAATCAGTCACTGAGGATCCATCCCTTACAGTCCATTCCCAACTTCTTGCAATCAGAGACTAGGGACGTGCAGAGTAGGTGGTTGCATCCCTGACTATCTTGGCTAACAAGCAATAATGCACCTATCCTCCATGAATTTATCTAGTCCTTTTTTTAAACCTATTCTAATTTTGGCCTTCTCCAACCCCTGATGTGTTCTGCAGATTGACTATATGTTGTGTGAAGTACTTTGTTTTAAACCTGTTACCTACTGATTTCAATGGGTGACCCTGGGTTTTTGTGTTGTGTGAATGAGTAAATAACTCTTCCTTAGTCACTTTCTGCACTCCAATCACTATTTTATTGACCTCTATCATATCTCTTCTTTGTCATCTCTTTTCCAAGATGAGTAGTCCCAGTCTTTTTAACCTCTTCTGACAATAAAGCTGTTTCATACCCTTCATAATTTTTGTTTCCCTTTTCTATAGCTTTTCTAATTTTAATGTCTTTTCTGAGATGGAGTGACCAGAACTGCATGCAGTATTCAAGATATAGACTTATGATGGATTTATATGGTAGCATTATAATATTTTCTGCTTCATTAGCTGTCTCTTTTCTAATGGTTCCTAATTATCTATCCCTTTCCTAACGGTTACTAGCTTTTAGAACTGCCGCTGGACATTGAACAGATGCATGGGGGCGGGGGCTGATGCTGCTACCTGGCATAAAGAAGATACATTTTTTCAGCAGGCACCCGACTTCCTTGGCTTTTTGGAGCCTCATGAGTACTTGTCTCTGTGTAAGGATTTTTACACCACAGTAGATGCATGGCATGGCTTAGGGACCAAAAGATGCCCATTTGCCCTGGACATCCTCTGGGAAATCACAGTCACTCCCTGGTGGACATCTGGTGCAACAACCACACAGATGATGAGTCCACCTTCACTTATGTCTGGAGAGGCATCTGCCACCAGCCTCAGGGACACTTTCCTCTATGGAATATGCCAGGAGAAAACTCAGGATCTCCAGGCCCTCAAAGACCATCAAGCTCAGAGCACCTTTGCTTGATGCTGCATCCACCTCCTTCAGGAGATGGATTGCGGTTTCTGCTTCTTCTGTCCCCTGGGGAAAAAGAGGATGGCCAAGAAGTATGTTTCTTGCCTCTTGGTGGGGGATAGTACTCCCCTCTTGGATCTAGTGCAGAAGCAGGGGAAATACAGGGCTTTCTATTCAGCATTTTCTCCCCAGGTCCAACTGACATTAATGCCTGTGGGGTGCTCTGGGATGGACTACTGAGAGTCAGCATGGGAAACTGGGACTGGCCTTTCTCTCTGGTCAGGCTCTCAGAAGCCCTCCTTCCCATGCCCACTAATAAACCCCTGGGCATGGGTGGGCTGACCATGGAGTTCTATCATGTGTTTTGAGATGTCCCTTGCTCAAATTTTGCTATCATCTAGGCTCAGTCCTTAAGGAGGGAGGGGTCCCCCATCATGCAGGTAGGTTGTGTTCTACCTGTTGCCCAAGGCAGAGACCCTACATGATCTTTGGAATTGGTGTCCTATCTGTCTCTTCAGCAAGGCCTACAAAGTTGCATTGAAGACCATTTATTGTAGCTGGGATCTGTGCTGTCAGCCATGTTCCAAACTGACCAGACCTACATCAGAATAGCAGAAGACTTTCAACAGGGTGAACCGTTGGTATCTGCTTAGCACTTTGTGGGCATTTGGCTTCCATCTACTATACCAGGAGGCAAAGAACTGGATGGGGTGGTGATCTGTAACTGTGGGAGTCTATTTTCACTCCTCAGTGAAGTCAGATCTCTGGGCCTAATTCCTCTGGGCTGTATTCACTCATTCCCTTTGAGTAGCAGGTGGCTCTGTCCAGGGTTTTCTGTGTGGCATTCCCCTCTAGCTCCCTTCTTTTGACCCTGTCACCCTCACTCCTATTCTTGTTTTATCATAAACTTTCCCTAGAATGACTTGAGATCTGGGGCTTGTAGCTCCTCCTCTTAGGCTCTTGGGAGAGACTTTTAAATGTGGATGGACTTGCACCTGTCCATTCCCCATGTTCTCAATAGGAGGTGTTGCTCAGCACTGTATCTCACCAATGCAGGCTTTATGGCTAAAATAATTCCCTCTCTTCAGTACTAATTTCAAATCAGCAGTTGTGGGTAAATTAGACAAGACAACTTCAAAGCACACATCAGCTGGAGTCTGCCAATATAGCTATATGCAGGATTGCATATTATATGAAAAAATGCTTGTATTCCTTTGACCTTGACTCCAAAGTTCTGTTCTTTTGCAGCAGCTATCTCCTGTTAAACATACAGCAGGATGCTGATTTAGGGTGTGATTGTGGCTTGCCGTGGGCACCCACATAGTAGAGCAGTTCCTCCATTTCTTCCCTGCATAAGTTATGTATATCAGGGTAGCAATCTGAGGGAAGAATTAGCCTCCACCTATTTATCCAACTGTGACCTATATTTTGCAAGCTTTACTTTTCTAATTTTAGGACAAAACTAAGTGGGAATACCTTAACACCTTACTAGTGCCTATTACTGCTAAGTTGGGAAGTCTTTGTAAGTTGCCTCACAGCCTGTTCTGACTTGGTTGGAAAATTAAAGACATGCTTCTTTATTTACTGGAAATACTACCTGATTGGGTCTGGGCTTTTCAGTTACATCAATTCTTGTTGTCAGTCAAAAAAACAGATCTGACAAGACCACTAACAGACAATAAATGAGGCTTGGTCTATACTGTTGGTAAAATTTGGTAACAGCTGATGTAAGATACAAAAGCTACATACAGTAGCTTGCATATCTGTCATTGACTTTCTAACTTCTACTTACGATGGCTTCCTGACTAAGCTGTGCAGATGGGAAATACCCTCCCATTGATGAAGCATTAATCTCTTTGCTGGGGCGGATTGATGATGTCAGCTTCTGGATTGATTGAGTGGATCTCCGCTGATGCTCAGTCAACCCCAAAGAATCAATCTGGTGGTGCCAACAATGTCATTATCGATACAGACATACCTTCAGACTCAGGCTGAGTGTCATGTTCTGTAACTGACATCAACTCGGCCAGTGGTTCTCAACCCACAGTCCATGGCCCACATGCTGCACAAACCGCACATAGCTGCAGCACACATGGCCTCAAGGCCATGCAGGTAGTATATATATATTGTGTAGATGCTGCCCACATAACACACAGAGAACTTCACAGGTGGCCCACAGTGGTAAATAGATTGAGAGCCAATGATTACTAGGCATACCTTTCTTCTCTCTGGCTGCCAGCTCTTGCACTGAGCTCTGCTCATCCGCTTCACATACCCTTTCATCAGCTCAATTATCTTTTCACTCCCCTTCAACCCCTCTGATCATTCTTTCTAATAAGGAATTTGGCTCAATGCATCTAAATACAAGCATGTGATTCACTATAGGCAGAATCTGCAGAATATGAATTGTAGCATCACAATATTAATTGTGTCTCTCTCACAGAAATGAGTGAGGGATTTAAAAACCAAGAGGCTTGTAAATTACAAGGGCATTTTTATATCTTCTAGCTTTAGCACAATTAACTGTTTGTTTTAGACTAATGTAGTCTCAGCTACATGAATTTTCACATCACTGCAACTCACCAGATCTTCTCCCTCAGCAGTGCCCAGTCTACTCATCCAGCTTTTGTCATGCAGTACAGCAGGAGATGTTCCCTGGAACCAGGGCTGGCTCTACCCATAAGCCATTTGAGGCACTGGTCTGGGGCTCTGAAACTTAGGGGTGCCAGTGCTACGCCAGAACCCCTAAGCTTCAGTGTGTAGTGCCACTGCTCGCTGCTGCCTTGCCCCACCTCCATGAGAGGGAACAGCTGGCTCAGGGGTGAAGCAGGCCATCCCAGAGCCCCGGCTGTGCTCTCCCACCCCTCCCCTGGGCTGGCTGTTCCTTCCTAGAGGCAGGGAGGATCAGCCCAGAGGCAGGGCAGGATAGCAGAGCCCAGTCCCCCTGACTCGCCTGCCCTGCTCCCCAGAATGGGGAACGGCTGGCACACGGGCAGAATGGGAGACCAGAGCCCAGCCTGTGGGTTGGCCCTCTCTGCTCCAGGGCAGCTGTTCCCTGGCTTGGGGGCAGGGTGAGCCAACCCAGGGTGGAGGCTGGTTTCTGCCCCCCCCCCCCAATGGGGGCACTAAAACCAAAGCTGGCTCAGGGCACCCCAGCCCCTTAAGCCAGCCCTGCCTGGAGCTCTGAGAAATAAACCTCAAATTCTCTATAGTCTCCAAAATGTAGAAAACTCCTGATTCAAAGTCCAATATGTTTGCAATTATGAAACCCCTTGTCTGAAATGATAGACGTTATTCCTTCTTTCCATGTGGAAAAGCAGCCGAAATGTCATTCATTTCTCATTCTGAAGCTTTATCAAATTTAAGTGGTGCCAGAACAGTTTAATGGGGCAATGGCCAGACACTAAGGTGCCAGGATCTGAAGACATATTTCTAATGGCTACTTCAGAACGATTGGGCATTGTGCCAATAGCACCTCAGCAGACTATTAAACAGAAAGAAAGAAAGAAAGAAAGAAAGAAAGAAAGAAAGAAAGAAAGAAAGGAGTAGCTAGAATTAATCCCTTGTCATCTAGTACATGCTTCTAACAGCAAGAATGTTAGAATGAAGTAGTTCGAGAGGCAGTGTAGCATAGAAAAATTAGAACTATTTCATCTGCTTGGAAGGTCTTGAATTAGCTATTGATATGACTGGCTGGTTGTGCACCAAGAGTGACCCAGTGGAGGCTGATGTGAGTAATCTTTTTTTTCTTTGCAGAAGCCAGCAAATTTTGTGCCAGCACATTTAGAATCAGAAAGCTGTGCACAAATCATCAGACAATCAGTAATGAAGGCGATGGATGTAAAACCGCTGTTACAAATTACTTCTGCCATACTGGCTGCATCATGTGAATCTACAAAGGCACTTTGTAGTCTTACCATTTTTATTTAGTGTGAAATCAGCTTTGTCACCACCTCAGAATGTAGCCACTTCTTTTCCCCATGCCTTTCAAAAGAGTCTTGCTGAACCTTGGGCTGGCTATGATTGTTGGGAAACAAAAGCAAATAGACAATGAAGGTCAAGCAATCTACTGTTTGAGAAATAAAAAAATATCTATTTGCATGGGCTGAGCTGCCAATTGCTTTGCCTTTGAAATACATAGTTGGGTTTTGTCATTCTGAAGCATTCTTATCTATATGTTCATAGAAATATATGAATGTATTTAGTTTCTTTTCATTTTTCATCAGTTCAAATCTATATCTGACATTTTAATGTGTCTGTTATTTTTGTTGATGTATTAGGCTTTTGGGTCTGCCTTACATAAATTATGACTTCTTTTCATGTGCTTTTGGATGGTCTTTTTTTAACTAGCTTCCTGAGTGGAGTTATTCTTTGTGCTGGAATTTGGTGGTGATATTTAGACCTGGTCCATGCTAGAAGCTTATAGGCCATGTCCACACATACATCATGATTTTGAAATAACACATTTCAAAATGAGTTATTTCGATATAAAGTCCTTATTTCAAAATAAGTTAATTCGGATTAACAATTTGTTAATTTGAATTAACAGAAAGCCTGCTTTCGAAATAGCTATTGTTTTGAAATGGTTATTTCAAAACAAGGCCGTTCGGACATGTTATTTTGAAACAGTTGTTTCAAAACAATGGTGTTGTTTCGAAACAACGTGTCCGAACACCGTTGTTTCAAAACAACCATTTTGAAACAACGGCTATTTCGATTAGATGGGAGGTTTAACGGTTTCGAAATAACAGCCATTATTTTGAAACAATGGGTCCCGTTGTTTCGAAATAATGGTGCATCGTGTGGACATGCCGCTTCTTATTTCAAAACAACCTCTGTTGTTTCAAAATAAGAAGCCTGTGTGGACATACCCATACTGGTATAGCTATGTCTCTCCCACACCCCTTGAGAGAAATAGCTACGCCAACTTAGCCTCCAGTCTAGACAGCGCTAGGTTCATGAAAGAATTATTCCATCACCCTAGCTACCCCATTTCAGGGAGGTAGATTACCTGTACTGCTGGGAAAATCCCCCACATTCACATATGTAGTGTTAACCTTGAAGCGCTACTGTTACCCAAGTGGATCTCATTTGAATGCACAGAACAAATTATGCCAAACTATAATGAATGATGTACAGCATACACTGTGCACATATACAGTGCATTCTCACATGTATGTGCAGAATATCTGCTTCAAATTTGAAACACATAGAAAGGCTGGTTCTTTAGTCTATCTAATGGGGTGAAAATTTTCAAAGTAAGGTCTGGCTATATGATTATTTTTTAAGTTTAAACTTTTGACTAAGTCCAGAAAATTGGAGCTTGGAATGAGAGACCTTTATTAGGATGAAATTTGACAACAGCAATCTTGAAATATAGAATGTTTATGTTAGTCCCAGCAACTTTGTTGTGGTCAGTCATCCAAAAAATTCATCCATCACAGGAAATAAGCCTTCTATTGATTTATAAAGTGAGCACCATTCAAGGAACTGGCAAGAGAGAAAGCTACTTAAGTAATTTCTTAGAAAAGAAAAAGCTTCTTAAGACATTCTTGATGATCAGAAAAAAAAATTAACTCTTTGTCCAATGTACAGAGGAAATAAAAATTGAAAATGAGGTGGCATCTGAACCTCTTTAAAGAAAAAGTTGTGAATGCAATGAGGAGCTGGGGGTGGGATTCTGTGCTATGTATCCAAGAACTCAACCACAGAACCCCAAAGTCCCCACTGGGATGGAACTATGGTGATTTTTAAGCCACCTTTGTACCTTCCCAGTCCTGGGCTGGGCTGCAGTCTGAAGGTCTAAGGTAGACAGCTGTGAGGACCCACCTAAAACACAGCACCGTCTCTGAGCAGCACTATGGACTGCAGAAGTTGCAGCAGTGCCCCAAATCTCTGCAGAGCTGGGTGTATGACCTTGTCCCTGACATTCCCTTACTGTCCCATTCCTGCACCAGGTTTACCTCCATACTTGCATGAGAATTCCTGGGGGAAAGACTTTTATGTCACTGTTGCCCTTTTCCCAGTTGTCTGCATAAAAAGACAGTAGTAGGGGTGCAGATTTTACCCAAAGAATTTTAGAAAGTAGAATTGTGATGAACTGCCCACCAACATGAGATCAAAGAGAGCCCTGTCCCATTATATTGACAGTCAATGCCAGGCCTGGAGGGGGCCAAAAGGAGAGAGCATGGCTCAGTTCAGTGCTGACGTGCAAAGAGGCTGGAACTAGCTGCCTCCCTATCCTAGAGAAAGACTCACTAGCTTGCCAGTCAAGGCAGCCACCAGGCAATAAGGACTATCTCCCTGGCCAAGGCAGGCTGCAGAGGTGACTTAGCTTTGCCCAGCAACTGAGATAATTAAGAAACTGAGGCCCAGAGTTATTGCAGAATTAGGCCTCATTTACCTTGAAAGAGCATGGAACCATGGCAAGGCACTGCCCAATGTCCATGAGAGGGCCCTTCAGAGAGCAAGCAACCATGTAAATAAGAGTATAGATGCCAAGTCCCAGAATGAAGGCACAGTGGTAGGAAGAAGGCGAGGGCAACAGATTTCAACTGCCTTCTAGAAAGGCTCTCTCTGTTCAGGCGTTGACTTGCTCAGGCCCCTGGGATGGGACCTGGATCTGTCAACCCCAGCTGCAGAAAAGACTGAGGGACCTTGACCAAGGAAGCAAGGAGCTGGATGTCAGTGCACCAAGCATTAAGCTGCCCAGCTTGTAGCCCAGAATTTTTGTAAAGAGCTGCATAGACCTACTAGTTAAATTCAAGAATGCAGGCTAAAAGAAAAGCCTTGAACAGGATTTAAAATTCTAAAATTGCTAAGCAACTTATTAGGGTAATTTAAGGAGTGGGATTAGTGGTAAAATATTCTGTGATATTTTAAATAAAAAGAAAAGATAGGGAGCAATAAGGGAAAATCTGGCATTGGAAAATTTGGTTCTTGCCACTATGTAGGCCTGATCTCTTCCCTCTCCCCACCCCATGTATCTACCTCCCTACCTGCTACCCCACCCTCTCAGGCCCTCCCCACCTCATGTGTCACTGGAACCTGCTACCCCCTTTCCCTCATAACCTCTCCCATCTGTCTGTCCTCAGTCAATCCACTGTTACATTTCTATTTTGTATGTGGTACCCCTTCGTTACTCTTAGCCCCTACCACCTGCCATTTCTCTCCTGTATGTGCACACGCAGCACCTTGCCAGACTGTCAGCCAGTGGAGGTAGCAGAGAGGAGAGAACTGAAGATGAGAGGCTACGTTTGAGGGAACAGAGCAGAAAGTAAAGCAAGCGGAGAATGGAAAGGAGGAAGAAAAAAAGAAGAAGAAGGAAGTATCTGGCATCAGACACCAGTAGGAAGATGATCTGTTGAGCCCTGATCCAGCTGTTGAGAAGGAGATTAACAAAAAAATGTGGTTAAGCATCTTCAAAAAACAAGCAATTCACCTGAAGGTTTGAACAACTAGGCTAATACATTTCCCGCTGTACGTTCATAACTGAAGAGTAATTTCTGTGCTTAGACCAGTGTTTCCCACCAGGTGTGCCTTCAGGCCCGAGCAGCTGTGCCAGAGATTGGATCATGAATATTCATGAGTTTATTTGGAGACTATATAATGATGTGCCACAAGATAATTAAAAGTATCAAGTGGGCCATGGCAGAGAAAAGGTTTGGAACCACTGAGCTAGATACATCAGAAGGACCTTTCCTTGATGAACCAGAGGGAGTTTTCTCTAACAAGGTTGTTAAGATGGATGCTTGCATATGTCTGCAAATAAAGCTGAATGCCTTCCACTCTGTTTATTTTGCAGTGTGAGTGAAAAACTCTCCTTCTCTACCAATTCAGCACCTGTCCAACCCATACTTGCTGAATGATAGTTAAGACTTTAGAGATAGGAACAATCTATTGTTAAGTACCTAATTGTGTAGTTACCTTTGTATTGAATAGAGTGATAAGTGTTCCAGCGTTGTACCTTTAAATGCTATATTAGTGATGTATGTATTAGTGTAATCTTTCATGGTTTCCTTTAGAATTTAATTATATTAATCATAAGATTTAATAAAGAGAATCTCAGTTTTTCAAAGGAATTACTGAATTAAGTATCAATCCTTGATTGAAGGGCTGTATTTATGTCCCTAGAGACAGACAGAAAATTTCCCTTGGGTCAAATTGAGAGGTTATCCCTGATAAAGATTCAGAAACTGGTCCACAGCTTTCAGGATAGGAAGCCTTCCAAATAACTTGGTTCAAGGAGATATCCGTTAATGGCTTTATCATCTTCTCCTAACAGTTGGTCAACAAATAAAATGGTATTATGCTGCTGAACAACATGTTTACAGCACTGGTAATGGTTAGATATTCCTTTACTAGTAACACTTCCTGTTTTAGCAGCATTTGTAGCTGTCTAGTCTGTGAACAAAAGAGGGCCTGTGTTGGTGCCTAAAATTATTCTCC
Organism: Podocnemis expansa; assembly: GCA_007922195.1. Taxonomy (NCBI): domain Eukaryota; kingdom Metazoa; phylum Chordata; order Testudines; family Podocnemididae; genus Podocnemis; species Podocnemis expansa. Next base: position 34,379,111 of record ML682060.1, read on the forward strand.
ATTCATTTTAACACACGCTTCTTTACTGTATCTTTCTTCCCTAGATGTAAGGATCTGGACGCCTATTGGTAAATCAGTATCTTCTGCAAGCCACATAAAATTTCTGATCCAATAGTTCCTCCACAGGCAATGTTTCTATTGAAGTCAATAACCATCAAGGGAATTGTGCCATATAAACTTTGTAAGATTGGGTATAGAACAAATTCTCTATAGGGTAGGTGCTGTCTCTTATTTTATATGTGTAGAATACCCAGAAAAGTGGGCCTCCACTATTAAAAATTTACTATCAGCAACCTCACACCAGGGCTGTGTTCACACAGCCTCCTTATTTCAAAACAACAGAGGTTGTTTTGAAATAAGATTTCAGCTGTTCACACGACGCACGGTTGTTTCGGAACAACGGAAGCCATTGTTCTGAAACAACCACATTGTTTCGAAACAATTAAAACCTAGACCGTGGGCGAAACAACGTTGTTTCGCAAGGGTTGTTTCGAAACAACGCCGTGCGAACATGTTGTTTCGGAACAAGATGTTCCGAAACAACAGTTGAAGGCGTGCCCCCTCAGCACCCTGGCCAGGGGACACCCCTCAGCACCCTGGCTAGGGTGCTGAGAGGTGTCCCCTGGCCAGCGCCTGCACAGGCACCGGCGGGGTTCAGCGCGGCCCCGCGCTGATCCCCGCTGGTGCTTGCAGCCCCCGGCGGAAGTGAAATAGCAAGTTCACAGTTTGAACCTGCTATTTCGTTTCCCGCCTTTTTCCTTATTTCAAATTAACATTTTGTTAATTCGAAATAAGTTGTTTCGAAATAAGCGTTATTTCGATATATGGTTGTTGTGAAACAACCATATCGAAATAATTGGCTGTGTGAGAACACAGCCCAGTGGATCAGGCGGTATGTTGCAATCACCCCTTTTGATTGGATAAGAATTGTGCATATACTATTTTATTGTTATCCCATCTCTCTGACCCGCTTGCTTTTCTCAGCCACCTCTCCATCTTGCCTTTTAGATTGTCTTTTGGGGGCAGTACTGTCACTGATCATATGTTTTTACAGCATCTATCACAATAATGCCCACCCTGGTTGAAGCCTGTTAATAATTAACATTAACATGATTAGTTATCATTCCATCATTTCTCCCTCCCTAAAAAAACCTTCAGAATCGGGGCTTGCTCTTCTGTAATTTCCAGGGGATCTTTGTGTCAGTGTTGTCCCTCCACCCCCTTTTACTGCTCAGTAGCATTTGGTAATGAACAATTTGTGCTTTGCGGTTTGTTCAGTATTATTAGTAAACAGCATGATGTTTATCAATAAAAAGGCCAGTAGGTTAAATGCCTAAACCTCATAAATTAGTAACATGGAGATCAGCTTGGCTCTTTAGTGTCTCTGAATCCCACTTCATAAATTTCTAATTGTCTGTACATTAAAAAAAAAAAAAGCAGATTGAACAGTGAAAAATGAATTACAGTAACTGCTCAAAAAGCCACTTCAGCTCAGAGTTAAAATAAAAATAAACTTATTCCAGAACTAAAACAAAAGCAAATTTTTAAAAAAATGGAACTGTGAGTACCCAGCCAAAAAATTGTTTTCTGAATGTTGAAGGTTACTATATAATATGGGAATTGTTTAAAATGGAAAAAAAAAGTTGTTTCTATTAACAGAAAAGCAAAACACATTCCGAAATTCCATGTAATCTTGGATATTTCAGTTTCTTTTCTACTGTCCCTTCCTCAGTAAACCTTTCACTCCATCTCCCTCATATTAAAGAGAAAATAAATGGAAGTCCAATAAGTGTGTTCCATCCTGAGGAAATTTTTTGCTTCTTTCATTATATTCAATTTTTTTCCATCTAAAGAAGCTAATAAAGTGAAAAAATGGTTGGGTTTGGTGTTTTTTAGGAACACACTATGCACATTTTTCTATTGAAATACAAAAGCTATGTTAATGCAATGTAATGGGTGAGATTTACATAGGAAAATTCAGGTAATCTAAATGTATGATTCCATTTGACCAAAACAAACAAGGAGTCCTGTGGCACTTAAAGACTAACAAATATATTTGTCGCATGAGCTTTCATGGGAGAAAATCCCACTTTGTCAGACTCTTTGAAGATGGGGGAAATTACACAATGGAAGCTCCCATGAAAGCTCATGCAATAAATATATTTGTTAGTCTTTAAGTGCCACAGGACTCTTTGTTTGTTTTACTGAACTAGACTAACATGGCTGCCCCTTTGGATCCATATGACCAAAACTTGATCTCTTTACGTACATGTTGTATTTATATAGGGGAAATATTTTGCACCGGAAGCCACATCCGTTGATTCTTTAAGCCACATTGTAAATAAATGGTCACTCTGAATTCTAGAAAGGAGTTGTCCTTTCAAATTTTCAGACACATCAGAGATTCTTCTTGATGCTGTATTGTCTGACAGTGGCACAGGATCCAGGTGCTTATCTTCTCAACAACCATCATTGAAGGAAGTCTTTCTATTTTTTCTGCGGGAAGAGAAAATACTTTCCTAATATGATGTTTTTCTCCCTTTGCAATATGAAGACTCATGAAATAAGATGAATTCAGAGTGGACAGTGACTGCGTGATCCTTTTTTGCAACAAAGTTCAGTTAAAAGGACAGGCTTGGCTTTTACCTTAGAAAGTTTGGTCGTCAACTGTTTTTGCAGACTGGTTGCTTTCAGACATCCACTGGCAAACGCCTGGTGCACAGCATATGATGTGTAAAAGATGAGGCTTATCAAGGAATCAGTCCATCTGAAAGTGTAGCTGTTGTCATACCAAGAATTCTTCTTCTCTTTGTCCCTCTTTTCTCTTTCACAACAGAAGGCACATTTCACCACAGTCAGTACAGCCTGTGGCTCACTTGGTTTAGTCTTCTTGGTATTTTGGCTCAAATTACTAGACGTGTAGAATCATGGATAACTGCAGCTGCAGCATGTGGACTCCCAAAAAAGAAGTAATTACTCTTGGAAGGGCTTCTCTTTCCCACTGAAGAACTTAAGTAAAAATAACATTTGGCTCCAGAATGCTATTTTATTCTTCCTAAAACACTTTGCTTTGCAAGTATGTGATTGAATTAAAAGCAATACCCAGAAAATATTCTCAACAATTTTCACAAGTATCCTTAATGAGTTCACAAATATTAAATGCAAAACTTGCAATGTTTGGTCTTTTTAGAAAATATTTGCCACCCCCCCCCCTTTTGCTCCTCATTTAATCTCTTCTCTCTTGGTGTTTTTGATTCTGTCCACAACTGAGTACTTGGTCTCTTGCTTTCTTCCCTCTCCTTTTCCTTTGCTTAAGGGTCAATAGAAAAGTGTAATTTAAAGAATTTTTTGTTTTTTTTTTTAAATGACAGATTGGTGTGTGCTCTCTGCACCTGGCTGGCAAGGACACAGCAAGAATTCAAGGTGCCATCAGGAGCAGGACTGACATGCTCAAACTGCAGTCAGCTCACTGAACATGGGTATATTGTAAATTAGGTTTTGCATGTGCTCATTATCCAAAGGAATTATCCAAAAAATGCACAGCTGGATTAGATCAAGAATAATCTCTGTTTTAACACACTACCATACCATGAGGGGGGAAACAAAAAGGAATCCATGGACTATACATGAAGGAAAAAAAATAGGGCGGAAGGGGAAAAATGTTTCTTAATCCTTTATGGACTCTTTCTCTTTCCAAATCCCCCTGCCAGCTCATTTAAGTCAGGTAGCTGGCATATAGATCATCAGTGGCAAAAATATACTCATATTGATCTGTCAAACAGCTGTTCCAACACATATCCACTTGATATTCACTCAGAAAGATGATTATTTTTGTGTGGGATGTGAAAGGAATCCTGCACAAATGTTTTACTGGAAGCAAGGAAAAAAATATTTCAGTCATTGTGTGTATTTCACTGCCTTTATTGTGCTCCAAAACCTGTAAATTAGAGGTATCTAAAGAGAGAGAACAGCAAGTGAGAAGGACACAATCTAGGAAATGTCCCTAATTTGTCCTATAAAAGGTGAAGCATTCAAAGTCATGGAGTGGAAATAAGCATGTAATTTCTGTGTTTATCAGACGCAGAGGAGATTTGTTTTGAATAGATGACTGGGAATTAAAATAGGCACCAACTATTTTTGCAGGAGCTGACATTGCAGTTTTTCAAGGGCCTTCTTGCACTGTCCTTGTGGAGTTTACATGATGGGGCTGCTCAAGGGAGAAAGTGCTCACCCAACATGCTCCTTAGATAGGTAATGTAAAAATGTTTTAAAACAGCACATTTTTAAAATTAGGATGAAGCCAGTATATACTAGGTGCTAAATGATGTTTAAAAACAGATAATATACCATATGGATGCTTCACAGAAAACTGCCAAGGGAGCCTACATGTATGTATATATGATTTATTTTATGGGTTACACTGTTTTATAAATATCTATTTTTTAAAAAATAGCAGTTTGATAGATGAGCTTTTTCATTTACAAGAATCAAAAGAAATAATAGTAACAGTTAATGGTATTAATAAATAACTTATTACTGTCTCTCTTGCTCTCTTGCATCCATGCTTGCCTCCTCTAAATCTGAACCAAATCCAGTAGCTAATTAATTCAAACACATTTATGCCTGCCCCTACCATGGTCTTTCAAATAATTAATGCCTTTACCATAACCTACTTTGTAGACTCACATTTCATGGTAGGGCTCTTACATAACTTCCTGCAAGATCAGAGGCTTTTTCTGGTTCTAGAAAAGTGACTCCCTCCAACATGAAGCACACTTGCAGCCTGCTTCATTGCTCCCTAAGATCATATGATTGTGGTTTTGGCTGATCCTTCTCCCTACACTATCTTTGGGTATGTCTACACTGGGGCCTTAAGCAACTCCAGGGCCACATTTGCAGTTCCTTAAGTTGACTTCAGCACTTGATTAAGTCATCTTAATAACTTTCACCCTCTAAGTTGACTTAACAAAAATTTGGCCATTAAAGTTGACTTAATAAAGTTGACTTAAGGCAGGAGAGCCATTTAACTCAACTTTATAAACTCTGGTTAAGCCAGGGGACCCATTTAAGGTCAAATTTATTAAGTTGACTTTAAATGGGTCCCCTGGCTTAAGTCAACTTTATAAAGTCGACTTAAACAAATGGGGACTCTCTAAGTCAATTTAATAAGGTTGACCTTATTAAGGTGATTTATCTGAGCCCTCTAATGTAGACTTAGCCTTTGTGTTTTGTCCCTCGCATACAATAAAAATTATCTGAAGGTTTAAAAAAGATCCACCGGGGGCGGGGGGAGAAGATCTGAAATGTTCTCAAGGAAAAAAGTCTTTTCAGAAAGCCATAAAGTTTAACAAAATCCTCAAATGTCTTTACATTATCCCACTGGCAAAACAAAATGCTTCTTAATTCTCAGGCGTCAAGAGTCTGCTAACATAGGAGGCAACCTTTAAGAATGTGCAAGCATCCTATATTTACTTTCTGGGGTCTTTTATGTTGTGGTGGATATTTAAGATTGAACTATTTAAATGGCAGTATTTCAAGCTGAATATCTTCATTTATCTTTGGAAAAGTAAAATGTCTGGCAGAGTCACTTCATTTTTTTTCTTCAATGTGCTACTGCTTTAGCAGCAAACTCAACTCTCACCTATAAGAACTTATCTACATGGAGCACATGTTCACTTTCCAAAAGAAATGTGTTAGGCTGCTATGCTTATACACAGGCAAACTTATTTTGAGTTCATTTTGCACTGTGTTAGCTTGCTATGTCATCGGCCACACTATCTAGTGCTATGATTCCATCAGGTTGCATTAGAACCTGATCCTAAGTCAATTTAAAATCAATGGAAAAATGCACTGATTTCAGTGGACTTGGGTCAGGCTCTGTAAGAAGTTATGATAGTGCAGTATGTAGATGGCAGCTCTCTATCTAATGCCCAAATGCTGCAGAAAGCACTGCTAGATTTAGGAGGTGACATTTTTCTTTCCTTTTGGAGGGGGTGACTTATCTAGACCTCCAGGAAGTTGAGTCATTTTCAGTCCTCAACAATACGCCATGGATTGTAGCAATCAACATCAGCATAACGGATTGTCTCTGAAACAGGATTGAAATTCTATTGCAGCATAAGATCCCTGTCTGGTAAGAAACAGGTTCAAAGGTTCCATTGCCTTTGGGATAAATCAAACCTGGGTAGATGTTGAAGGGGGGGGTCTAAGACAAGATAATTTTTTGTCACTTTCTCTGCAGCACATGAAGCTCATGAGTCATCATCAAGGGTTAAAGTATAATTTGGCAGGCCCCAGAACTATCCCGCATGGGTGCGCACCCCTGCACGTCGAGGCTCTCCCACACCCCAGCTTCTGCCCCCCCAAATGTCCCCCCACCCCTGCTCCTGCCCCCACCCTAGCTACTTCCCCCGATATCCATTCCCCATCCCCAAAATCCACTCCCAGCCCCCAGTACCTGGCCCCAAAATCCACCCCCTGCCCCCAATACTCACCCTAGCATGAGTCAGGCCACCTTAGTACTCATGGTCAGCCGTGTGCTGGGCCAGGAAACATCTGTCTATCTTCATGTATAAGATCCATAGATAAGTTGACCCCCCTCCCCAAGTCTGAGCCCAAAAAGGCAAAATGGGTGACTTGTGTATAAAGCAAGGTCCTCTTTGGGCCTCGACCACTAACTCCCCCACCCAGTGCTGCTGTCTTCCCCCAGAGTTCCCAACATCTTCCCTAACCCCCAAACCTCTGTTGCTGCTTTCCCCCCATCCTCTGCCAGTCTCTCTGCTCCTGCTGCAGTCCCCCTGCTCAGACAGCTCCCCTTACTGTCCCCCTGCTCTGTCTGTTCCCCCTACACTTCCCTGCTCGCTGCCAGCTTCTCCGCTCCCTGCTGCTGTTCTCCTGTTCCCCAACAACCCTTCTTCCCCTTTTCCTGTCACCCCCAACCCTGTTGCTACTTTTCCTGGCCTTCACACCCCCCCCCAATGCCCAGGCCCTTGATGCCACTTCCTTGGCCTCAAAGACACTCCCCCCGAAGCCTGGGACCACCCCCTCCCAGGGCCCCCTTACCTAGCCACTCCAGACACTGGGGTCCCCTCCTAACTCCAACCCCAGCCCAGACCGACAGCCCAGCATGGCCACTTTGGCCACACTGGGGCTCCAGCCTGGAGTACACCCAATGAAACTCCTGGGCTGATGCTGTGCCTCGTATTGACCCATGTATAAGCTGAGTGCCTGGTTTGAAGCCAATTTTCAGGCATAAAAATCTTGGCTGATGCATGAGTATATATGATATGCAGCCTGCATGCTGCACTTGGAGGCTTTGGCCCCCAAGCACAGCCTGCACACGTGCAGGGTGGCTAGGCATGCCCCCACTCCACCTGCCTGCCAGAACACTGTTCTAGGGCCTGCTATTTTATTGGCCCAGCGTTTGGGCCCCTAAAAATCGAAAATGGAACTGGAACACTGCATTCTGGGGCCTGCTAGTTCTCAATGGTGGGCCCTGGAACCCAGCATTCCAGCACCATTTCCTATGTTTAGGGGACCCCGAACACTGAGCTTCTAAAAATAGTGGGTCCCAGAAAGGTGTTCCCTGCATTCTGGCCCGCTTTAACCCCTGATCATCACACATGTTTTATCCAAAATCCCTTACCTGATAAACTGTTCAACAGCAAGAGCCATGAGGCAGATGACTAGGTGGTGGATTAAACAGATCTTCTATTTAGGGTAGATGTGGCATATCGTGCAGTTTTGACATGAGTTTTGCTATGCTTTTCTTTCCACAAATACTGGACTGAGCAGTATTGCAGAGAACTGGGGACTATAGAAAAGGAGTAGAATTAACTATTCCTGAAATAATACAGTTAATGGAATTTAGCTGTACATGAATCATCTTTGTGTAACGGGTGAGCCCAAACTAGAGCATAGTACACTGTCACTGAATAACAGAATACCAAGGCTGAAGAGTGTAATGTTTGGTTGTTGGCACCCTGTCTCATTCTGAAGTAGACATATGTTTTTTAGTCACTGACTTTGTAATATGGTCATTATATATGAGAGGTCTATCCAAAGTGATGACTAGATAGACCAAGTGTGAATTATGCTTTATTCACTGACCACTGAGAACTATATTCAGCAATCTGTCTGTTTGTGCAATGTAAGTGGAAGACACCTGACGCAGTCTGACTCCCACTTGTTATCCGGTACCACCAAGGACAATAATCAGCCATAGTCACCATATCTGCATTCAGAACACTCTTAAGTATGGCAAAAAAGGGTGAGTGAGTACTGAGGCATACATTGTCTGCATAAACAAACTTGTGACACCCAATACATGGTAGGTCATTTGAATATAAGTTGAATAACATGGGAGATAATACTGATCCTTGTGGGATGCTGTTCTTCTGTTGCTTCCAAGTGTTTGTTCTATTACCGATATACAGAAAGAAATGGTGATTTCTCAGAAACAGAGCTATTGCACAAACTAACCAGCCTGGCACAGTTCTAGACAACTTCACCAAAAATCTTGTGCGCCAAACCATATCTTATGCCACAGTCAGGTCATAGAAAACTGAATCAGCCTTCAGCTTCTGTTGGAATCCATTTCAATGTATGCATAAGTACCAGCATTTCATCACATATACTGGCAAGAATCAGCTTGCTTTGGCTCCAGCATGCCTTCCACAGATGGAGAGATTCTTTATGAAAGTAGGTGCAAAATTAACATTCCATAATGGAAAAGTATGATGTTTAAGTGACTTGGTGTAGGTGCTTGGTGCAGGATGTGAACAAATGACTTTGGTTTACAGATCAAGGCCCATCCTGCTGGTCCTCTATATAACTCAGGTATGTCATTCAACCATCTGCACCTCAGGTTTCTTTAGAGAATGAGTCCAATAATAATATTTAGTACAGTCATTGTACTTTTTGATCTATAATTCTCAATGTGTTTGACAATAATAGTCTCATTTTACAGAAACCATAAATAAGCATGAAGAGGGGGCAATTTTTCTGAGAGATACTGTGATGTACTGAGAGCAGATCAAAATTTCTCAAATAGAAATAAAAATCAGCAAAAAATTCTTTTTCAAAATAGATATTTTTTAAAATGAAATGACATTGAGTGGTTTTGATTAGAAGTTTATTCACATGATAACAAGATCATAGACATATTATTCCAAAAAACTGCAAAACTTGAAAAAATGACTCTTTAAAACCCAAATAATGGAAATATTCATAGAATGGATTACTGCACCATATGAGTAAGAGTGAAAAATGAGATCTTTGGTTATTTGTAAAAAAAATATTAATTTTAAATGGATGTTTTGTTTACCCTGAAAACTCAAGTGTATGGTACAATAAATCATTTTTTTTCAGAATTGTAACTGTCTTATTGTTCTAAAATATAGTGAAACAGAATTAAAATACAATAACTATCAAGCAATTGTATATAATATTAATATTAGTATTTGATTAGTTAATATATCATGAAGAGAAGAACCTGGTTTAGCTTTCAGAGTGTCTCCTTTCTCTACAACTTTTAATAAGGATACCATGTCTCAAAGTAATTACACTAGGAGGTTTTCTCATCACTGTTGTTTTTTCCATGAGCAACGTAATCCACACTTGATTAAACCATACTGAAATACTAGGAGTTTCAATTTTCTTCCAACAAGCTGCAAGGATACATCTAGTTGTGTAAAGTCCAAAGTACCTTATATAAAATTATACGTCCAGAAACAAAGACTATAGATCACAGAAGGATGGGGGACTCTATCTGACGAAGCAGTGACTGGAAAACATGTGGGAGGTCATGGTGAATAATCAGATGATGGACCAGCAGGAAGGGTAGCTCACTCCTGTGCTCCACAGTCTAACCCTGCAAACAGCCTTCTACACCCATCCCCACTGCTCATCTCCCTCTCTGCTGATGAGTGGGAGTCTGGTAAGCAGCCATTTGGCCAGCAAGACCTATCACAACACTGCAGCCATTCCTTTACTGCTCACTTCTCAGTATGGGTCTGTGCTCTGGTGCCATTGATGCTATTGTAAACCTGGGACTGATCAGAAGGCAGAACATATGGGACAATTTGCCAACTTTTAAGAATAAGTGAGGACACTTGTGAGAGGGCTTAAATACAAGGGCTACATGTTCACCAGCACATGCATGCCCTGGCAATAGTACTGGTTCAATCAGCTTAAGAGGATGCTCTTCCCAAAACTAGCAATAAGATACCCCTCCTATGACTTCTCCTTTTACACAGTGATAGAAACAAGTTACGTATAACACTCTACATGCTGTTAGTTACCACCTGTGACACACTAAACATTTATGGTGTGATTGTGTGTTATTCATGTTCACTCGTATGTGTTACTGTGCATCATTTAATGCAAAGTATGTCATGAATGGTGTTTCTGGAAAGCTCATGGCATGCTGAGCATTATTGTTGTAGTATGACTATTGCAAGGTCCTATGCATGGTCACATGCTCTGCTATGTGATATTCCCAAATATGGGCTTTATGAGGCTTGAAGTAGACCTAGGCAAACGCTAAAAGCAGAGAGAGAGATCATCTTCTACCAATACATGCATATACCAACCCAGCTTTTCCAGGATCAGTGGATTACTCTAACTATCCGATAAGGGCATGCTTATTGAGTCAGAGCATGGAGAAGACCATGTGGTACTACTGAGGGTCACCTGATCCTGAAGGGGAAAGCTTAGGGCCTGGGGCGGGTCACAGGGACATTTGAAAATGGGGAACATTTTGGCCTTTCTCTCTCTCTACATAACTATGAACAAAGACAAACAACTTTAGCACTGACAGCAAGGGAGAGTCTGGCCAGATGCCAGTCAACCAGCCTGTGGTGAGAACCATCTAAGACTGTTAGGGTAATGGAAGTTTTAAGCTTAGTTGAGAACGCAATTTGCCTTTTGCTTATTTTTTATTAAATCAGACCTGCCTTCCTCTGGTTTATAATCACTTATAAATCTTTCTGTCCTGAATAAGGTCCCCCCCAAATCTAAAGCAGTGCATGGGGTTTGGCTGTGTGTAGAGACTTTATTTAAAGTGACAGAGCTGGTGCATACTGTTGCATATCAATTTCTTTGATAAATTGACATACTAATATAAGCTGGCAGGGTTCAGTGGGCAACTTGGAACATTGCAAGATGGACTTTCCTAGGGTTACATCTGGGACTGGGGATGTTTGCTGGAGCCATTTTATTATATAATCCCATAAGGGGCTAACCAGAAGCACTCATGCACTCACTAAGTTAAGGTCCGTTTGCTTGCAGAAGTTCATGTGTGCACTGACCCAGCAATGGAGGTTCACACGGTGGGGAAAGGGCAAGATAAGCTCCCGGAGTGAGAGCCTGGGGTGACACATCTATACAACAGTCCAGATTGCAGAGTGGAACATCACACCACCCTAATCCTTATACATGCTAGTTCAAATAAAATGTCCTTATCCTTCATCCTGTCATCCCCTCCTTTCCTTTGCAAGAAGTCAGTGTGTGCTTGCACCATCTCTGAAGAACATATTTACATAGTTACTTGAGAGATCTGAATGCTTTTGATACTAACCTTTCTGGTCAGGAATATGCTTACTTGTTTCTTAGTTCATTACTATTATTCCAAGGCTAGGTCTCCTCTGGTTCATGGTCTTTGGGTCACACTGTTCGTTACACCTAGCACTCCAGCAAGGCTGACAAAAACAATCCTCCAATGCATAAACAGGGAAATATCAAGTCAGAATAGTGTTGTAAGTTTACCTCTATTTGTCACTGCTGAGACTGCTACTGCAATACTATGTCCAGTTCTGACAGTCATAATTCAAGAAAGATGAGGAGAAATTGGACAGAGTTCAGAGAAGAACCCTGAAATGATTAAAAGATTGGAACATGTGCCTTATGGTGACAGACTCAAAGAACTAAGTCTATTCAGCTTATCAGAAAGAAGGTGAAGAGGTGACTTGATCAGTTCATAAATACCCATATGGGGAACTAAAATTTGATAATGGCAGGGTCTTCACTCTAGCAGCTAAAATTATAACTAGATCCAGGGACTTGCATTTGAACCAGGACAAATGCAGACTACAAATAAGACACATTCTCTTTTTTTTTTCTTTTTAACAATGAGGTTAATTAACCATTGGATCAATTTACAAAACATGGTGGATTGACCTTCACTGGAAATTTTTAAATCAAGATAGGATATTTTTTCATAAGATATGCCTGAGTTTAAATAGGATTTAATTCAGTGTAGATCTATGGCCTATGTTACGAAGGAGGTCAGACTAGATTGATAACAATAGTCCCGTCTGCCTATGTAATCTATGTATGCAATTGGCACAAGTGTATAAATGGGCAACTAATTTTTCCATCTCTCCATTGCTTTTACTGATTAGCACCATAAAATAATGAACATAAGAAACAATGAGTAAAACATTTTTCGGTAAGCATGTGCCAAAAGAAATAAAGTTCTATCGAGTTTAAAATTAGCTACATAAAAAAAGTGCAGGCCTTTAAACAGTTGGTTCAGTGGTGTAGCAGTATGGTGCTAGTCTTGCATGTAAAAGGTTGTGGAATGAAACCCTTCTAACACTAAGCAGCCTCTGACAAACAGTATAATTGTGTAGTGACTACATATTGTATAGAACAAATCTGCCATACCACAGAAAATGCAGTGGTCTAGAACAGTGTCTCTCTAACTTTTTAAATGGAGAGCCCCCATCCCTGGGGCTTTGTGTAAGAATTGCCCCTCCCTCCCCTTCTGTAGACACCTCCCCATTTTCAGAAAAAAAAGGGTGTGCAAGGGTGTGTGTGCATGTGAAGGGGAAGCAGCAGCTCCACCCCTCTCCCCCAGCTCCAGAGCCTGATGTGACCTGCCAGAGAAAGTGGTGGCAGTACTGAGGAATCACATTTCATTGTCGGAATTATCCTCGGGCAGCGGCATGGATGCAGCTGCCACCTCCAGGAATCTTCAAAGTGCCAGTGATGGAGGTAATGAGCCTGGCAGTGGCAGGAGGCTGCTGTTCCTGCTGTGGTAGATGGGTGGCAGTGGCAGCTGCCAGAAGCAAAGCTGAAAGTGGAGATGAGAAAATCGTAGAGCGTAGAGCTGGTCCAGCTCTGTTCTGTGCTCTGCCAACAGTGCTGGGCCTGCTGACCACAGCAGGCTCCCCCTGCCTCCATTCCTTTCCTCAGGGTACCCCACCCCAAAGCCTGCCCAGGACTGCCCATGTGAGGTGCCAAGGCCTCTACTGCCACCTGGCCCCACTCAGTCCAATGCCCTTCACATCGTAGGGGGAGATAGCTCCATCATGGTGCCCTTCCTCACAATCCATCTCATACTACCTTATGGAGGCATGCCACCAAGTTTGAGACCCACCGTCTAGAGGTGTGGGTTTGGGCGTAGAGATACATTTTAATTTATTTTGTCTATAGCAGTGGTGTACCAAGGATGTCCAGTGCCCAGGGGCCAACCCTCTATTTGCGCTGCCTCCTTCCTTCCCCAGCACAGCTGCACAGAGTGGGAGGTGTCCTGGTACCACCCCTGAGCTGCCCTGAGGAGGTGGTCTGTTTCTATGAGGGGGAATGGGTGCAAATTCAGGCTTTGCTCTGACTCTCCCCCACAATCTCCTGCTCTTACCCTGTGCGTGGTGCAGTGCTCAGGCAGGTAAGCTTTCCAGGGCCAGTTTTGTTCTATATTTTTACAGGGGAGGCAGTGTAAATATGGTTGGTTCCTACTGGTAAAAAAGTGCTTGTCCTGATTTTGATTGGTTTTTTTTAAGATCTGAAGTCACATTTGAGGATTCAGGAAATGCTTTTCTCCCCTGTCTTCTCTGCTGGGCAGAAGTGGCCATTTCAGAGACTGAGGGAAAGGAGGGTGGTCTCAGCTCTGCCCCTCCTCCCCAGCTTCTTCAGGGCTGGAGGCAGCTTCAACCACACAGCAGGAAACTTGGGGGAACCTGCACCCGAGCATGTTCTATCCATCCTATAGCCCAGCCATCACCCCGCTCCCACTCTCCCTCACTTTCCCTATTACAGTGCTGAAAGAATTTCTTATCCCAGATAGTAGGTCAGGGAGCTCAGAAGTCCTGGCTGCACCTAAGCTGGGGTGAGGCCTTCTATGTGCAGTTCAAGAACTGGGGGGGGGGGGAGAAGGGGTCACAGTCTTGCCCTCCCCAATTCGTTCAGGGCTGGAGGCAGCTTTTCAGCCTTATTCCCTTCAGCAGGCAGCCTGGAGGGGCAGCTCCCTGGAGATTTAAAAATCTGACTGGAATCAACATCAGCTTGGCTTAGCAAAAAGGGAGACTGGTCCCTCGAGAGGGCACATTGAGAGTCTCTGGCTGTTAGGGAGAGGAGGCAGTTGTATGGGACGCTAGGTGGTGTCGGTGTGAGATAGAGTTTGTGCCAATGAAATCCAAATGGAATTAGAATTTAAGGCTTAATAGAAAGCAATTTGATTAATAAGTTTTGTGATGGACTGATAAATAATACTTTGTTCTGCTCTTTCTGATTTTGCTCTGTTCTTATTTTGTGGTAATGCCAGACACTGAGTTACTTTCTCTTTTACAAAAGAATTGCTTCTGCAGCGAACTTCACAGAACCATGTATATAGAGTAACAAATCCTAACTGGCTAATGAATTGTAATTGATAGCACTGTATCTATATTAAAAACAGTAACCACTAATCCAAATAGGGTGGTGGAGTGATGTCTCAGCCAAATATCAAAAAAGTCAGAGAAATGTAACGGTGGGTTACTTACCAATAACTGTCCTTCTTCGAGATGGGCTGCTCGGATTCATTCAGTAATAGGTGTATCCATGCCGCAGCACATGGTTGGTCGGAAAGTTTTTGCCTTAGCCTGTCTGGAACGGACTGGCGGCCACTGCCCCCCCCCACGCCACCCTGTGGCTATATATGTGGCTTCCGCTCGGCCCCTCCTCAGTCCCTAAAAGTCAACAACTCCAGTTGCGGGGATGGTGGGAGGGTTGTGAATGAATCCGAGCAGCCCATTTTGAAGAAGGGCAGTTACTAGTAAGTAACCCACCGTTCTTTGAGTGCTGCTTGGATACATTCAGTACTAGGTAACCACTAGCCATGCTTGAGGAATGTGGGCGGAGTTGGCCCTGTCTGCCTCCAGCACTGCTTTTCCCATGTAGGGTAGCCAGCCTCAAGCCAGTGAGGTCCCTCAGAGGGGCCTAAGGTGTCAGCCTTGGAACTGAGGACCAGGTAAAGAGGAACCTGAGTCAGGGAATCTGACCCCAGTGGGGTATAGAAGGCCTACTAAGAATAGCCTCATATGTGGGGTCTCTGATGAAAAGGGCCTTCAACTCTGAGACCCTATTAGCCAGGGTAAATGGCCACTAAGATCCAGCTTCCAGGCAAGGACCAGTAAAGTACGAGTCCTGCTGTGATGGAGGGTCTGCTGATCAGCGAAGGCAGCAAGGCCTAATGTCCCTTAGCGTGAGACTTCCAATGGAGATGCCTATGGGGCTGTGATCGAGAAAGCAACTCAGCCTAAGGATCTGAGCAGTTGGCATTAAGGAACTGCTGAAGAAGAAAAGTACAGTATTCTGGCACTAGCATCGATTGGAGTGTGAAGGTTATGGGAAAAAGGGAGCGGACCTTGGAGCTATCTGTCTACTAGCTGCGGATACCAAATATTACGAGATGCGAGGAAGAGGGAAAGGGGAAAAATGGAGGGGAAAAACCCCACTCTTTCCCTTAGTCTGGCCGAAAAGGAGTGTTGGGAGAACGGGGCAGGGACTACTGCCGAATAGGACGCAATGCCTACGTGGCTAGCTTAGATCGCCATAAAGTGACAAGACTGCTTATCCCCAGTTGTAAGGATGGTGTGACCAGCCATGTCCAGGGCAAGCTACACCACTATTAAGGTGTCATCTGAGGCCAAGGTGTCTTCGGTGAAGACATCATAACCCTCCCAGTGTTCTCATGGAAGGGAGCTGTTAGGTATTTCAAGGCATTACGCCAATTTGAAAGGGAGCATCTAGCAACTGATGCCTGATGATCAAAGATTTGCCGAAGGCATCAAGATGATGGAACTTGGTCATGGGAGTGAAACCTGTCTCTGAGGTCTGTAGCCTTGGTACTACTTCTGGTATTTGCAGCACTTATGCCACAAAGGCCATAGAGCTGCATACCTAACGGAGGTATACCCAGCTTCATAATAGACAGAACCTGGGAATCCCAGTACCAGGGATGCAAAGAGAGAGAGAGAGAGAGAGGGAGAGAGAGATCCCAAGGATGTAGTGGATGGGAGGGGAAAGACTCCCTCTGGCTAGGTGAGTCTGGGGTGTGTCACCATGATGAGGTGTACCTCCGTTTACCCCCTTTTGACCGATTTCTTTCTCTCTGCTTCTTCCCTTTCTTTTCTCTCTCTCTCTCTCTCTCTCTCTCTCTCTCTCTTTTTTTTTTTACTAAGAAAGAACTGTTAGATGACCAGTGGCGAGGGTCATCTGGTTTGCCCAGATCCAAGGTCACCACTTGGAATTGGAAGGACAGGGCTGACAACACGTTCCTGCCATCCTTGTGGGGTCCCGTGGCTGCCTGGCACCAAAACTTTATTCATGCCAAGGGGCTAACCCTTTTGGAGAAAGCATGGCAAAGCAGAAACATTATTTAATAAGACCCCTGGATAACGTGCAGGAATTACCAGGAAGAATAACTGCAGTAGTGCCAGTGTCATGATGGTGGGTGCTCTGATGGTGGAGGATGCTCATCAAATGAGGAGGCTCCGGAAGAGGAGTGGGAGAAGCCCATCATCCCACTTAGGCCACTGTTCTAATTGAATATTATCACTGGCCTGATATTCAGAATAGAGGTTTGATGGCTTGAGTTGGGCTGAAATTTCATCCTGCCTGAAGGGAAAGAGGATGGCTGATCTGTGGGGTACCATAACAAAGGGTAGCCTACTGGAAGATGCCTGCCTGGTGTGCAGGCTCTGGAAGCCACTTAAGGCAATATTTACAAGGTACATTTATAACAGGCCTCTGGGTGGCATCAGAGGGACCGGCCACCAGAATTGGATACAGGTTTATCCTGCAAGAGGAGAGCAAGGGACAGATGGTCCCAGATTATCTGGCCCCGGCACATAGAAAGGGGGCTGGGCCGGGGTAGTAGACTCATGCTGTCAGTCTGCGGATGCCTACTAGGGATGTTCCCGCCCACCCTAGAGTACTCATTGAATGGCTTTAGGTCACTTCCCATCCCCTTATAACAACCAAAACTCTTCTGAGTGCTAGAGGATGAAGCTCTGGGTCGGAGGATCCTGGAGTATCCGGGACTGCCTGGTAAAAACCCATGGTCCACCAGGAGGCTCAGCCTAGGATATTAGGGGAGCAGAGCTCCTTTTTGCTAGAACAAGAGATCCCTTTTTTAACTTGGAAAGGGGAAAGCATGGGGTTCAGGCCGAAGGCCCTATCATGAAGAGATACTCCCAGCGTGCTCACCCCCCAGCAGGAGGTAGGCTACCAGGGCTTGAGGCTGGGGAAAGAAGGTAATAACCCCTAACGGTCTCTGCCAGGTGCAAGAGGTCAGTTCTGAGATATTGGGCATATAACCACTCAATGCCGCTGGTCCGATGTGGCGCCCAGGCAGGGTGACAGTGAGTTACCCTGTCCCAAAGCCCCAGAGGGTGAACTGTTTAGGAAAGAGAAAGGGGTAGGGCCTGAGAGCTGCCAGACAGCCACCGGCCAGGGAAGGGCCTGATTTGTGGCTCATGTTGTGGGTCACCAGGGTCCAGTAGCTATGGACTGAAAGGCAGGAAAGGAGAAAGCCTTGATAAGCGGTAGGAAGGCGGGAGGATCCAGAGCCCAGATAGGGATAAAACTGTTCTGGATCTGTGGGTTTGGGGAACATGGGGTCGGGAGGTGTGGGCCTCAAGGCTAAGTGAATGTATGTTCAGCTAAGTCACAACAGGGATACCGGAGGAGGTGTCCTTTACTTCTACAATGGGGAATAATGCTGTTTCACTCAAAATTTTATGGAGGTTACCCTGGTCTCTGCCTTGTGTGCCCCCAGGGGAAGTGGTAAAAGTGGATGGGGGGAACTTCCCCCCCCGATGGGGGAAAAGGCCCAATGAGAATTCACGGGTGGCACATCGAGAAGAGGAACTTTTGGTGTATGTTTTTACACCCATTATTCCTGGTAATAAGAGGAAGTGTACTGGGGCCTGAGGTAGTACGTGGTCCCTGTCTAAAGGAAAGACCAATGATCAACACCCAGAATGAGGGATTCCAACCTCTGGTGGAGGATGGCGTCCCTCTGCACAGGGAGGGGGTATATGCCCAGGATGGGAAAAACTCTCCTATCCAAGAATGGAACCAGATCGGAGGGGTTAGGGTGCCACGACTCAGCCATTCAGCCAAGAAGGGCCAATGAGAGCAGCATAAAGCTCATACTGAGCAGGAGGATGTTCAGGGGCCCCTGAAGGGAGAAGGCCCAAGTACTTGACCTCTCCACGGGGGTCTTGGGCGCTGGCAATTACAGCCTTGTTCTCCACTGGGAAAAGGGCTTCCCCATTGAAGGGGAAGTCAAAGATGACCTCTGGGGAGGATGGGGGTATCCCCTCCTCCCTAAGCCACGCCACGCAGTGGAGGATCACGGCCGAGACCTTTGTGCAGGAGGCCATGTTTATTGAGTCCCAAGCTGAAAGGAGGAGGTCTTGGGATGCTATTCTGCCTTCTTCCAGGAAGGTGTCATAATCCTTGCTAGCCTCCTGTTGGAGTAGGTGTCTGAATTTATTCATCGATTCCCACACATCCATCATGTATCTGCTCATCAGGGCTTGGTTATTGGCCACACACAACTGGAAGGTGGAGGAGGAGTATACTTTCCACCCCAGAAGGTCTACCTCCCTCGCATTCCTCAATGCTAGGAGAGGATCATGGGGAATTTGGCCTGGGCCTAGCGCCGCCTCCACCACACCCTGAGATGGTACTGGGTGGTGGATAAGGGAAGGGAACTCTGTCCCTGGGACCTGATATTTTAGGCCCGCCATAGCTGACACTGGGGGAGTAGAGCCCGGGCTTCACCATCATGACAATGCGAGGTTCCACATGCTAGGGTGGAGTGGGATCGTGACAGGGTAGCCGGATGAGATCACCAGCCCAAATAGTGTGTCGGCGGACCCTTTGGGGGATTGAACTTCCATCCCCATATGGGCATCAACACAGCGCAGAAGATCAAAGTGCACCGTGAGGTTTCCCATGTAAGAAGATGGCACGGGGTTTAAGGTTCTGGCCACTGCCGGAGGCGCTGGGTCCACCAAAAGCTCCGTGGCACTGTGAGGGCTTGACACAGTCTCCTGCAGGATCCAGGGCCGGCGCTAGACAGTAAGCAGCCCCTGCGCTGCAGGAGGGTGCCAGCATTTGTGGGGCAACAAAAGGGGACAGTGCCGTGGTGCCCCTGATTACCTCACTTGTCTGTGCTGGCGTTGCTCTGCTGTGGAGGGGCGCCACAATCCCTAGCGCCAGGCCTGGCAGGGACCATTCATGGGGCTGGTACCTAAACGGTGCTAATGCCAAGAGCCTAGGACAGGGCCGTTTAGACCCCCTCGAGGCACCCTCCTCCAGACTCAAAGGAGGGGAAACTCCTCGGGACCGTGATGACTGTACTGGCGATGGCAAGGTGATATTGTGCCAGGGAGAAGGCTCAACAGTACCTGGGCTCTGGCATGTGGGGGAAGTCAGGGAACTCAGGACTGAGATTGGAGAGGGTGTTTGGTGCCCTTTGTGGAGCCAGGCCCTGGAGGCAAACATGGGGGGGGGGGTCGGTGGCTGCCAAGCCCTCTCCTGACAGGCTAGGGCAAAAAGTTTCCGATAAATTGTGCGTTGCAGCACGGTTACATCTATTACTGAATGTATCCGAGCAGTGCTCAGAGAAGAACAGTAACTTTTTGAAACTGAAAGTGGGTTGTGAAACAGGGATAAAAGGCTGCAAAAAGCCCATGCAAATTGGACGTCTACGGAGTCATATATCACATAGTTGAACTCCAGACTGATCACTTGAAGTTCCCTCTCCGGCAATGAATCAAACTGCTGGTAAGCTCGCAGGCCAAGAACGAAATGTCCCACTTTGGATAAGACCTGTGAACCTGAATCTGAATCAAAACTGAATCTCAATCAAAACTGAATCTGAATCAAATGAATAAACCATGGTTCTGTGAGTATAAAGGATAATGTTTAATAGTACTGATTGGAGCCCTGTATCAATTAAGGGCTTAGTAATAGGATCAGGTTTAGAAATCATAGTTATACTTTTGCTGTAAGAAACCTTTTGCTCTTTTTTTGTTCTTGCTTTGGAACATTAAAAAGAATAAGAAAACGTGATTTATTCTAATTAGGTGTAAACAAATAAATTGAGTTAATAAAAAAAAATCAAATATACCCAGTGTCTGTTTCACTGTCTTATTCACCTCAACTGAATCCATTATCAAACAGTAAATTCTTAGGTGGGTGGGAGGAGTGGGAGAATCAGGAGAATGCTGGGCCCACACTCACTAGACTCATATTCCAGAGGGGCAGCAGTGTTAGTTTAGTTCAGGACCCCTTGTTTGTTTTACAGGCTCACATTGAGATGCTCACAGCGTACTCACCACTCAAGCAGATGACTGAGCTGCAGGGCCAGTAGAGAGCATGGGGGGCAGGGGGCACAGAAGCATGCTGGGAGAGGGCTTAAGTTAGGGAAATGTGATGCTCTGTTATCTCTCTTTACTGACTGGCTCCCTTCCCTCTGCCCCACCTTACTTACAATGCAGTTCTGAGAGAATGGGAATCCCTTTGGGACTTGTTCAGCCAGGCAGCTTAGGGAACTTGGAAGTCCTCACTGCAGCTAGGCTAGGGGTGGGTCCCCTGTGTTCAGTGCTAGGGGGCCAGAGGCAGGTGTAGCAGCTCCCAGTTTCTCCTCCCTTTTCCCCCTTCTTCAGTGCTGGAGGCCCCTTTTGGTCTCAGTGCAGCAGTGGGAGGCTGGCATTAGCACCCCCTCTCCCGCTTCTAGAAGCAAGGAGTCCTGTGGCACGTAAAGACTAACAGATTCATTTATCTCATGAGCTTTCATGGGAGAAAATCCCACTTTGTTAGATGCTTCGAAGATGAGGGAAAGCTCTTGTGATAAATAAATCTGTTAGTTTTTAAGTGCCACAGGACTCCTGGCTTCTTTTGCTGAACTAGACTAACATGGCTTCCCCTTTGAAACTTTCCAATTCTAGGCAGCCCATTCCAAGGAATCCAGGCCAGCCATTAGTGCGCTCCTATGCCTGGCCCCAAGAATTGCTCACCTTCCTTACTTACCGTATTGGTCCTGAGGGAATCCCCCCTCCCTTCACCTGATGCCTGGGGAGAGCTAGACAATCAAAGGGGAAAAGAAACAAGAAGTTCTTCTGCTGAAAAGAGGATATTTACAGACACATCAGCAGCTCCATGGTCACCCTCTAACAGGCAGGCTCCTGAGGGCATGGCCTCCCCTGCCTCCTGGGCCAGTACACCACTGGTCTATAGAATCAAGAGTTTGAAGGTCTGGGATGTAATATCCTGCACATGACTGAGAAATGGGTTTTAAAGAGAAACAAAGAACTGTATTCTTCTTGTTCTGTTGGTATGCTTGTGGCTTTGTGTGAGACGTCTCCAGAAAGCTGTTGTGAAACAAAATAATTTCTAAAGGAGCCTCATTTCTGTTCTGAAAGGCTGTGTTCACTCTTATTTCGAAACAACAGAGGTTGTTTTGAAATAAGAAATACCCTGTTCACACGATGCATGGTTGTTTCGCAACAACGGGAACCGTTGTTTTGAAACAATGGCATTGTTTCAAAGCAAGTTAAACCCCATGCGGGACGAAACAACGTTGTTTCGAAATGATTGTTTTGAAACAATGCCATGTGAACATGTTGTTTCAAAACAACAGTGACTTGTTTCGAAATAACTGTTGCCTGAACCTGCTATTTCACTTTGAGCTTTTTTCCTTAATTCGAATTAACAAACTGTTAATTCGAATTAAGTTATTTCAAAATAAGGTGTTATTTCGATACAAGTTGTTTCGAAACAACCATATCGAAATAACCCCCTGTGTGTGAACACAGCCAAAGATGCTCTTAACTGAGTGCACACAGTTAAGTTTCTTACTGCCTTCAGTGTTTAACTCTAGTTTAGAGCTTGTCTATACTCACAGGTAAGCTGGCAAAAAATTGTCACTCTGTGGTATAAAAAGAACCCCACACATATACTGAGCAATGTAAGTTTTGCTGGCATTTGCTTGTAGCCACATCATGCCAATGGGATAGAGCTCTCCCCGCAACATCATAAAACCACCTAAATGAATGACAGTCCTGCATCAGTGGCTATGCTTACATGGGAGGCTTAAGTTGACTTAAGCAACTCCCTGGCCACATTTGGAGTTCATTAAGCTGACTTAAGTACTTGCTTAAGCCAAATTAATAACTCCGGACCTTAAAGTCGACTTTAAGGGTTAAGTTGACTTTATTGTCGACTTAACACAATGTGCCCATTAAAGTTGACTTAATAAAGTCAACTTAGTGCATTAGAGCCATTTAGGTAGACTTTATAAGGTTGATTTAAGCCAGGGGACCTATTTAAAGTCAGCTTTATTATGTCAACTTTAAATAGGTCCCCAGGCTTAAATTGACTTTATAAAGTTGACTTAAACAAATGGAGCCCTCACTAAGTCAACTTAATAAGGTCAACTTTAAGTTGACTTTATTAAGTCAACTTACCTGAGCCCTCCAGTGTAGACATAACCAGTGAGAGTGTTTCCCCTCAACAGAGCACTGTCTATATGCACGCTTCTGCTGTCAGAACTCATATCATTTGTGTGTGTTTTTTCACATTCCAGGGTGACAAGGTTTTGTTGACATAACCACAAGGGTAGTTAAGCCCTTAGAGTGTGTTATGCTGTAGGTTCAAACCCCTCTTAGAGCTTAGTGGTAGAAGGCAATATGTAGGTTTACTTGAAAATGTCAGGTGAGAAAACTAATAAATGTAATTTTCCAGCTACTGAGCTATAATCATTTGAGACAGACACTGTTTCATGTACCGCATTTGGGGTAATGCCATGAAAGGACTCCATGGTCCTAATATTAAACTGGCTCTTTATCAAATAGAGGTGCTGCAATTTCAGCTAGCATTCTAGTCACGCGTACACAGACTGACCTCCTGGTACATTCTCCAAATTCCATACATCTGGACCAGTGGTGCCCAACCTTTTCTCTGCCATGGCACACCTTGATACCTTCAATTTTTTTGAGGCACACCACCATTAAAAACTCATGATTATCCAAATTAACTTAAACTACTTATGAATATTCACGAACCATAGCACAGTGTTTCGAAAATGCTGCTATGTAGCGTTGTAGGGGTAGCGGAGCAGGGGTGGCAAAACAGGGGAGGTCCAGAGTCGTGTGCAGTGGCAGGAGTGAGTGTGGGGAGCAGAGCAGGGCAGGGGTGGCAAAAGACAACAAGGGCAGCCATGTGTGGGGTTCTGTGGGGCAGGTGTGTGTGTGTGTATAGCAGAGGTGGGTGGGAGTGGATGTGTAGCAGAGGGTGTGTAGCTGTGGTTATGGGGTGGCTGTGGGGGGGAGTAACTGGGGGCTAGAGGCCTAGTTCTGTCCCCTGCAGTGATGGGAGGGTCCATCATAGGCAGCAGGGGGCTGGGGGAGGGGATGACAGGACCCACTGGGGTGGGAGGGAGCAGCAGTGGGGTTAGGATTTGCCCTGGGTGGCAGGGAGCCACTGTGGAGAAGGGGGAAGTGGGTGCTGTGTCATGCTCCCCTGCCCTTCCTTCCTGCTCCCCAGGTTCCCCCTGCCCCCCACAAGCCACTCTTGTTCTCCCTTCCTCTCTCCTCTCTTGCCACCCTTGTGCTGTTCCCCACATGGCTGCCCTTGTCCTCTTTTGTCACCCCAGCCCTGCTCTGCTCCCCACACTCACTCCTGCCAAAGGCACACGACTCTGGACCTCCCCTGTTTTGCCACCCCTGCGCTGCTATCCCTATTACCCTACACAGCAGCATTTCCGAAACACTGTGCCATGGTTCCTGAATATTCATAAGTAATTTAAGTTAATTTGAATATTCTTGAGTTTTTAATGGTGGTGTGCCTCAAAAAAATTGAAGGTATTAAGGTGTGCCATGGCAGAGAAAAGGTTGGGAACCACTGCTGTGTTCCACAATGAAATTTGTTAAATCAAAACATTGTGCAATACTTAGGGTACGTCCACACATCTCTTTTATTTTGAAATAACACTAGTTATTTCGAAATAAAAGAGATTAGGTCCACATGACGTATTCTTATTTCAAAATGACGGGCTCCATCATTTCAAAATAAGAGCCATCATTTCAAAATAGCTTAAACCTTCTTTAAATCAAAATGGCTGTTATTTCAAAATGGTTATTTTGAAATAACGCCGTTCCAACGTGTTATTTCAAAATAACCATTATTTCAAAATAACACTTTTGCCCTTCTCCTTCCCAGGGTGCCTTCCTTTTAGCCTATATTGGGTGGGGGTATGCCCCGGGGTGGGGGGAGGCATGTTGCCACACCTCCCATGGTGCCTCTCTCCTAAAGCAAAATAGCAGCTCCTGTATTTGGACATGCTATTTCGCTTTGAGCTTTTCCCTTAATGCGAATTAACATTTTCTTAATTTGAATTAACTTATTTTGAAATAATGATGTACATCTGGACATAGCCAGAGATCAGCACCTGAGAGAGCTTTTATGTACTGCATTGACAAGTCACTGCCCAGATTTAAAAAAAAAAAAAAATTGCCACTAATGTTCTACATCCAGCAGCAGCTAAGTTTTTACAGTATAAGCCTAGTTTTCATGGTAACCTTAAGTAATTATTAGAATCTGACATTAGTAGGATCAATATTTGCCCTGTTTTTACGATAAAATTAAAGTGAACAATGAATTTTAAGCTTATTAATTTTGGAGTAGGTAAAAGTATGTGGTTATGTGCCTTGGTGCAGCTCTCGAATGTTTAATAATTGACTTGTGTGGCTCTTGAGTTCCATAAGTTTGGCCATCCCCTGTGACCTTCTCATCTCATTAGCAAACAATCTTTTACCCTGAGCTTTTCCTGCAGGTGTCGGTCTTCTTGACTTACCTCTATATATTCTGTTGAAGTGCAGGACAGCCTGTGGTGACTATTCTCCCTCCTCTATCATGATGATGATACTGCAGTGCTGTAATGTGATCAGATCTATGGCTATCTGTGACCTGCTGCCCAGCAGTGGATGGTGCTGCTGTGTACCAGCTACTCTAGACTCCAAGGCTGTGTTCACACACAGGGGGTTATTTAGGTACGGTTGTTTCGAAACAACTTGTATTGAAATAACACCTTATTTCAAAATAACTTAATTCGAATTAACAGTTTGTTAATTCGAATTAAGGAAAAAAGCTCAAAGTGAAATAGCAGGTTCAGGCAACAGTTATTTTGAAACAAGTCACTGTTGTTTCGAAACAACGTGTTCGCACAGCATTGTTTCGAAACAATCATTTCGAAACAATGTTGTTTTGTCCCCACATAGGGTTTAACTTGTTTCGAAACAACGGCATTGTTTCGAAACAACGGGACCTGTTGTTTCGAAACAACCGTGTGTCGTGTGAACAGCCTAAATCTTATTTTGAAACAACCTCTGTTGTTTCGAAATAAGAGGGCTGTGTGAACACAGCCCAAGTGAGAATATCTCTTTTTCATGGGGTTTTTATCAACAGTCTGAATTTGCCCGCTGGCCTCAGAATAGTTTTACTGTACATATGCAACACTTGGTCACATTTTTTCAGTCTGATGTTGTTGCTTATCTGCATGGAATTACATTGCAGCTGGCTCCATAATCGATCTGCAATCAAATTGTTGTTGATCTGATAACATAGTTACAAGTGTGGCAGCTGAATGGCTGGCAACCTTCTTCTGTAATGGATGTACAATGAGAGTGTGTGGATCTACTAAAGTCATGCTGCACTTACTCTCCTCTTCACTGTTACTCACAAAGAAGGAACACAGAAGCGAAGGCACATGGCCAGGTTTTTGGTGACAAAGCATGGTACTAGTGTCCTGACTCTGTGATTACAGGCTCACTAAGACATGTATGCCTGTGACAAATTTACCTGCTCAATTAGCACACCATCTCATAAGCAATTAAAAGTTGCCATTTCAATGACCTCTTTTTTTTACACATTGATACAAACAAGTTCCGAATTACATGCCAGATGTTATCACACTTATCCTTGTACCTGCTAGTTCGAACAAAATATCTTAATCTTGGCATCCAGTCTTTATCTTATAAGGAGTCAGTGTTTTTGTACTGTCCCTTAGGAATGTATTTATGCTGTTGCTTGAAAACTCTGGCTGCTAGAGGAGGAATGTGTTTGTTTGGTGTTAGCTAATACCTGGTGTATTGCTATTTTGCCAAGGCCAGACCTACTTAGTTTCAGAGCTTTTGGTTCATATCGTTAGTTAAGCCTAGGACTCAAGCAAGGCCTGCGTCAGGCACTAGCACAACAACAACAATGAATGTTTACCACATTTTAAAAAATGTTTGATATTTTTATTTTTTATTACTTTTTAATACATGTGCAAAGACATTTTGATTTCTTGAATTTTCACATCAGCAAAACCTAGACCTTGCCAACATAACCGTAAACTAAATGACCACTCATGCTGCAGCTGTGCTAACTTCTCACATTCTAAAGGCCTGACCCATCCTCATAATAATATAGAAAGAAAGCAGTAATAGCAGTGTGCTGAAACTGGTGAGGGGAAGAGCCAAGGACACCATGACCTCTTTGCTTTTTAACAAAAGAAACCTGTCTGAGAGCACATCATCAACCCATACCAGCCCCTGCTCAGCACAGACCAGAAGGCCAGGCTCCATGAGTTCCTGCAGCTCCCAGCCATGGCCCACAGATGGCAGACAAGTCCCATTCCAGGCAGAAGAAGCCCAGCCTGGGGCAACGTGAGTGCAGTGTCAGGAGCTGGAGAGCAGACGGGCAGGGGGTGAGGCTTGGGGGCTGCTTACAGGGTCATCTGCTTCCCACAATTTCTGTGAGTGCCAAACTTCTCTGCTTGGCATGTGGGGAGGGGGTGAGAGAGGTGGGAGAGGTCAGGAGAAGAGAAGGGGACAGGAATATGGGAGTGGAGGAAGCAGGAGGGGGCCAGGAACAGTGAGAAGACCAAGGAGGTGGAATGGGGTAGTGTGAAGAGGAAAATGTGTAGGTGGGGGGAAGAAGCCATGGAGTCGGGGATGAGATAAGACAGGGGGCAGAGAAGAGGACAGAAAAATGGGGGTGAGGATGGGGTAGAGGACACCAAGGAAACAAAGGGGTATGTAGCAGTGGGGAGGGAAAGTGGGGAAATAGAGGGAAGGGGTAGCTGAGAAAGGGGATGTGATAGGGCAAGCGGAAGAGAAGGAGGTAGGAAAGGGAATGGGGTGGGAAGCGGAAGGGGAATGAAATGGGGCAGGGAGTAGTGAGGAAAATGGAGGGGATAGGGTGGGGGGAAGAAAAGAGGGTAGGAGAATGGCAAGAGAGGATGGGAAGAGTAAGGGGATGGGAAATACAAGGGGTTAAGGGAATTTTTATGGAGGGAGGAGGAGTGGCCCTAGGAGGCAACAGAGCATCAGCATTGCTCAAGCAGCTGGTGTTGGAGTGGCCAAGTTGCTGCAGCAGAAGTCCGGGCTCACTTGTTAAGGCAGCCCATCGCCCCCTCGTCTCAGGAACTGGCAGTCAAACTACCACTCTTGGTGGGGGAATTGTAGCAAGGCAGTGAGCCTGGGGAACTGCCTTCAGTGTGGAAACTTGCTGTACCCCTTAACCCCCACATAGAAGTTCAGATATGCCTACAAGGGAGTCATCTGCCACTGGGCACCTAATTGGACTCTCACTGTGCGTTAGGCTGTATTTAAACCCAAAGCACATCCAAGCCCCATCTCCCTGAGTCCTGAGATGACATGTGCTCAAAGCCAGCATAGAGATAATTGAAATCCCCTATTAGTATTGAGGGGGTTATTTTTGTTTGTTTGTTACGCAGCTTCTCTAATTTCCTTGAGCATTTCACCCTCCTAGTCAGGTGTTAGGTAATATATCCTTATTGCCGTACTTTTATTATTCAATCAAGGAATGACTAGCCGTACAGATTATATGCTACAGTTTGGTTCATTTAAGATTTTTATTACATTTGACTGCACTTTCTTTTACCTATAGGGTATGTCCACACGGGCTTTTCTTTTGAAACAACACTGGTTATTTTGAAATAAAAGTCCCTATGTCCACACCACATTTTCTTGTTTTGAAAGGAGGGAGCTCCTCATTTTGAAACAAGAGCCCTCCTTTCGAAACAGCTTAAACCACTTTGCTTTTGAAAGGAGGGTTATTTCAAAACAAATTGTTTCAAAATAACACTGTTTGGACATGTTATTTTGAAAAAAGGATTGTTTTGAAATAACAGGGACCTTCCTCCCAGGGTGCAAACCCCCCGGGGGGGGGGGGGCCACCCCCCTCCAGCACCCTGGCCAGAGATCAGCACCATGGCCAGGGTGCTGAGTGGAAAGCAGGGGGTTGGAGGGTGCCCCAGCTGGCTTCCCCCTGCTTCCCCTTGCTGGTTGCAGGGGAGAACGGGTGCCTCAGCCCCCTTTGCCCCCCCTACCCCCAGCAAGGGGAAGCAGGGGGAAGCTGGCTGGGACACCCTCAGGGCTCTGCCGCCCACCTGGGCTGCAGGAAAGCTGCCGGCCCCACAGCCTGGTCAGGGGGCTGCAGCCCCTACGGGGTGCTGCCCCCAAGCGGGGGAGTGCCCTGTCCCCGGGGTTCCCCAGCACCCCCCACCCGCTCCTGTCATGGGCGGGGGATTCCCCGCCACCCCCCTCCACTCCTGCCAGGGCGGGGGGCTTCCCCGCCGCCCCCTGCCCCTCCTGCCGCAGGAAAGGGTGGGGGGCACTGCGGAATCCTGGAAGCGAGGCGGCCCCACCCATGGCAGGAGAGGCGGGGGGGGCGGCAGGGAAGCCCCCTGCCCCAGCAGAAGTGACGGGGGGTGGTGGGGAATCCCGGGGGTGGGGTGGCCCTGGCCCCACACAAGCCCCCTGCCCCTCCCCTCCCCTATCTCGAAATAGCATGTCCACTGTGTGGACATGCTATTTCGATTCCTGCTTTTTTCCTTATTTTGAAATAGCTTTTTGTTATTTTGAAATAAGGCGTTATTTCGAAACAGCTTGTGTGTGGACATAGCCATAGTGCCACCCACACCAGCCTGTCTCATTCTGTCCTTCCACTATATCCTGTACCCTGGTATTACCGTGTCCCATTCATTATCCTCATTCCATTAAGTTTCTGTGTGCCTAATGTATCAATATCATCATTAATACAAGACACTCAAGTTCAACCATCTTAATATTTAGATATTTATTATTTGTATATAAGCACTTTTAAAATTTGTCATGTGTTAGCTGCCTGCCTTAATGTGATGTCATTGAACATTGCCTGTTTTCATTTGACTGTTTCTTATCAGAGTCTACATGTATTTTATAATCTTCTAGCCTTTCCTGCTTACTCGGGTATAAAAAATCCCATTAATAGATCCTCCCATAAGGGATGCGTCTGTCTGAATTGTGCAATCCTTCTTACCTGTTGGTTTCCCCACCAGCCCATAGTTTTAAAAATTTTTCTATGACTTTTTAAATTTTACATGGCTGCAATTTAGTTCCTTTTTAGTTTAGGTGGAATCCATCTTCCTGTACAGGTGAACCTCCCTCCTTTCCCAGAAAGTTCCCAGAAGACTAAGGTGGCCTGGACACTGGGGCATAAGATAGCTACCCCTCCACCCCACTTTTACAAAGTGCTCCAGAGTAGTAGTTGTGACAGATATGATTTCCTGCAACATCCTGAGTAAATCTTATTGAATTAGGTTTAAATGTAAAAAAGCCCTGTGAATAGTGTAGTGGCTAGCTCCTCTGCTTAATATGCAGAAGGTCTTGGGCTTAATTCCCAGAGGGTTG
The DNA here is from genome assembly GCA_007922195.1 of Podocnemis expansa. NCBI lineage: Eukaryota > Metazoa > Chordata > Testudines > Podocnemididae > Podocnemis > Podocnemis expansa. Next base: position 34,409,125 of record ML682060.1, read on the forward strand.
GACTTGCTGATCTCTCCCTTCCAACCCTATGATTCTATTTTCTTCTATCTTTGGAGTTCAGTGTATATAACATCTTTAGAAAGAGAACCTTGCTAACATAAATCCCAGGAAATGATATGTGCGTCAAAGAACTATTTGTGTATAAAGAAATGACTCTCAGATCCAGGCGCATTGCTGCCGCAGGGTCTTAGGAGCTGCAGCCCCCCCACATCTCCAGTCAAGCCCCAGAAGTGGCTGGGGCTGGACTGGGCTCACCAGGGCCACCAGCCAGTCCAGGCTGGGCTGTTTGCCACTGTCTGGCAGGTAGCGGCAAGAGCCAGATCTGGGCTAGGGCCACCTGCCACTGGTTGGCAGTGGCTAGGGCCGGACTGGGTCTGCCAAGGCCACATGCCACTGGCTGGCAGTGGCAGGAGCCAGACTGAAGCAAGGGCCACCTGCCACTGGCTGAGGGCCATGTGGCAGGGGGCAGGGCCTGGACCCTTTTTTCAGGGCAGCAATGCCCCTGCTGAGATCCATGGGGGCATGTGCTCCAAACCAAGAAAGTTATGAACTTGTGACCATGGGGGTGTGCTGGGAGTCGCCTGAAGTGTCACAGAGGTGTTAATATTTCTTAGTAAAAATGCCTGCAATGGTTTTAAAATGTTTGCATCAATCTATGACTTGTTAGATAATAGGAGTAGTTAACAGAGGAGTTTTGCAGGAGAGTTCTCCAGATGAAAGAGGAGAAACAATGTGATAGTTGGGATGAGTCTCTTGTTTTTGGAATGTTTGTGGTGTATCTGATGCTTGACTGAAATATAGCATGGTCCGTTTATTTGGGGGGGCCATGTGCTGAGCCTAGCATTCTAATGAGGCTTTGATCCCAAGCCCTTTAGCACCCATCAGCCTTTAATGGAGAGTGAGACTCTTCAGAAAGAACAAGAGTTTAAAAAGCCTGCTCCTAAGTGACCACTGATGCTAGCAAATTGGGCAGTTTTGTAGAGAAAGAGATGGCTAGATACACTTCATTAAAATATGTTAAACAAACATCCTCTGATAAAAACCAGCAACCAACCAACCAACCGCTAAAGTGCTGCAGGAATGAAAAAAGAACGCAGGCAGGAGTCCAGCAACACAGTGGGGGCTATCCAGCATATTGCACTGAATACCTATGTGTGCCTTTGGTATAAGGCCCTCCGAGACTGCATATGGGCTTTGGAGACTGGTGGTGTTTATCTGGAGGATGTAAGGGAGACAGAGGTGCATAGTAGTCTCACCCCTGGTCTGACAGCCTCTGTACAGTTGAGGTGGGTGGAAGTCTCCGGGAAGGACAAATTCAAACTGGAACAGACAGAAATGATCCCATAGCTGGGCCCTCCTTCCAGATGATGTCATGGGGGACTGAACTCCAGTTATTAGGAAGAGTCAGGTAACAGTAATGGGCAACTTGATCATTAGAAACATGGATAGATGGGTTTGCAATGACTGAGAGAACTGCATGGTGCATGAAGGTTGTAGATCTTTTGAGACAGCTAGACAGACTTAAGTATAGTGCTATGAGGTGCTGGTGGTTGTGGTACACATACGTAAGGATAGGAGAGAGGACTTGGGGGGCCAAATTCTGGCTGCTCGGTAAGAAATTGACATACAAAACGTCCATGCTAGCATTCTCTGAAAATGCTTCCATTTCCAAGAGCAGGACCAGTTAGATAAGCAAGAACTGCAGGGTCTCAATGTGCGGATAAGACAATGGTGTCATGAGAAGGGGTTCTGATGTATTAGGGACCAGAGAACCTGCTGAGGTAGGGGGAGCTTACACAGGAATGATGGGCTCCACCTAAACCAAAATGGAACCGGATTGCAGGCATATAAAATTTAAAAAGGTCATAAAGCAGTCTTTAAGCTAGGGACTGAGGGAAAGTCAACAAGTGTGAGGAAGCTGTATTAATGGAGATTCTTTATATCCTTGTAAGGATGAGAGGATGGAAGAGGATAAAATATGCATAGGATTTGATGAGAATCAGTGAAACGAAAAAGGGTCCTTTTCAACTACATCACATAACGACAGACAACTAAAAAGTGATAATTATTTAAAGTTCTGATATATAAATGAAGACTAAATACTAAGATGGCTGATCACTGAAGCTTGGTTGAAAAGAGAGTAATCAATCGGACACAGTAATAACAGTACAAAATATTTTGGATGGAAAGAATGGTGGTGCAGGAGTGGGGGAGTGGCACTATATGTGAAAGAAAATATATAGTGAAATAAAGTTAAAATCTAAATGAACCAAACTGAACCATAGCATCTCCATGGATAAGAATTCCATGCTTGACTAAAAAAAATATATCAGTAGGGATATACTACCGATCACCTGGCCACGATGGTGATGGTGAATGTGAAATCCTCAGGGGAGATTAAAGAGGCTACAAAAATAAGAAATGCAATAATAATAATAGGGAATTTCAACTCTTCTCATACTGAATGGATACATATCACCTCAGGACAGGATGCAGAGACAAAGTTTCTTGACATCTGAAATGACTGCTTCTTGGGGGCAGATACTCCTGGAGCACACAAGAGGAAAGGCAATTCTTGATTTAGTTGTAAGTGGAGCACAGAATCTGGTCTAAGATGTGAATATAGTTTGGTAATAGTAACCAGAATGTAATAAAATTTAACATCCATGTAGGGGGTAAAACACCAATGCAGCACAACATGATAGCATTTAATTTCAGAAACAGGTACTGCACAATAAAAAGGAAGTTAGTTAAATACAAATTCAAGGTTCAGTACAAAATGGGAAATCCATGAAAGCTGCATGGGAACTTTATAAAGACACCATAATAGAAGTTCAATTTAAATTTATAACTAAATTAAAAATATATTGTAATAGGACCAAAAAAGTGCCAGAATGCCTAAAGAACTAAGTGAAAGAAGCAGTTAAACAGGGAAAAAATGGAAGTTGAATCCTACTAAGAAAAATAGAAGGAATCATAAATTCTGACATAAAGCTTCGAGCTTATCTTATCCTTTCCTGTTGGATGTTCAGCCTCTTTACTTTCTGGTGGATAGTAATGAGAGATCAAGTCCCATTATTTTATGAAAATATTTCTTTCTACTCCAATTGGAGTTGTCATCTTTACAGAGCTAATCAACTACAAGAGGAAGAACATAAAATAAAAATACCATCTATGTTTGTTCACAGATACAAGTCTAATAGAAGTAAAATATAGATAAGAAAGACATGAGAAAAGAAAGATAAACAATCACAACCCAATCTAGGAAAAAATGAATTATTGAGCTGCTTTCTTTATCTATCCTGCTCAGCTGCTTAAAAAAATTACAAATCACATTTCAGCTGATAAGAAAATAATCATAGAATCAGAATTATAGAAACTGGAGGAACCATGAGAAGTCATTGAGTCCAGGCCCCTTCACTCATGGCAGGACCGAGGACCACCTTACACCATCTCTGACAAGTTTTTGTCTGAATGTGCAACATCAGTATCCCCCTTCTAATAAGCAGGTGTACCTGATTAAATAAATGCCATTGTTAATTTACCTGTGCCCGACTTCTTCATTTCAGAGAAGAAATATGCTAACATAACTCTTTTCTAGCCCCTGGGCTACACTACAGATATGTAGATAAAACTACTTTGTTCAAGGGTGTGCAAAATCCACATCCTTGAGCAACAGTTACACCAATCTAACGCCTCTTTGTCAACATGCGGGCGTCTCTTATCAACATAATTATCGCTTTTCAGGGAGGTGAAGGACCTATGCTGATACACGAAACTGTTCATTTGGCATAGGTAAGCATCTTCACTAAGCAGCTATAGTTGCACCCTTACAAGCACTATACATGTAAACGTATCTTTACTCTTGTCTTCTGATGGTGATATTCATTTGAATGGTGACTGCCTTGATCAGCAGGAGGTACAAAGAGACTCTTACATGCAGTCAGGGTACATCAGAAAAAAATATCTTTTTAACCAGTTTTCAAAAGAAATGAGCCTTGACAACAATAACAGTTTTATATAGTATCCTATTGCTAGCTGCTATGGGTTTCAGGGCTACAAATGAGTATCTGGATGACTGTCATGAATTATTAAAATTATCTCTAATATCTTCAGAACTGAAAAGTCAGTGTAACTGAATCTGAAAAAGAATGTTAGCTATAATGTGACAAAATAAATTGAAGCGCATTCATGAGCCTGTCAACCTATTTTGCACTCATATTGAATACTAGTGGTCTCACACAAAATACTGACAGAATTAAAGGATAAGATCACATTATGCTCAAAAGCAGAGGATTCTGACTCAGCCTTTCAATGCAGTATATTTATACAAAAACTAGTTGGCTGTGATATTTGTACTTGCTAGAGTTTCATCCCTTGTTTATCAGACTGTAAGCATTAATTTGGTTAACATATTCCTAAAGGGCAGCCATCACAGTCTAATTCAGTCAAACAAACAAGGAGTCCTGTGGCACTTAAAGACTAAAAATATTATTTATTGTAAGAACTTTTGTGGGAGAAAATCCCACTTTGTCAGATGCTTTGAAGATCAAAGATTTGAAGATCAAAGCTTTGAAGATTCAAAGCATCTGGTGAAGTAGGATTTTCTCCCATGAAAGCTCATGTGATAAATAAATTTGCTAGTCTTTAAGGGTATGTCCACACTTACAATTTAATTTGAATTAATGAGGATTAATTCAAATTAAATTAACACATGGCTACACTTACTTTCATTAATTTGAACTAAGGAATTCCTTACTTTGAATTAAGGGAAGTTTACTTTGAAGTTGTAAGACCTCACTTAACTGCGAAGTAATGGTTAATTTGAATTTATTAGTTTGAATTAATTCAATGTAGTTGTGTTAATTTGAACTAACCATTAGTTCGAATTAACATGTTTTGACCTTCTTCCTCCCAGGGTGCCTTCTTCTTTCTATATATTGGGTGGAGGCATGGCCCTTCTTGGGGCCCATTTTGCCACACCTCCCATGGTGCCCCTCTCCTCATTTGAACTAGCAATTCCTGTCCATGGACATGCTAATTCGAATTGGTTTTCCTAGTGGGGCCATGTTAGTTTGAATTAACTTAATTTGAATTAATCATTATTAGTTCAAATTAAGTTAATTCAAACAAACTTTCTAAGTACAGACATAGCCTAAGTGCCACAGGACTCCTTGTTTGTTTTGGTTAACACAGTTAATGAGTGGAGAACTAATGGTCCTTGAACTACATCTGTATGGCTTGCACAGCTAATATGCTGCATTGTCTATATGTCAGCTTCAGAGTTAATTGTGTCTTTGAACTTTCTTCTGGTCTTTCCTGAGGACACTCACTTAAGGTTTCAGGATTCCTAGCTGCCATCTCACTTGAGTGGAGACCTTGTCTTGTTCCCTCCAGCAGGGGTTGGTCCTGCTTTGAGCAGTGGGTTGGGCTAGGTGACCTCCTGAGGTTCCTTCCAACCCCAATCTCCTGTGAATCTAGGACTGAGGATTTAGCCTTATAGTCCCTCTGCACCTCACTGTGCCTTCCCCAGTAGGTCTGATTGGGGTCTAGCATCTGTGCCTAACTGTTCTACAGGAGCTATAATAATGCGCGTCAGTTACCAACCAGCTATCACGAAGCAAAATACATTTACTCTTAGAGCAAAAGCACTGAAGAAAAACCTATTAAAACAATCTGCATACACCTTAGCAGTGGTCACCCGCCACTGTAACAGAGATCTCTGGTAAGTATCAGTGTTTCAGACCTCTCAACTGCACTAGTTCTCCTGGAGTACGTCTACGCTTAGAATTTAATTCAAATTGATCATCATCAATTCAAATAAAAAAAATGCACGGCCTTACTCACTTTCATGAATTTGAACCAAGGAACCCCTTAGTCTGAACTGATGAAAGCCTACTTTGAAGTGGTAAAACCTCATTGAACTTTGAACTCATGGTCAATTCAAACCTGTTACTTTGAATTGACCCAGTGTTGTCATATCAAGTCGAATTAACACTTAGTTTGAACTGACTATAGTTTGCCTTTCTCCTTCCCATGGTGCATGGCACCAGGAAGGGGAAGTGCCTGCAGGCACAGCAGCCCCTTCCCCCACAGACATCCCCAGAGGCCACAGCCACATGGCATAGGGCAGTAGGGATGGCAGAGGCCAGTGGCAGCACACAGGACTGATGCAGATCAGCAATCTGGGACCACCAGGAGGTCCTGTGTTTCCTGGCCACTTGGAGGACCAAGGACATCCTGTCCCAGTTGCAGGCTAGCCACCACAACTGGGACATTTAAATGGTGATTGCCGTAGCTGTCCCCATGCAGGGGCTCCCCCAGACCATGGAGCAGGTCCAGATCAAAATTAAGTCTCTCCACCAGGACTATTTCCAGGTCCAGGAGGCCACGTGGCTCCGGGGGACAGAGCATGGAGGTATGTGCCCCTACTTCATGGAAATGGACCACTTTCTCAGTGAAGAACCCTCTGGGCTGCCCAGCAGCATGGTGGACAGTGCCAGAGTCCCCACCATGTCCTCCCTGCAGGAGGGTGAAGCTGCTGACATTGACGCCCCCATAGACATTTACATCACCAGCCCAGCAGCAGGGCCACCATCTGTCTGTACCCCAGCCACCAGCCCTGAACTCTTTCCCAACATCAAGGAGGCACCCACCATCCCAGAGGCACTGGAGGAGAAAGGCCGTGCCACCGAGAGAGACCTTGGAGAGGGCATGTCCTGCCAGACAATGCTGAGACCTGTGGATAAGTATCTCCTCCCTTCACCCATGCAGGCATGGCTGCACCTCCCTGTGACACAGGCAAGGCAGGTGGACAAGGCCCGGGGACAAGGAGGGTCCTGGGCCCTGGGGGGGGGCATAGAAGCTGTTCCACGAGGTACAGCTTTGGGGAGCCATGTGGCGTAGGGGAAGCTGTGTCGAGCAGGGTGGGGGCCTGTCAGTAGGGGGTGGGAGGGGAACCAGAAGTGGCAAGGTGGAGGGGGGGACCACATGGAGCCCTTAGCACTGCCACGTGGCCTCGGGAGATTGCAGGGTGCCACGCTGGGCTCAGTGTTGCCTGGCACTCAGGGCACCATGCCTGAGCCAGCCTGCATGGTATGGCCGCACATGCTTTCAGGGCCCTGTCTTGGAACAGGGAGTAGGAGGCCTGGGGATGGTCAGGGCCCAGGTACTGGCTGCCATCAAGCCACACAGAGTGGCAGCCACATAGCCCCATGGGAGTAATCCTGTTCTCTCCCCCTTCCTCCATCAGCTCACACAGCTGACCGACGCCGTGCTCCAGGGAACCTGCTACCTACCACCCAGTGGCAGAGGAGGACATGTCGTACCCATGATGACCTCCTCTTAGAACTCATCCATAAGGGCCAGGGCATGTGGGCCTGGTGGGGGCAGGTGTTAGCTTGCCAGATGTCTGCCCTGTGCCCGCTTGAAAGGGCTATGGACCTCAATGAGCACTGCACCATCACACAGGAGTGCCAGAGCCAGGCCTTTGAGTGGATGAGCCATGCCCTCATCACCATTGGTTTGGCCTTCCAGGGTATGGTGGCCAGCATAGCTCTGCTGACAGACCACCTTGCCAGCTGGGCTGCCCATGAAGGTGTCCACTGCAACCCCCGTGTCCCTCGGCAGAGTCACCCCCGCACCCGGGCTGGGAGCCAAGAAGGCTGAGGGGAAGGTCCCCATGGCACAGTGACTGCTCGCCCATCCTGACCTCCCTATTGCCCCAAGTCTCCAGTTGTGCCTCAAATCCCCAGTTCTCCTTCAAGTCCCCTGGTTCTCCCCAGTTCTTTGCCAACTCCCTCCCTGGCCACACCCCTCCCCCCCTCGTAAATAAATAGTTTCAAAGAAAGCTTTGATAAAGATCTCTCTTTATTAGTTTGGGGATGGGGGTGTTGGAGGGTGGTGGCATATGGGGGGAAGCATGAGGGGGGAGGTGTTGAGGGCACCTGGAGGAGGTCCTCAGTCCTCAGGGCTTCTTCCTGAGGAACATGTCCTTCAGTGCCTTGTAGATTGTGTGGGCTCTTTGCTGAGCCTGCTCCAGCTGCTGCCTTGCTGCTGGCTGCTGGAAATGTGCAGTGAGTTGCTCGGCCTCTGCCTCCTAGATGGGGGGACCTTATCACCCTGCAGTTCACAAAGATTATGCAGGGCAACACAGGCACTGACAACCTCACAGATGGTCTCCTCCACTAAGTGGAGGCATGTCAGGAGACAATGTCATCTGGCCTTCAGCCTCCCAAAGGTGTGCTCAACCACCTACCAACACCTGGGAGCAGAGGGTAGGCAGCATCCCCTACAAGAGAGATGGGAATCAATGGCAGTGTTGTGCTCTGGGAAGAAGGTGCCTGCCTGCATTTATCTATAGAAGCCCGAGTTCCTCAGCATGAGGGAATCGTGTGCCCTCCCTGGCCAGCCAACCTAGGTATTTGTGAAGAGGCCCCATGATCTACAAGGGCCTGCAAGAGCATGCAGTAGTAGCCCTTGCAGTTTCACTACTTCGTGACTCGATGAGGCAGTGCTCGGATGGGGATGTGCATCGCACTGAGGATCCCCATGCAGCTGGGGAATCTGCAGGCACAGAGTCCATCTAGGGTGTCCTGCAGGTTGCCATGAATGACTAGGCAGCTAGCGGGACCTCATTGATTACCCTGTTGACTTGCAGGATGGCAGCTCTGACAGTGGCCTTCCCAATCCTAAAATGGTGTGCGACTGACTGGTAGGTGTCTGAGGTGGCCATTGTACACATGGTGATAGCCACTCTCTTGTCCATGGGGAGGGCAGATGGGAGATGGGTGTCCGATCGCTGCAGCAGTGGGATGAGCTCCTGGACCAGCTCTAGGAAGATTTGCTTCCTCATCTGGAGGTTGTGCTGCCACTGGTTGTCATCCCAGGTGATCAGGACCATGCCGTCCCACCAGTTGCCGCTGGTTTCACGTGCCCAGAAGCAATGGGGAATAGAGGGCAGCAGGGTGGGCAGGGCCAGTGTGGTAGCGGTGCTGGTGCCTTCCTCTGTGCTGCCAGGGTCCAAAACCCCTGTGCTCAAGGCAACCAGAGCACTGGACTGGGGTGTGCAGGTGCTGGGCACCTCAATGGCAAGCTGTGGGAGCTGGGCTCGGTCTATGACCTGCTCGTTCTGCCCCTTGCCAGCCATGATGGGCAGGGGCCTGAGGCAGCTTCCTGCTTTTATGGGATTGGTTGTGGCACTGGCCCTTCTCAGGGACCATCTAGCCATACGTCCCATGTGCTGCTCTTCCAGTTCAAACTAGCAAATGTGGGCCATGGACATGCTAGTTCAAATCAGATTTCCTAGTGTGGCCATGTTAATTTGAATTAACGGAATTCAAACTAATAATTATTTCAAATTGATCACTTCAAATTCAGTTAATTCGAATTAATCTCTTAAGTGTAGACATAGCCCTGGTTATTAGTTCGTTTCAGATTTCAGTTCAGGAGCCAACTTACCCTTGAAAGGGTTCACTTATTTCTTTACAGATTGGACCTTTGATTTCTGAACTCCTATAACAGGTGATCATCAAAGAATAGGCCTCTCCTCAGAGTGAAGTGTCAAAGGGCTGTGGTTTTTCCGTTTGTTTGTTTCTTGTGCAGAATTGGTGTTGGGAAATCTTGCATTAGTCAACCCCAGTGATTAAATCTTATGTACGAAATCCACCCCAGCAAGCCAGGAGCATACAGATATGTCGCCCATATTGCTACAAAGACTATGAATATTCTACAGCTCATTCTGTCTTAGCCCATCTTGATATAATGAGTTTTTGAGGTTCTCATGCTTAAGCATACGATATAGGTCCCAAATACGCTGCTTGTATTTGCAATATATGTCATAATAAGCGTCTCTGGAGTGAATGGGCGTGGAATTACACAGGTGCAGTAAGTGTTTTAGTCTGAAGCTAAGAAGCTTATTGTACCAAAAAGCTCCCATATTCCTTGTTCCGCTGCTGTTAAGCCTCTTACTCTTATTCTCGCAATGTGCTTTGTCAGCTGAGCTTATAAAACCTCATAACAAAAACATTGTGCATTACATTGAGCATGCAGTGTTATTTTGCACTACTGAGGCTCAGTCCAGTCTTTTGAAGCATTCATAACTTTATTTTTCAAAATCAAGCATTCCCAAACTTAGTTTAACATATTCATCAGAACCTCTTTATGTGTCAACTTTAGTATTTTGAGTTTTCCCTGCAAGAAAAAAAGTTCATGTAAACTTTTTATGAGGAAAATATCACTGTATTTTTTTAACCCTCACATGAAGCCAAAACAATAAAAGGAATCGTGTTCAAATTTTTAAAAGGAAAAGAAATAAAATTAGCTTAGAGACCAGTCATGGAGAATTTTAGCCTAAAACATGGATGATTCAGAAGTTTAGACTAGGTTACAGAAACTGTTAAGCAGTATTAATGAGTTTTCTTTCAACATTATTATTTATTTAAGACACCAAATATAACAGGTGCATTACAGACAAATAAATAGAGCCCTGCACAGATACAAAAATGTGTAACCGCGTCCGATCCACATCCGCTCAATGATAACATTAATCCGATCTGAAATCCCCATGCCAGGATTTAGCTGCATCTGTAACCGCAGCTGCAACTGAGCTTGGGCTCACACACAACTATTCAGCCTTTGATTGGTTCATTCCCCACATGGGACCCACCCACTTTTTCCTTTCTTGTTTGTGGTTTGCATGCTGTGCTATCGATCAGATTTCTTTGTCCACCTATGAAATCTCTGATTGCCAGCAATGGCTTGCCAACTGGAAGCAAGAAAAGGAAGAAGTGGGCAGGGGAATGAGCCAATCAAATGCCAGCAGTGAGTCTCCAAGTCTCATCTCGAGACTCTGAATGGCTGGCAGATCACAATCTAGGATTGGCCAGAGCGCTTCCTGGTTCTGCCGACACAGACAGTGCAGCAGTTTCAGCAATGGATCGCAGTGCAATAAGGTAACAGTAGAAGCTGCATCCATGAGTCAATCCGCAGCAATGGTCTGCGGTTATCCGCACCCGCACCCGTGGATGCGGATACCTGCAGATCTGCAGCGGATAACTGCGGATTTGCAGGGCTCTACAAATAAAAGGCATAATTTCCGTCTTTAAAAGTCTACAGTCTATGGTTAGACATAATATTCAAGCTCTCAAAATGCACTACATTACAAAGAACATCCCAATCTGACTGGCCCTAGAAGTTCAATGACCGAAAACGAGAGTGCCCCAAAAGCATGAGTTAAAACATATTCCTGGTTTTCATGGTTTGTCTTCTGGTGTCTGAGATCCCCAATGTCACGTGTGGGCCAATTAGTTGGGGTTAATTTGATCACAAATCTGTCAACATTTGTAATTCTACGAAGGGAAATATGAAATACAGTCTTTGGTGATATGCTATTCTCTGCTTGTTCCAAATCTGTTTGGGTTAGTTAAGGGGTAAAAACTACCCTTAGTTAAAAAGAGACCTGTAAGAGAGACCACTGGCTATTTCAGCCTGGAAAAGTTTTAAGACTGGGATGGGAGTTGGCATGTCTCCTTCTGGAGTGATGCCTGGGGCAATTTGCCTCACCCATTTAGCCCCACTGTCAAATGATGGATCTGGCTGGGCTTCTTTGAGGCTTCCTTTGTCATGTTAAAGGAAGTAGCTGTTTGCAGCTTCTTAAGGTTTAAGAGCTGAAATCAGTAGAGGAGAGGAAACTCTCTGAGCTGGAATCACTAGAGGAGAGGGAACTTTCTCTGAGTTGAAATCACTGAAGAGGAACAGCAGATGGAGTGACTGGAGGGCAGAGCCAGTGGACTATGAGAACAGCCAGTGGCAAGCTGGGCAGCATGAATGACCAGTGAGAGCGGCCAGCGATGAGCTGGGTGGTGCGAGCGACCGGTGGGGAGAGCCAGTGGACCGTGGGCAGAGCCAGTGGACAATGAGAGTGGCCAGCGGCGAGCTGGGCGGTGTGAGCGACTGGTGGGCGGAGCCAGCAGACAGACTAGAGATGGCGCTAATTGATGGAGTGAGTGACCAGCAGGTGGCACTAGTGGGCAGCTGGCATGAAAGACACTCCCTACGTACTCCAGGGTTGCTTGGGAGCCTAGTTAGCACTGATTCTCCAGATCGGTGCCGATTTTTGCCATTAAGTCTTGTATGTTCTGTTATGTGGTGTGGGTTGTGGGGAACTTTGCTCTGTATTGATTTGCTAGATCAGTGTTGATCTCTGTTATTTGGCCTTTTACATTACATTTTACTACTATTGAAAGTTCTGTTTGTTACACTCAGACTAGTGCTTGTGAGTGGGGAAGCCTTACCCCTTTGGGTGCCCAGGGAACAGTGCAGGATTCCCCAGAAATCTAGGTGGGGGGCTTGAGCCAGTTGGTGCTGTAACATTATTTGGAAACCCCTAGATCAGGGGTACTCAAACTTTTTGCGAGCCGGTCCACATTCAGCCTTCCACCATTCATCGGGGGCCACAAGCAACTAGCCCTGCCCCTCCAGTCCAGCCCAGAGGCAAGTTTGTGGGGGCTGGGGGGGGGCGCATGGGAGCAGGAGGGAGGGGGAGCGGGGGGGCTGCTGCTGGGAGCGGAGGGTGATGATGCCGGGAGTGGGGGGAGGCGAGTGGGAGCAGGGGGGCTGCTGCCAGGAGCGGGGGCGGCGATACCAGGAGCAGGAGGGGGCGAGTGGGAGCGGGGGGGTGATGTCAGGAGCGTGGGCAGTGATGCCGGGAGTGGGGGGGCGGCGGCGGCAGCGGCGATGCCGGGAGCGGGGGGCGGCGGCGGCGGCGATGCCGGGAGTGGGGGGGCGGCAGCGGCGGCGATGCTGGGAGCGGGGGGGCGGCTGCGCAGCAGGCTCCGTGGGTGGGGGGAGCGCAGCGAGCAACAGGAGTTGCTCAGCTGCTCTTAGAGCAGGGGTACTCAAACGGCCTTAGAGGGAACATTGCTTCAGGTTCGGCTTTTACATGCAAATAGGGCAGGCCACTATGGCGGTCCACCAGAAACGTCTTTGCGGTCCGGATTGTGGACCGCGGGCCGCCATTTGAGTACCCCTGCCCTAGATAAAGAACCCACCCTCGTCCTGCCAGCCTGCCATGGCAGAAGGGTTACGCACTAATTATATTAGGGGCAAGGAAGGATTTTGAAACATGGCTTTCTGTAAACAAGCCATTTTGAGAACCATAATATTGATGAACATTTAAAAAAAAAAAGAGGCATGAAAGCAAAACAATAGTTTTTTGACTAGCTTTGCTAGAGAAGCAGAGCAAGATCATACCCATACATTTTCTACCTTATGTCCTTCTTCACAACTCCTAGTATTCAGAATGTTGAGCCACAAAACCATCATGCAACACCCACCCCCTGCAGCTGTATTATAGGTGTGTTCTTTCAGAGCTAGGGTTGGAATAATTCCTGCATGTGGGTGGTTTGATGGCCTCTTCCATCCTCAATCAGCCAAGTTAAAAATAAAAATCATGCTACTGAATCGACAACCATTTACTTGGCTTCCTCTCTCCTTCTAACCATGCATGATTGCCAGGCAATAACATGACAACCAGAGCCTTTATCATGTGACTTTTATAATAGAGGTTTACCCCCCTCCACCCACACCCCCATGTTCCTGATCATTTTATTTTGGTTTAAAAGGGAGAAAAATGTTTGCATTAAATATCCCTTTTTCTTATTCTGCTTGGCTGAAATATATTCAATTCATAATGGCTTCAGGGAATATAAATGTATTTTTCAGTTATTTTATTTATAATGATTATCATAAAGTCTATTTTCATTTGATCAGTTGACATTCTGGAGTAAGAACACTCATTTAAATAAGACCTATTTCCTTGTAATAGCCACTTTATTGTGATATCTCCCAGAGAACCAATTTAATTCAAACTGTTCTAGCAGGAATTCTCTTCAGTTAGGAACACTTTCAGCCAGTACTACATGACTGAAAAGTTATTAGTTAGGTGTTAAATAGGGATGAAATTCTAAGGTCTGATTTTTTTTATGACTGAATCTGCTAATTAAAATTTAAAAAAGAAGAAGAAGAAGAAAATGAAGGAAGACAAAGAAGAAGAACTGACTACATTGAAAGTCATTCCTATAGTTTATTTTGATTAATTTTTAGTCTGTTAAGATAAGCTTTCCATCCAGGTGTTCCCAGTTAAGAAGACTCTATACCTTCCGTAAAGCATCTTCAGGCATCTTAGCATAGTATTGTGCAGTGTACTTAGTCCTGTGTAACTTATACTCTCAGTACAAATAAATATGTTAGCAATATTTAGTCACCAGTATAATTAATTCATCTAGATAATTTCAAATGCACAAATAATTAGGATTTTAATGACAGTGTTGTAAAGTAGATGATAATAGTTCAATAATCAACAATTTTAAAATATTTTTTCTAAAATGACTTCTTTAATAAAAAAGAAAGAACTGGTGGAAAAAATGATTTTAGCAGAACATCTACATATATGATAAGACTTGATCAGACTTAGAATAGATCCAAGGAAAAGTACAATGACTGACTTTAAACAATAGAGGAGATGACACAAATATCAGGAAAAAATGGCTAGAAGAAGGAAACAAGGAGTCCCAGAGGCAGATAGGGTTGACGGTTACCCTTATTGCCTGTTCATTCCTCCTCAATGCCCTAAGTGAGCCTGGCTGGAGTGGGGGCTGGGGGGGTGGGTCAGGCATTATGATCCTTTTATGCTTGAAAATATGTAAAAAGCTTACACTCATGAGGACGTCCTATAAAACCTCTTTTTTGGGCCATATTAACACCCAAGTGATGAATATTGATAGCTATGTAGTGAATATAATTATTCTCTCCTTAGTGTGTTGTTTACAGGTTTAATTAACAGTACCCAGACACTTAACTTTACAACATTTATCTTTTGTAACAGCAGTGCCCACAAATTATTGATCAAGCATTGTGCAAGGGAGGAGACCAGGGAGAAAGCTACCAAGTGACATTCCCACCAAGAATCTTACACAGAAGAGGGACGATAGCATACTTCTAGTTATATTTTTCTCACAAGTTGTGGGAAGGAAGGAGAGAAAAGGGAAGATAATGTAACTTTTAACTAGAATCTCATTTCCAGGACAGCAAGGCTTGCATGTAGTAACCCTGTTACCACAGTAACCTGTGGCTCAGGTAGAGGTCTAGTGTCCAGTTCAATTGTTATTCTCCTACAAATAGGAGTTGAGGAATAAAATGAATGTGCATTTAATACAGAACATGTGATCTGCATGATCAATGGCCCCTGTGGTATCAACTAAAATAAAGTAGGAGTACTGTGGCACTTTTAAAGAATAACACATTTATTTATGGCATGAGCTTTCGTGCGAGTATGTGAAAGACCTTAAAATTATAAAAGATAAATATTATTGAACTTAAAAGTCAATAATTACCAAACAGATAAGTTGATTGAAGAGCTGGGTCCCATGCCAAGCCTCAGTTTTATGGGAACTGAAAGTGTTTGAGCTGAGAAGTGACTCTAGGACTTCATGGAAAAATGCAAACTTTTGTTTGTTTGTTTGTTTGTTTTTGGTTTTGTTTTTTAACTGACCTCTCCCTTTCAGATTGTTCATAAGTGTTGTGGTAACCTTTTTTTTGTTTGTTTGTTTTTGGACACTTAATAGCATGCTGTATATCCTGTCTTGGAGACCAGTGTTGTAAGCTCTTCAGACTTTAGACTTTAGTTCCTAAATGCTAATTGACAGGTTCACGACAATTACTCCACATCTTATTATAAGAGAGGATCCTTTGCTAGAGGTTGGTAGAACAGATGTAATACAAATACTCTACAAGCCAGGTTCTTAAATCAGTCTTTAGGGATTGGTTACTGGATCGGGATAGGAATGGAGAGAGACAATGATAGAGAAAAAAGGTGAGATTGGAATTGTCCTGCATTCATTCTGGCTTGAAGTCTGGCAGTTCACAATCATTAGAACTAGTGCATTGTCAGCTTCCCACCATGTGAAAATGCTGTGGCCATGGCAAGAGTAAATCAGAACACTGGTTAAGTATGAAAATGAGGCATGATAAATAGCAAAAATATATTTTTGTTCAGCATATTAAATTTGTGGTTCAGTTGTGGATTTTCTTTTTAATACGTAGGGGGAAAAGAGTAAAACTTTCCCTGATGTAGCCTTAGGGTAATTCACATAATGTTCATTTCTTTTCTGAACAGTTCACAGATACATTATTTTACTTCACCCAGCCAGGGTCCTGGCTGGAGGGGAATGCTGATCTCAGTAGAGATGTGAGCAGCGCAAAAGAAGATCCCTTAGGAGACAGAGAATCCCATAGATATTTTTTAGTTTCCCTGGCTATGTAAAAGAAATTGCATCCTGATGCAGTAGTGTGCTTCCTATTATGCTTCAGAGATCAGAGGGCTCAGCTACAGAATGTAGGTTTATTGTGCCACAAAATGCATGGTTATAACATGGATGTTAGCAGAAATGTTAAGGAATTTGAATAATTTTGGACTATAATAAGGCAATTTAGGGGAAAAGGATGGATATATGGATAGTTTTCCATTTAGGATGTGTCTATACATGCAGTGAAGTTGATGTAATTTCAGTGGACACCCAGCTACTGAATTAATGTAGTTGGTTGGACGTGATCACACCACACCCATTGTGTTGCAGGATCATGTCCTCACCAGCCACATGTGTACTGATGAACAGAGCAGTGCATTGTGTATAGCTACCCCACAGTGCAACTAGCTATAGGACTTTCAAGAAAGTCTTCAGCCTCCCATATTGCAGTTTTCTCCCTCCCACACCTGATCTTGACAGCAATCAAATCAATACTTTGCTTGCACCTCTTTTTCAAACTCTGGCTCTGCCATGCATACGCTATCAACCAAGAAGCATGGAATCCACTCAACTCTGCACACTCATTGTGAGCATTACAAACAATTGATGACTTATCCTGCAATATTTCCAGGGCTTAGACATGAGCTGCAGCATGGAAAATGTCAGTGTTACACAGGCAGCCCTTCTACAAAAATGAAACAATTCTTGGCTGCTGCTGGCAGCCGTGCAGCAGCTGCACTCAGTGGAGTGCTGTTTCTGGTCATGGGATACAAACACTGACATGTGGGATCACATTATTATGAAGGTATGGGATGCTCAGCTGTGGCTGCAGAACTTTTGCATGTGTAAGGTCACTTCACTTTCCTGGAACTTTGCATAGAGCTTTCCTGAACCCTGAAATGCAAGAAAACTAGCATGAGACCTGTTCTGACAGTGGGGAAATGAGTGGTCATCACTTTGTGAAAGCTAGCAATGCCAGGCTGTTATTGGTCAGTTGGGAATCAATTTGTAGTGGGTAATTCAGTATGGGATCTGCTGTGACACAAATGTGCAGGGCCATTAATAGACATCTGCTAAGAGGGATAGTGACGTGAGAAATGTTCAGAACATAGTGGATGCGTGTGCCATGATGTGGTTCCCTGACTGAAGTGCACACCATGAGTAAAATGCAAGACTGATATGCATAAATCACTCCCCTTATTATTGCCAAATACACAACACAACTGGTTCACAATCCCTGCCAACTGCACAAGCTGGTTTCATCTTCCAGATGTTGTAAGTAATGGATTAGTGCTTCCAAATTTGGGAAATCAGAATGTTTTGTGTACTAGGCCCTACCTTTCCCAGCAGCATGAATAGGAATCAGCTCAAAGCCTCCCAAAATGAGTTTTTTATCCTAACTACCTCTGGGGTATGGACTGGGGGAAAAGTTGCTAAGAGAAAACTTAATGTCTGTAACTAAATCCAGGCCAAGCTGTTGTCCAGGGACCCAGAAACCACCTTGGATGGGGGAATCACATGCACTGTGGTTTGCTATATAAGCATATGTAATGAAACCTTCTGCCATCTCTCCTAGGTAACCCTATGTAATATTAGTCTCCTGTGGGTAACAGAGGTAGAAAGCAAGCAGATGCTACTGGCTCCTGGTTACCAGCCTGGTCCTTATGCTGCAATGCCATTTTCTGCAATGGTGCCAGCAGATTTAATAATGGAGTGGGGTGGGAAAGTGACCTATTGTAGTGAAAGAAATATTAGGTCTCCCCAGAAATCTTCTGTAAATGATTGCAGAGTGCCTCCATGAAAGTTTTCTGAAAATCCCCATGGTGAATTCTTGGGTCATCTCTGTGAACATAAACAGTCTTTTCCATGGGCAATCCTCTGCATAGCTAGAGCACCTAAAGAGAAGCCAACACCCACATTACCTAATACTTGGTTTCATATCAAATAGAACACATTAGAGGATGTAACCCAAATCTTTGACTGAAATTCCATACTCACCAGAGGTGCCTGTGCCTTCCCCAGCATCATGATTAGCCATGATGCTCTCCTGGGCCTGGCTGGACTACTGTGGGGTTACAATCAGATCCTGGCTGTTGGGGAAAATGACTCCCTGACTCTGCCACCCCCTGTTCTTCTTCTTCTCCTTGTCCACAGTCTCATCATCATTGGCCCAGGACCCAGATTCCTCTGAGGCCATGGTGGGTCTGAGGACAGCAGGGGTGGAGCGCGGTCGACACCGCGAATCATATGCAGCTTATGGTAGAAGCAGTATGTCTTTGGTGCTGAGCCAGAAAGATTGTTTTTACCCTTTGTTTTTTGGTATGTCTGCCTAAGTTTTTTGAATGTCACACAGCACTGCCGCTTGCCCTTGTTGTGCCCCCTCTCCAATATGCCCTGTGAGATCTTTGTGTCGATACCTATGTTTCTTCTCCTGGATCATAGCTGTGCCTGAAGTGACTTTTCTCCTCATAGACCAATGAGATCCAACACCTCAGGTCTTCTTCAGGGTGGACTACACTATAGGCTGTCAGTTGCCATAATCAGCTGTGTTGGTTAGTTCCCCGTGCTGCACAAACAGGAAATGAGAAATCAAAATTTCCCAGGGTTTGACCAAGAGAGTTGTTTTTTTTTGTTTGGTTTTTTTTTCCTTCCTGTGTATGTGACGTCAGTGTAGTGGAGTTGAAAATAATCTCCAGAGCAGTAACAGCAGAGCATTATGCCACACTTTCTGGAGGGCAATGATGTTGATTTATGCGGTGCTTTGCCTACGTGTCCACTCAGTTGTCCCATTCGCTTTGATTTTAGTGCTATGCCTTGCATGGAAATGGATTAATAAATCAATGTTTATAGTGAGGTAGGTGGGTCAAAAAGACCTGGAGATGGAGACTCATACATTATGTGGTCAATGGAAGCATCTGAGGAAGTGGGATCTTGTCCCACGAAAGCTCATGGAAAAAATAAATCTGTTAGTCTTAAAGCGCCACACAACTCCTTACTATCAACCTAACTTCTCAGCATGGACCAGGTCTCAGTTTTTCAGAGGCCACTGCTTCTGATGTAAATATATTGAAATTTTCACATTTTCCTCATAAAATCTTTTTGTGAGCTCCCTGAAAAGGCTTTTAAACACTTTCAATTCTCATAAATTGGAGACTTGACATGGGATGGATTTAGGAATTCTTATTTGCTGCCTAAGAGCATTTTTAAGGTTAATAGTGAATTTCTTCAATGATCATTTGGCCTCTCCCACAAAACTGATACCACAAAGGTGATTAATAATACAGATAATGTGAGCTATATCACATGCACAGTAATTCGTGACCCCATATTTTCTCCCAGTATTTGCCTTATGTTCTCTATTATCTAATCTCAAACATTATACATTGCTTGGAATCTAT
Source organism: Podocnemis expansa (assembly GCA_007922195.1). Classification (NCBI taxonomy): domain Eukaryota; kingdom Metazoa; phylum Chordata; order Testudines; family Podocnemididae; genus Podocnemis; species Podocnemis expansa. Next base: position 34,428,827 of record ML682060.1, read on the forward strand.
TTGTGTGCCTCTGTAGAAGTAAAGTTTAGCTTAAATCAGGATTGAAATACAGTTTTCTTTCTATAATAAATCCTTATTAAAAATTTTAAAAAGGCAATTGAGGAAATATTTAAATATTAAATAATTAAATATTACCATCTGATATAAGAGTATCTTAAATAAAGTTATTTCATGTTAATCATTTTGGAAATCATCAAAATGAATCAGTCAGGCAGACGAACAAATATTGCAAATCTGTTTGTTCAGCAAGTTTAATTGATACATTACCTTGTCATGCTAAGATGTCTAAAAGTGCTTTACAAAAAATAAAGAACAGTTTGATGAGACAGCAGAAGCTTTTTTTAATTGGGACACTTTGGTTAGGTGGACTATCAAATAGATTAATGGCCTGACTTGACTTAAAAAGATTTAAAATGAAACTAAATACTGTACTGAATATAAATGCAGACATTAGACACCAACCTTGAATTTTAAACTCTAAGTACCAGATTCTAATATTTATCCTGGTGTAAATCCAGAGAATCCTTCTGATTTTACACTATTATAACCAAATCAAAATCTAGCCTCTAACCTGAGCTTTGAATATTGATCACTCTTTGGATGTTAACGGAGCTCTAAAATTCTTGATGCACCTATGACCAACTTTTAACATGCTAAGTTGTTGGCCCTGAACCAAAGATAGCTCTCCCAACCTTTTACAGAGTGATTAGGCGTGTATATATGGAGCCTTACATTTTTTTATCCTCACTGCCTGGTACCGCTCTGCTGCACAAACACTGCTAAAGTTAACATCAGTGATTCTTGATGATATTCTTAGCCAAAGATGGAATGACCCGTATGTATAAAATGATAGATTCATATGTGCTACTACCACTATTTGCTCATGCTACATATGATGTACTTTTCATTGGATTAAGATGTTACAACAGTCTCTAAATTGGTCTGGTTTAATGAGGGTACGTCCTTGTTTATATGAAAAATCCTGCAACTTCCAGGTCTCAGATAAGTCTGCACTGTTTTTTTGCAATCAATTGTCCCTTAAAGAGAGAGAATTGAAAACCTTAGCTGTCAGTTGGTGGTCTTTTTCCAGACTTAGCCTCCACATGGTTGTAATTTAATGTAAGCTGTGTGTCTGGCTTGGGGGAGGGGGGGGGAGGAGTACTTTGTATCTAGGCTTTTGTTAGGTTTCATATATCCTCCCATAGAGGATCCCCTCAGAAATAACAGGTTGTTGTACATAATCAAACACTCCTTATCCTCTCCAAAGTTCCAATGTATTTCTCATCCTGCCACAGTGTTTTTGATTAAGTTGTGACTAGCCCATTTATAGTTGCTCTTGTTTTGAATATTTTTCTTTCTTTACTCATTTAAAATGGAATTTCCTAATTTTCTTTTTGAAAGGATAGAAAGTCCAAAGGCTCGTGTAGACAGGGGCCAAATTGGTCTGGACTAAGCTTGCTTAGTCCAGACTAGTTGGCCAGTGTAGACATAGCCATAAAGACTAACAGATTCTTTGGGCATAAGTTTCACAGTCTCCAAGCCACTTCATCAATTGAATCTGGAGAAGCTGGTTGGAGTCCATGAAAACTTATGACCAAAGAAATCTGTTAGTCTTTAAGGTGCCACAGGACTCTCGTTGTTTTTGCTGTACACGGACTAACCTCTGGAAATTTTCACCAAAGAAGTCTGCATACACCATTATGATTAATAGCCTAAAAGCTTGCAGTTTAAAAAAAAGATGTGAAGAAATGTTTGGAGTTTAAGAAATTGAAATGAAATGGTGGCCTAGAAAACTACAGTTATAAAATGCACATATTAATTTAGTGTATTTTTAAATACAAAATTAAAAATTGAAGATTTTTCCCTGCAAAATAGTTGTATATCCTTAAAATTTCCAGACAGCTAACTTGGCTGGTTAACAGAAAACCCGTTAAAGAAAATCTAGTGTTGAAACATGTTATATAAGTACTATTTGCTATATCTAGACTGTGTAATCATTATGGATATGAAAACAGCCCCCCCTCTTGCATCTTCCTGCTGGTAATTTGCCTTCTCAGGGCTTTCCAGATTGTTTTTTCAACCCAGAACAGCGCATAGCTTTTTTTGTTTGTGTGTGGTTTTTTTGTTTTGTTTTGTTTTGTTTTGTTTTGTTTTGTTTTGTTTTTTTTTGGAAGGTACCCATGATTGTGAACAGACCTCATCAGTTTCTCCTTTCCTGAACAATTAGCTTGATCTATTTTCTATTAGATTACAGTGATGGTAGCTTCAGGCAATAATGCTTCCTGATTTAAAATATTACTTTCTTCTTCTTTGTACCTTGTACATAGTCTGGAGATGTGATGAGTATATCAGTAAGATTATGGAGCATTTTCCAGATCTCAGTGCTGTTAAAGAGATAGCTATTCAGGCTGTTGTCACTGATGTACTGTTAAACTGCTGACAGAAATTCTACAGTTTAGACTGTACTGCAACACAGAGCTTTACCATTTAATCATCTTTGAGTGCTGCAAATTGGCAAAATTTTCAATAGTGAGTGCAATATTTACATCCACAAAGTGCACGTGTACATCTCTAATAATTATTTGCAAAACCATCATTTGTTTACAGAAATCACATAATTGCATTTTCAAATGCAATTACAATCCATTTTCGCCTGTGTGTCTGTTTGAAGGTGACTTGCATTTTGGTGCATTCCAAACAAAAACTCAAGACCTTGTTCTGATGGGTAATCAAAAAGCCATGGATTTATTTTCCAAAAGACAATAACAGTACTTCAATACAAACAGACTATATAAGCACATAGCCGTGTTAAGTCTAGTCCAGCAAAAAAACCAAGGAGTTCTGTGGCACTTAGGGTGTGTTGGCACAGGGCTTTTATTTTGAAACAACACTGGTTGTTTTGAAATAAAAGTCCCTATGTCCAAATGATGTTTTCTTGTTTCAAAAAGAGGGAGCTCCTCGTTTTGAAACAAGAGCATCCTTTTGAAACAGCTTAAACCCACTTTGCTTTCAAAAGGAGGGTTATTTTGAAACCAGTGGTTTCCAAATAAGCTATTTGGACATGTTATTTCAAAACAAAGAGTATTTCAAAATAACAAGGTATAGCACCCTGGGGGGAAGGTCCCACCCCCCCAGCACCCTGGCCAGAGATCAGCACCCTGGCCAGGGTGCTGAGTGGGGTGCAGGGGGTTGGAGGGTGCCCCAGCCGGCTTCCACCTGCTTCCCCTTGCTGGGAGCAGGGGGGGATGGGAGCCTCAGCCCCCTTTGCCCCCCTACCCTCAGTAAGGGGAAGGGGGGAAGCCAGCTGGGGCTGCCCCCAAGCCTGGGCTTCGTCTGCCCCCCCCCCCCCCCGCTTCTGGGTGCGGGGCCTTCCCCAGTGCTGCAGCAAGGAAGCCCCCCCCATGCCAGGCAGCAGCCGCGGGGGAGGGGGGCAGACGAAGCCCCCTGCGACAGGCAGCGGCCGCGGAGGGGGCAGAGGAAGCGCCCCCACTCCAGGCAGGAGACACGTTGGGGGGGCGTGGGGGAAGCCCCCCTGCCCGAGGCCGGACCCACGGGGGGAAGGGGGAGCCTCCCTGCTCCCTGCAGAGGCAGCGGGGGGGCAGGAGGAGCCCCCCTTTCGCCCCTGGCCGGAGCCGCAGGGGTAGGGGAATCCCGGGGGTGGGGCTTCCCTGGCCCAGTACAGGGCCTCCCTCCCTCTCCCCTCTCCTATTTAGAAATAGCACATCACACTGGACTTGCTATTTCGATTCCCTCCTTTTCCCTTATTTCGAAAACACTTTTTTGTTATTTCGAAATTAGGTGTTTCAAAATAAGGCTTTATTTCAAAACAGGCTTGTTTCAAAACAGCTTGTTTTGAAACAAGCACTTGTATGTGAACATAGCCTTAAAGACTAACAGATTTATTTTTCACATGAGCTTTCATGGGAGAAAATCCCACTTCATCAGATTCCAAGCATCTGATGAAGTGGGATTTTCTCCCATGAAAGCTCATGCGAAAAATAAATCTGTTAGTCTTAAAGTGCCACACAACTCCTTGTTTTTTTTTTATAACGCTTGCCAGTATAATATATACAGCCAAAAATTTGTAATAATGGGCAATTGAATTCATATGAAAATTACAGCAGAAGGTGACAAAAGCTAGAAAATTCACATATCAGGCTTCACTTGTTAAAAATTGTAATTAATATTGAGAAACTTGGTTTTTGAAGCAAAGTACTTGTTTGGCTAGAAAATATTTTTTTTTTCTCTTACAGAAAAAAAAAGTTCTCAGTCTTTATTTAAAAGTTATTCACCATAAAATATACGGTGTGTATCTTAAAACATAAAATTTGTTATTGGTTTCCACTTCTATAGCTAAATGGATTTTCTTCAAATTTGGCACACAAAAAATTCCCAAATGAATAAGTGAATTGAATACATTTGGTAGAACTCCATTGCTGCCTTAAAATAACAAACACCCCAGAACCTGATGTCATGCTCAGAACCCTATGCTGAGAGGAAAACCTGTGCTTTGTGAAATACCCTGACAGTTCAACTGAAAGTGCTCAAAATTCACCCTTTATATTTTGTTTGTGAAAATTAAGTAGCATATGTGGATTTTTCAATAAAACCAAACATTCAAAGTTAAATAAGAATTTACTTCCACGATCTATAATCCCGTGAACATATTTCAGATGCTGCATACTTTCATTCTGAGAGAGTTTGGGATTGGGAAAATTGGCAATCTGTATTCTGATCTTCTCTGTCTAGCTTGTGTGCTCTGGAAATCCATTTTACTTCTACTTCTGTTGAAACCCATATTGCTGAAACTTCATTCCTGTCAGTACTCACACCACCTAGATTAAAAGTAGCTTGTGTGTGTCTTCATGTGCTGCAATCACACCTCCAAGTGTTGTGTAGACATGAGAGTCATCAAATAGCAAGTGTGAAAATCAGGGTAAGGGAGGGGAGTAACAAGTATTTACATAAGAAAATGCCCTAATTATTGGAACTGCCCTTGTAAAATTGAGACATCTGCGCTCCCAGGTAGACATAAGGGGTATGTCTACACTGGAGGTTTAAGTCGACTTAAGCAGGGCTATATTTAGAATTTATTAAATTGACTTAAGCCCTTGTTTAAGTCGATTTAAGCCCAGTAACCCAGAGTGGTCAATTTCACAGGCTACTTCTGATCTCCGGAATAGCCTGGGAATTGACCAGGCTGCCCAGCCACCTTCTGGTGGTGGCAAGTGGCTTGGAGCCTGATCTTGTTCCACACCCCGTGCTGCAGGCAGGAGGAGCCAGCTCCCAGTCCCCACTGCCTGCAGCCAGGGGCTTGGAGCCAGATCAGGCTCCATGCCCCTTGCCACAGGTGACAGGAGCTGGCTTCAGACCCTCACCATCTGTGGCTAGGAGCTGGGAGCCAGATCCCACTCCCAGCCACTTGCCAGTGGGGGCTGGTGCCGGTTTAGGCCCCCAGAGCTGAATCAGGCCCTAGAAGCCTGATTGGGACCCAGGGTGGGGCAGGGGGCAGGGCCTGGGCTTGGGCACGGGAATGTCTACACTGTGTCCAGTGCAGACATACCCTGGTTGACTTAAGAAAGTCAACTTCAAATCAACTTCGTTAAGTAAACTTCAAAGCCATTATGAGAGAGGAGCTATAGTTAAGTTGCTGTCTGCAGGTTAATCAGAAAAACATGGTGTACATGCTTTTATCTAGAACTTTACAGTCAATAAAATAAGCAGCTGGAATTCTGCCTCTTAGTATTAGTATGAAGTGGAGGAGGAGAAGATCTAGGGGTATGTCCACACAGGGCTTTTATTTCAAAATAACACTGGTTGTTTTGAAATAAAAGTCCCTATGTCCAAACGACGTTTTCTTGTTTCGAAAGGAGGGAGCTCCTCATTTTGAAACAAGAGCCTCCTTTTGAAACAGCTTAAACCACTTTGCTTTCGAAAGGAGGGTTATTTCGAAACCAGTTATTTCAAAATAAGCCATTTGGTCATGTTATTTTGAAATAATCCTTGTTTTGAAATAACAAGGACCTTCTTCCCAGGGTGCATAGCACCCTGGCGGGAAGGTCCCACCCCACCTAGCACCCTGGCCAGGCTGCTGAGTGGGGTGCAGGGGGTTGGTGGGTGCCCCAGCCAGCTTCCCCCCCGCTTTCCGTTGCTGGGAGCAGGGGGGGACAGGAGCCTCAGCCCCCTTCGCCCCCTACCCCTGGCAAGGGGAAGGGGGGGAAGCCAGCCGGGGCTGCCCCCAAGCCCGGGGCACCCCGCACCCGGGCTCCCTCTGCCCCCCCCACCGCTCCTGCCCAGCACAGGGGGGCTTCCTCGGCCCCCCCCTTTGGCTCCTGCAGGAGCCATGGGGGGGGCAGAGGAAGCCCCCCACACCAGGCAGGAGCTGCGGGGGGGGCAAGGGAATCCCAGAGGCGGGGCCTCTGGGCCCAGCACAGGGCCTCCCTCCCCCTCCCCTCTCCTATTTTGAAATAGCATGTCACACTGGACATGCTAGTTTGATTCCCTCCTTTTTCCTTATTTCGAAATAGCTTTTTGTTATTTCAAAATAAGTGTTTTGAAATAAGGCTTTATTTCAAAACAGCTTGTTTCAAAACGGCTTATTTCAAAACAAGGGCTTGTGTGTGGATATAGCCTAGGACAGTGGTCCCAACTGGGATGGACTCCTGAATGGCAGTTACCATTGAAATCTATGACCAGTGTGCCATCTGCTGGTGAAAGGTTGGAGACCCCTGATCTAAAACTATTAGTCAAATGTCCCACTGAGTGTGGTTACTTACAAACAGGCAGCCTGGAATCTCAGAAAAATTAGAGGCCTGACTTCCTAACAGTGTTTTGCCTTCAGGGCCGGCTCTGCTGTGAGGCAAGAGACAGATATGGCTTCAGGTGACAGTTCTTAGGGGTGCCTAGCCCACCTGAAGATCAGGCTGGCTCCTGCCTCTTCAACTCTTTTCTAGAGGCTCAGGCGCTGTTACTCAGCCTTCAGCTTAAGTCATGTAGGCAGAGTGCACTTTAAATCCCTCTGCAGACAGGCACTAGAGATTTATGCACTTTGGAAAACTGTTTGCAACCTCCATGAATGAGATGGGAGGGTGCCAAAGCAAAATTTGGCTTGGGGCACCACAACCCCTTGAGCTGGCGCTGTTTGCCTTAAGGCAGATTTCTCACCATTGCCATTAGGTGGGGTAATAAAATGGTCAAACGTGGTCTGTAAAGAATTCTAGAAAATGTTTAGGGACCCTCAACTACCTTGTCCCTTGATTTACTTCTTGTAGATAAAAGACCCACCTATGTAGACCTGTTTATATTGTAGGAGGCATGGCCAGCAGGTAGTAGCTAATTCAAAAAGATCAGCCATAAAGAAGGGGGAGGGGAGAAAGACACATTTAATTTATGTAACTGGTTAATGTAAGAGCTCCCCAACAAAAGGGGGGATAGCAGGAGGGCTGGCCAGGAACAGTCATATCAGCCTGTTGATATAGTCAAGCCTAGGTGTTCAAAAGTTAGGCCAGGCCCTTAAACTTATGAGTAGCTAAAATCATAAGGTTCCAAACAAAATATTAAATGTTTGTATTTCTATTCATTGTCTTCAGCTTTTGAGCCTTTAGGGGATCATAATTATAAACTGAAGGGATTGAGGAGAGAACACATGCCATTGCCCTCATACTCACCATAGAAAACTGGGGCAGACCTGGGAACAGGATGTAAAACCACAAGCCAAATTAGCAAGTAATTACAGACTGAATCATAATGTCTTTTTACTGCATATCTATACAGCACTTAGCACAAGTTAGCACCTTAATATGGTGCCTCTAGACACTAGATCAATACACATAATAAAAACAACATTAATAAACCCAAGGTTGCAAAGGCAACCTTTATTCTGGCATTTTTTTAAATGAGTGCTACACTGTGCAACCCAAATAAAGTTTTTTTTTTTTAAAACATAATATTCTCATCTGTCAGTCTGTGCACATGCATGTGTATTAAATGATAGATGCAGCCTTTACTCAGTCTGACTCTCACTTCTGAGAAGTGACTGTATGAAGAAAAACATAATGGGTGAGCCAGACTTTAATTAAGCTCATAATTTATACAGTTGGAGGTTAGATTACATTTTCCTCTCTTGAAACTATTTTATATTTCTTGACATTACAGTAGTAAGCTGTTGTATCTAAAAGGCAACTATCTTATGAGAATATGGTCTGTGGAGGTTGTGCTCTTATATTACAGGGCTGAGGCCAAATCTAGTCATTCCATTTACTTCACCTCACTTACACGGGGGAATGAATTTATTCCCCAGTGCCTGTGCTGTGATTGAAACCTGACTCATAAATAAGTTTAGGACGCTGCTTTTTAATCCTCCCTTAACTATATAGCCAGTGAACTGACTAGTTTTCAATCTGTTCCACTGAGACTTGCACTCTTAAATTTAGGTCACTGCCCTATTAAATCCACCCTAACTATATATCCAGGGAACTGATTGGATTTTAATCTGTCTGACATTATAATTAAGCCGTACATTTAGTTTATGGTTGTATAATTGCAGCGCAGCATCTTGAGAAAGATCAGAGGTCTTCCCTGACCAGCTGAGTCATCAGAGCATTTCTATACCTAAAGCCCAGGCACAGGAGCTGCAGTGCAGTATAACTACCTCATCATTGTGTAAATTCCAACCTGGCAGCTCTGCTTGCAGGCAGAGCTACTAGAAAGAATTGTATGCCCTGGTTGCCAGTTTCACTCTGCAGGATCAGAGAATCAGATATAGAATCATAGGATAGTAGGATTAGAAGAGACTGCAGGAGGTCATCTAGTCCAGCTCCTTGCTCAAAGCAGGACCAACCCCAGATAACATCCTAGCTAGGACTTTGTCAAGTCAGCCCTTAAAATCCTCTAGAAATGGAGATTCCACCACCTCCTTAGGTAATCTATTCCAGTGCTGCACCATGCTCCTAGTGAAAAGGCTTTTCCTGAAATCCAACCTAGACCTCCCCTTCCACTCTTTGAGCTGATTGTTCCTTATTTTGTCATCTGCCACCACTGAGAACAGCCTAGTTCCATCATCCCAGGATCCTCCCCCCCTTCAGGTAGCTAAAGGCAGCTAACAAATCCAGCCCCCTTCTTCTCTTTTGCAAACTAAACAAGACTAGTTCCTTTAGCCTCACCTCATAAATCATGTGCTCCAGCCCCCTAATCATTTTTGTTGTCCTCCACTGGACTCCCTCCAATTTGTCCACGTCCTTTCTGTATGGAGGGGCCCTAAACTGGACACAGTACTTCAGATGCAGCCTCAACAGCTCTGAATAGAGGGGAACAAGGATAGAGTGACAGCTGGAGTCAGATGTGGGTGTGAGAGGCCACCCCCAAAATCTGATCTAGTGTGCCCCTGTGGCCCCCCCCAGCCCCACTCCAGAACCACAACTTACCCCACTTTCCCAAGTGACCACTCACTCCTGAGTCAGTCCACACCAGCCTCCTCCATGTAATTAGTCCCAGGCAGTGGGTATGCACCCTCTGGTCACCTATGGGATGGTGCCCAAGTGAGCACCCTCAGTCCCAGACACCAAACCAGGAATGCCCATCTTACAGAGATTGGGACCCACTCCCAATCACTATAGACTCACCTCCATCCATTTGTCATAGAAATGGATTGGCCCAGCAATTCTGATTCACACCTTCAAAAGGCCACCCAGCATTAGATAAAACAAACACTAGTTTATTGATTAGACTAAGATTTAAATGAGTATATAGCGAATCAATGCACAATCATGTAATAAAGGAGTAAGGCATTACCAAAAGGAAATAAAAGATATAAAATGCATGCTATTCTACTGACACTATGCCAATGTTGCTCTTTAGGCTATTCTCCTCCTTCTTACCCACAAATCTGACTGTTTGCTCATCCAGCTCAGACCCTCCTGGCCATGTGGATAGGCTCACTATTCTTTAGTTGATTCCAAGATGGTCTTTCTCTGGCTGGAACCAGCCGCTTCTCCCTCTCTCACAGTGTCTGCATTCCTCTTTCAATCCCCCTCGTCTCCCTCTTCTTCCTGGGCTGCAGTGATTTCCTTACTTCTACGTGAGTCAAGGAGGGCAATTTGCATTGCCTTTGTCATGTAAGTCTCCAGCCTCATAGATGTAGTCCCAAGGTCTGTGCTATACAGGGCCATCCTTGAGGGTGGTGGGGGGGGCAATTGCCCCTGACCCCGTGGTTCTATGGGCACCACACTCTCCTGCTGTGAGTAGGGCAGAGCGGGGCCCACCTCGCTGCCTCGCCAATGCTGCACTGTCCCTGCCCCTGCCATGCTCCTGCATGAAGCTGAAGACAGGAGGATGGGGGTAGGAGTGTGGAACTAGCCTCTGCTCTGGGCCAGCCCTCCCTGGTGCCAGAGTGGAACAGCCAGCCCAGAGGTGGGGTGGGACAGCGGAGCCAAGCCCCTGGGCCAGCTGGCTCCACTGCTCAGGCCAGCCCTCGTTGCCCCTGTGGGCAGAACGGCTGGCTCAGGGTAGGGTTGGGAATGTGGGGCCTCGCCTCTGGGCTGGGCTACCCCACCCTCTCAGTGCAGGGGGGAGTGCAGAGGCCCCCCAGGGCCTGATTGGCCATTGCCCCTGCACCCCCCGAGAGACTGCCCTCCTGCTATGTAACATGCTTCACATCGGTACACGTACATGATGTTGCATGACACATGATACCATACCATGGTAAATATGTTATGAGCATTTATAAAAGAATCTTGCATGGCATATTTGGCATCACACCACACAATTTCATTGCAAAAGTGAGCAGAAAAGTTACACAGATCCTAGCCCAGGGTTCCATGGATGTGCATCCCATGGCAGTGTGGCAAGTTTGTCCACATAAGGAAGGAAGGTGATGTTGCAGATTCTGGAAAGAAAGGGTTTGTGTGAAGACAAGTCATGTTACTCAGGTAGATGCTGCCACAAAGCTCCTGAAAGCTGGCAAGATGAAAGTGGAGCATGGGGGCTGTGCTGATGAGAAGTGCTAAGAGGAAGAGAATGACCAAGATCAGGAAAAAACGTTTAATTCTTTAGCATGGGTGTGGGATGGTCCACATTACTACACACATGATGGTAAACAACTGGTTTATGTATATTTATCAACTCCTGCTGGCTCAGCTTCTCTCTGCATGCTTTATCTATCTTGGTAAAGCTAGAAACTATCAGAAAAAGCTCCTCTTTTTCACATGGATTTACAATGTTGAATAATGGTCAAAATCTGAAGAAGACAGTGCACATCTGCCCTGCACTGCCTATTTCTCCATACTGTCACAATCAATTGTGAAAGAATTCCTTAATTAGAGTATACAACGGCTCTCATCCACAGCACTTTATGGTCACACTGCAGCTCTTCGGATTTACTTAAAAGGCATTGAAAGTAAGTAAAGGTTTGTGGCTTCCTTTTTTTCCCTTTTTGTCTTGAAGGCCTGGAATTGTATAGAAGGCATGAAGACGTGGCAGATGATATGAAGCTTCCACTTGGACCTTGTGAGCCAGGCCTCTTGAGGTAACTTCCTGAACGTACAAAAATCAGGCAAGCTGCAAAACCAGGAGCCAAACCCCTAAAAGCACTGACAGGTGGTACTTAAGGCAGTCTCCTAG
>ML682060.1:34440842-34452357 GCA_007922195.1 Podocnemis expansa
GACACCCCTCAGCACCCTGGCCAGGGTGCTGAGGGGGCAGCCCTTGATCTGTTGTTTCAGAACACCTTGTTCTAAAACAACATGTTCACACAAGTTGTTTCGCCCCCAAATGGGGTTTAACTTGCTTCAAAACAACGCCCTTGTTTCGAAACAACGGGTTCCCGTTGTTTCGAAACAACAGTGCGTCGTGTGAGCATGTTTTTTTGGTTTCGAAACAACGAGGTTGTTCCGAAACAAAAGTGCTGTGTGAATACAGCCTTGGAGTGTGCAGGTTAGTCCAATTCCTCTGGTAGACACACAGCAGCTGGGTGGGTCTCAGGCCTTTGTCCAGTCACAGAGGAGTAGTTTCAGAGATGTGTGTTGGCTGTCAGAGGCGGCTTTTGGGGTAGGTGAAGCAGGTGCACAGCTAGGGCTCCAAGCAGAAAGAGGCCCCATCACCTCCTTTGCCTACCCCAAAAGCTGCATTAGCTTCAGTCAGGAGCAGTAGGAGCTTGTCCTTGGGGCTGGGGCCAGCAGCTGGGGCCAGTAGTGGGGAGCTGGGGTGGTGGTGGGGTGGCCAGGAACAGTGGTGGAGGAGCAGGGTTCGTGGAAGGGGAGCCGAGACTACAGGAGGGGGCCCATGGGCCTATCCGAGGCTCCCCACAATGGGCTTCGCCTAGGGCCCCCAATTGCCACAGGCTGCCTCTGTTGGCTGTAGACTGGAGATTAAAGACAAAATGGAGTTGAGGCTGCTGCCTTTTATCACCTCTGTCCTTCTTCATGCTGTGTGGAGTTTTTTGCAAATCAAAATGTAGCTGAGTCACATGGGCGAGTCCTAGTGTCTCAACAGGTTTCTCCCTGGGCCCACTATGCCTGGGAGCTTTCTTAACAGGCCATTAAGAAAACACTGGTTTGTAAACCAGGGTGTGTTCTAGAATCCAATAACTTGAAATGCAAATAGAATAAAACAATTCCTAGCTTCTAATACAGATTTGACACCTTCATATAAACCATGAAATCATTCCTAGCCAATTGCAACCTTTCCATTTATACAAAACATGGCATATCACACATGGATTATTGCAAATATGAAATATTAATATGAAAAATAATAATAAATGATTATCTAAAGTCAGACAGCATCACAGACCTGTTGAAGGTATGCTCAGCCTTTTGGACAGTTTCCCTCCTTTCTCACTCATTTTTTGAATGCCCCTTTCCAGTCTGTCACTAGTCCTCCTTTGCTACCACAAATGTCTCTTGATGGGGTATGGTTCTTTTCTTCTTCAGTTCTGATGATGTGAGTGTCCAGACAGCTGAGGCATCTGACCTCTCTCCACAGTGATATTCCAGTGGTGTTGCTTCTCTGCCATAAGTTGTTTCTAGTCACTGTCCTTCTTCTGGAAATCACAATCCACATTCTGGCATGTGGCTAGCTACAATACATGCCATTTAACTGGGCTCTTTTTAAGTATGTTGAGAAAATTTCAGTCCTGATTCATATTGTAAAAAGCCTCCCAGTTGACCTCTTTCCTAAATGCATAACAAGTGGTACAAATGGTGCTCATCACAAGGTCTCAGCACTGCAAATTTGTACATAATGGGTATCTCTACACTGGAGCCTTAGGTCAACTTAACCTCCCTTAAGTCGACCTAAGTAACTCCAGAGCCAAACTGGGCTTGTATTAGTTGACTTAAGCACTTGCTTAAGTTGACTTAATAACATTAGCTCCTACAGTCGACTTAAGAGTTAAGTAAACCTAGGAGCTGGGCCCTGGGTTCAGGCCCTGCCCTCTGGCCTGCCCCAGGGCACGATCCAGCCTTAGGGTCCTAATCCATCTCCGGGACCTGATCCGTCTCCTTCTGCCACCAGCAGGTGGCTCAGCACCCAATCTGGCTTGGAACTACTTGCTGCAGGCGGCAGGGGGTTTAGGGCTGGATTGGGCTCCTATCAAGCCTCCTGTCAATGGTGGCTGGGGCCCAATTGGGCCCCAGAACTGGATCAGGCCCCCAGAGCCGGATTGGGCCCTGGTAGCAGCATGGGGCGGAGTCTGGAACTGGACCCATGATATGTTTACACTGTCTCCCTTCAAAGAGCTCCAGAGTATAGATGTCGCTAATGACAGCAAAATGTATATTCCCAGCAGTTGTTCTATCAATCACTTACAGACAAAAGTCTTCCTCATCCTGATTTTTTCACCTCAATGTTTTTCCTCAGTTTTATTCACTCTGCATGTTTCATTTAAATTCTTCATTTCCTTCATGTGTTTTATTCAATGCCTACTGCACAGGTTTGCCTCAAGGCCACCATTTCTATGTGCCAATGGGTGATTATTTAGAGACCTAAGAAGGTCATCTACCTTAGGCAATCTCTGGCCATTTCAGCTTACTTTCTTAATAAAATGTTACTCTCTAAGCTAACGCAAGCACTTCTTGTCTTGCTTTTGCAAAGCACACAAATAAATCTTTCTGAACCATGTATTGCCATTGCTACTCTGTTGTCTGTGCATTTACTTTCCTTTTAATTATTTTGCTGTTAAGACCCTTACCTCAGTTTTACATTGTAATACCCAAAACACTCATTAATCAAAATGTTTCTCTTTAAAATAGTTGGCGTTTCATTCTTTGTCATCCTGGAAAACTCCCCAATAAAACCTAACCTATCTTTTATCTTCACTTTGTCCTTAAATGCACAGTAGTTAGCTTACCAAATAAAACCATTTGCTATCCTTCTCAATAATATCATTTCCCAAAAATGCAGTTCTTTTGTGAGGCATAACATTTTCATATGGCTTCTCCTGTAGAGGATGCATCTTTGATCTTAGTTTAATACTTAGTCTTTTATACTCTTTGATCAGCTACTTCAATGACACCAGGTCTTCTTTAGTTAATGCAAAGAATTTAATATAGGGAATTTGAGATGTGTCAGCAAATATCAAATGAAGGAGTCTTTCTCTCAATTTATCCTAATATATCTCTTGCTGTATTTACCAAAATACTCCATATGTTTAAGTGTTGTGCTGACTAGATTGGGGAGCATATAAGTCTTATTAGAGAGATTTTCTCAGCTGCAGATTTGTTTGCCTTTCCTGTACATCTTCATGCATGGTGATCCCCTTTATAAAGATATTTGAAATACTCACTATCCTGAGTTATCTACATATTGCCAGCTTGTGTTTGCATAATTAGTATTGATACCGAATGCTTTTTTTTCCTGGTAATCTGTGAGAGCTAATGGGTAGTAATTATTTAGATGTATTTGCTTTTGTAATTATGATTCACTTAGTGCAAACAGTTACTCATATTAAGCCTTATTTTACAACCCAGTCTAACACGAATGATAAACCTTATTATATTGCTTTAGTGAGTTGTAAAGCATACTATAGGAAAACATCTACTTTAACAAAATTATATAATTTATCTCAGTTTTTTAGGTCTTATTCTTCCCACTGTCAGATTAGGGTAAATATGCATCAGTTCCTTATGTTATGTTCAATCTGAGTGAAGAAAGAAGTAAATAAAACAGAGGCATACCCAGCCCTCCTTTTTGTCTTGGCCCATGAGTCTGTGGCGTGGGCCTGGTCAAGGACAGCTTCCAGTCATGTGATCGGAAGCTGGCTGAAATAGTCCAGTTGTTAGGTAGCAAGTGGAGCTGGACCACTGGCACACCAGCTCCATTTTTTTACTTAGTAAGTGGAGCTGTTGGAGGAAGAGGGAGGGGTGGCAAGATGAGGCCTGCTCACTAAAGCACCTGGCTGTGGTGCGAACTTCACCTCCCTGGGTGGAGGGCTGATCTGCAGCCTATGGCTGCAAGCAGAACACAGGTACCAGTGCTGACACCTATACTCTGCTTGCAGTTGCTGCTGGCCCTGCAGCTGTGGTGGCAAAGTTTGTGCAATTGCTGGGTGCTGTGATGGGTTGGCCTCATCTCCAAGTGGGTGGGCTCTATCCCACTCAGACCCACCTGTGGCTGTGTACCTGAAATAAAAAGAAATTAAAAAAAATCAATACACCACTGTTCTCCAGTTCATAGCCTTCTTTCTAAAGATAAGTGAATACACCTGTGTCAAATAAGAATTCACATTGGGCAGATTTTGTTGTTGTCCAATTGTGCAACTCCTATTGATTTCAATATTAGTTTTATGCAAGGAGTACTTCTAGAGTTATGCCTCTAGGTATTTATTTATACCTG
This sequence comes from Podocnemis expansa, assembly GCA_007922195.1. Taxonomy (NCBI): domain Eukaryota; kingdom Metazoa; phylum Chordata; order Testudines; family Podocnemididae; genus Podocnemis; species Podocnemis expansa. The sequence goes on from ML682060.1 coordinate 34,445,014, forward strand.
GAGCCAAACCCACAGCTTTACTGAGGTTGCAAAAAGATTAATGTTTGTGTTTGTGTTTTAATTTTTGCCACTACTATCATTTCAGTATTAACCTCATTTGGAAAGCAGAAACACCAAACTATTATTGTAATATTTCTTCTGCAGTTGAAACTCTGAAGTACTGGAAATCTTTTTTAAACATCTTTAATAAAGATTGCCAACAAAATTCCCTCCCCCCCACGCACTCACATCTGTACACAAATCACGGATGGATTCAGTCAAGATTTGTTCCAAAGGGATAGCCATGTTAGTCTAGTTCAGCAAAAGTAACAAGGAGTCTTGTGGCACTTTTAAAGACTAACACATTTATTTATTGCATGAGCTCAATGGGAGAAAATCCCAATTCCTTTTTTGGGGTGACGTATTTATGTGAACCAATCCCTGGGATCTGTGACTGAATGCCCTTCATTGCTACCACTTATGAAACATCGAGGTAAAGCTCTTCAGTCTCTGTGGTGAAACACTGGAACTTCATATCTCTATCTTTGTATGTCATGACCCTGAAAAAAGATTACACAAAGGAAATCAAAGAAGAAAAGTCAAAATTCAGAATAAGTGCCTTGTTATTAATTACATGTAACCACTTCAGAACAATAATAATATGTAAACTCTTATATAGTTAATTTTCATCGCTAGATGTCAAAGAGCTTTACAAAGGAGATCAGTTTCACTGTCTCCATTTTGCTGATGGGGAAGCTAAGTCCCAGGGCAGTGTTCTGTTCATGAGGCAGCACTGCCTCATTATAATTCAATAGTATGCCATTGGTTCAAATTTAGATTTAATATAAATGGATTGTAGGGTATAAAAGGGTTAATTTATCTTAATTTAATATAAAAACATGGCTTGTGTTTCATGTTTAAAGTACACGTTTTGTTAACAGTCTTGAGAAGGCATTGAAAAACGTATATCTAACTGGAAAAGCTGGCTCTGACAATTAACTGACAAGACAGAAGGAAGAAGCCCCAGTTAACAGGGATAGTTAATAATAAGATCCAAAGGGCAGCCATGTTAGTCTAGTTCAGCAAAAGAAGCAAGGAGTTCTGTGGCACTTAAAGACTAACAAATTTATTTATTGCATGAACAGGGGCATTGCTGGTGCTGGGCACTCCAGGGCACATGCCCCGAATCCCAGTGCCAGAGCCCCAGATCTCCGGCCTGATGAGGCCGGAGATCCAGGGCCCAGCCGCTGGCAGCTGCGGTGGCCCCATCCCCAGCCAGGGATCTGGGGTCTTGCTGCGGCAGCCCCGTCTGCTGCCGAGGATCCAGGGCCTGGCTGCCGGCAGCTGCGGTGGCCCTGTTCTCCACCGGGGATGAGGGGCCTGGCTGCCCGCGGCTGCGGCAGCCCCGTCCAGGATGTGGGGCCTGGCCGCCTATGGTGGCGCAGCAGTGCCTGGCCCTGGCCCTGGCCAAGGGGCGGGGCCTGCAGGCTGGGGGTGGGGCCTTGGACCAGGGGCGGGGCCTGGGCCCATGCCCCGGGTCACTCCCCCAGCCAGCAACACCCCTGTGCATGAGCTTTTGTGGGAGAAAATCCCACTTCGTCAGATGCTTTGAAGATAGGGGAACTTACAGAGTGGGTGTAGAATAAATGCAGGGGAGTGTAAGACATGGGATCAGGTCAGACTGTAAGAGCAAATCAAAGCACCTGTTAAGATTCAAACACTGGGAAACAGCACATAAAGGAAGGTAAAGTCAAATCACTTGTAATGGGAAAAAAATCCATAGTCACGATTTAATCCTGCTTTCACACAATTAAATCTGAATATCAGTTCTTGTGCAGCTGTTTCTCTTTGTAGTCTTGAAGTCCCATTGACTTGATTGAGCACAGTGATTTGATTTTACCTTCCTCTATGTGCTGTTTCCCAGCTTCTTTGATATGCTGTTTCAGTATGACCAGGTCCCAGGACTTACACTCCCCTGCATTTATTTCCCTTCCATTCTGTAAATTCCCTCATCTTCAAAGCATCTCACTAAGTGGGATTTTCTCCCACAAAAGCTCATGTGATAAATAAATTTGTTAGTCTTTAAGTGCCACAGGACTCCTTGCTTCTTTTAAGAATGAGAAAAGATTGTGTGCACTGAACCAGCAGAGACCCCAAATTGACTGAAACTTGCATTTTAGTTAACAGCTGATGACTTCCTTTGTTTATTACAGTGTATAAAAGGGTGAACTCTTGAAGCATTCATTGTTAATACCTTCCTAACCAAATTGGAGAAAACCCCAAATATGTCAAGTATTAGCTCTTTGTAATTATCTTGCTCAAAGGCTACTAAATGCTTTATTACTGTTACTACAGTAATGTAGTAAATTGCCCATTCCTAGGGCTTTTTAGACATGTTTAGAGAAATTCTCAAAATATCATTTATCTTTTGAATTAAACAAAAAAAAATTGCTGAATTAGTTCCTTGGTAGTATTCTATGTTATTAAGAATAATCCCAACACATGTTCAAATCCATTGATTTCAATGTTGCAAGTGTAAATATACTCCCTTTTCTTGTTTTCTTCCTAAGTATCATGTATTAGGTTAACATAAAGATATATTTTTTTGTCTTGCAGCTAGGGTTGAAAAAATACATTACTTATTACAGCTACAAAACAAAACAAAATGGCTCAAAAATACCCCCCCCGCCAAACTTTAAGAAAATCTGGAAATTCAAAGGTAGGAAGAAAACACTCCCCAGACATTCAAAAGAATGCATAAAGTCATCAAAATAACCTTAACTCTTTTTTTTTTTTTTTTTTTAGGAATAGCCATGAATAAATTTAGCTGTCTATTAAATGGATGCATGTATATGACCCCCCCCCCCCGACACACATACCAAAGTCTTATTATTAGCCACACAGTGGCTGTGCAGATTCCAGCCATCTTTACATCAGTACAAACTCTCCTTTTAAAAAGTTTAGCCATTTCCTTAAGTTCTGATTCAACAAAGTACTTACATTGACAGGCATGGCCAAACTGTGGCTTGTCAGCCAAATGTGGCTCCTCAGTAAAAAAGTGCGGCTCCTGCTTCAGGCCCTACCTGGCCCTGGACACATTCCTCTGGGCGTCAGGCCACCCCTCTGAGCATTCTTCAGATGAATGCGCTGTGTGGGAGCAGCAGAGGGTCACGTAAGCATAGCATCAGCTGGCAGGTCGTGTAAGGGGTTAAGGGACCACGTGGGGGGAGCATGCAGCTGGGGCTGGGGTGCTGGTAGAGGGAGGGAGAGAGAAGGGATTGGGGCAGGGTTGGGCTGAAGCAGAGGCAGAAGCAGGCAGGGTGTGTTTGCAGGAGAGAGAAGGGCTCAGGGTCCCGCTGGAGCAGAGAGAGGGAATGGGGGTGTTTGCAGGAAGGAGAAGGGCTCAGTGTGTGGCTGGGGGAGAAAGGCAGAAGGAGAAGGGCTCAGGGTACTACTGGAGTAGAGAGGCAGGTGCCAGAGTGTGCAGGGTGGGGATCCAGAGAAGCAGAAAAGTCTATTAAAACTGCTTTTCCCAATGAAATGCAGACTAGAATCTTGCACACAGTTCAGACTCTTATGAACTTAGGAGTAGATGTTCAGGTAGGATAAACTGGTATACACTGATTTACAAGATCCGAGCATCTGCCCCTTAAGGCCATAGTCATACTGATCTCCATTACATCAGCAACCTCCATTGGTTGTGTGCTGTTTCATTTTTAAATCTAATCTGCAACAGTGTAACTAAAGTTAACTAACGTCTCTTTCTAGTTCTCAGCCTCTCTTTACCAACTAATAAAAAGTATTCTTCTTCTCAGCACAGTATTGATAATTAAATAAGCACCTCTGATAGAAAGCCCCATGCGTTTCCTGGGATCATTGACCAAGATCAGACAAGGATTTCCCTAAATCAGGAAAAGAACAAGGAGTCCTGTGGCACTTAAAGACTAACAGATTTATTTATCACATGAGCTTTCATGGGGAAAATCTGACGAAGTGGAATTTCTTACTTCTTTTGCTGAACTAGACTAACACAGCTACCCCTTTGTAATTCTTAAGCTTTTTAGAAAATCACAGTTATATTATGTAGCTGACATAGGGAAATTAGAAAATCACAGTAGAAAAGAAGGAGTCTCTAGTCAGCAAAGGTAGGAGAGGTGATCCTCAAGACAATTTCTCTGATAAACAGAGGTCTGCAAGAGCACCTGACCTACTATGTTGTAACCCACTATTCTCATGTGCCCTTGTATTTTCTAGTATGCTTTTATTCCTCTAGCTGGGGAAAAACTGTAATAAGTATCATGGTTTGAGACTAGTGGAGATGAACTATTCAGTTTCAGTAGGTTTCAATACATAGGGTTCAGTAAGTTTTCAGCAGAAAGAAAAAAAATATGGCTATTTACAGCTCTGATATATCAGTGCTCTTAATAGCATACCCTGCAGTATAGTGTATCAAAGGCATAGAAATGAAATTGTTTCAATGCAATACATATGCTGTTTTTGTGCATATGTTGGGAATTTTTGTGTGTGAGCCCTGAACTCTATCTCATGTACTAGTTTGCTGTATATCTGTTATCTATGTCCATTGTTTTCCTATATTATAATGCCTCACTTAGTAAAACAAGTTTTTATAGGCCTAGTTTTCATGGTAAGCTTAAGTAATTATTAGAATATGACATTAGCAGGATCAGTATTTGCCCTTTTTTTACAATAAAATTAGAGTGAGCAATGAATTTTAAAACTTAGTAGTTTTGGAGTAGGTAAAGGTCTGCTTATTTCTTAATGCAGCTCTTGAAGGTTTAATAATCAACTTGTGTGGCTCTTGAGTTCCATAAGTTTGGCCACCACTGGTATATAACTTTAAATAGGTTAGCAGCTCTATACTATAGCATAATCCTTCTGCACCGACTGGTCATGTACCTCATAATTTTAAACTGGAAAACAGTAAGAGTAATAAAATGTGCATATCCATTATAGTATTGAAAAATTGCCATAAAGTTATTGAAATCCCTTCTTTTTGACTGGCTAACAAACATAAGTAGCCAGTGTACTATATGAATGATAAGTAACACTATAATAATTATATGAATTGGATACCCCTGACCAATCAGAGTTCAATAAACTGAATAAGTGGAGGAAGGGAGAAATGTATTTATGCATCATTAACATTCCCTGCATGTTGATTGGCTGAAGCTACTCCACTTCAGTACAATTAATGAAAATGGGAATTACAGTATCAGCAGAATGAACCCAATATACATTATAAGCTTAACTCTAATAACTTTTTGAAAATATTACAGCACTGTATGCAGAAAGGATGGAAGGGAAAGGTGACTGTTGAATGATTAGGTAACAACAATTTTTTGGAAAGAAAATCCATCCAGTTAAATCCTTTCTGATGTGGATCTCTGGCTGGTACTGAAGCTGTTTCCAGGCCTGCTGTAATGGAAGAGCTGATTGCTACGAACCTTGAAGGTGGAGATTAAAAGATGGGTATGGGGCAGAAGGGGAGAAATGTGGACAGGCCAGAGACCTGACCAGAAAAAAACAAAACTGCTACTGTTTTTAATGTTTGTTACACATCTCTTCTAATTATCTACTTTCAAGAGTTGAAATGCTAAACTGGTTTCTCCGTTATTCTTAAACTATTTAAAAATGAAATACAAATACATGCAGGAATCATAATATATGATTTACTTTACATTGAATGAAAATTGGCATGATGTAAATTAACCATTATTTAAGGTCCGACTAGACAAAACCATGACTGGGATGGTTTAGTGGGAGTGGTCCTGCCTCTGGCAGGGGGTTGGACTAGATGACCTATGAGGTCCCTTCCAACCCTATGGTTCTATGATTCTATGATTTCACTCGTGAGAAATAAGTTCAGTCATTTATATGAAGGGTTCTGTATAAAACAGTTCCTCAAAATGTGCAAAGGAGTGTTTTGCAATTTCTTCTTGCAGGTTTTTTCTCTTTCATAAGAGTAGTTTTCATTTTTATCTTGATGGCCTTTCTTTATATGCAGGATGCCAGGATTTTGTGAAAATACAGAACTGTAAGGAAGTGTGAATGACGAATTCTAAGAGTGAGGAAGCCAGGCAGTAAAGCAAGTAAATGTTTGACTGTGTGAACAACAGCAACACCTAGTGGCTAACATTTCATAAGTAGAGGGATTTTGGATGTAATTTGGAGTCTATTTTTTAATAGGTAAATTGAGCAGAATTAGGGGAAATGTATAGTTTTGGGTAGAAACAGCCTAGCTTAGCAGTGCAGGTACAGGCTTGTGAGCTAAAAATTCCTGCATTCTAATCCTGACTCAATCCAGTTATTCTTTTTGTGGCTCCAGGGGGTTAAATTGTGGCATTAGGTATAGCCTTGGATTGAGAGTGATCATTAGTCACGAGACTTGTGGCATAACAAATTTGTGGTGTACAAAGGGAAGGCACAGTTTGTCCTGTCGCCTGGTATGCTGCAGCCTGTTCTCTAAGGTTTGCCAGACCCCATTACAATCTAATGCAGAGAAGGGGCCAGCTTTATGAGATATGCAGCATGTGAAATACCCACTTACTATTTTCTAGCATGTTGTGGCTAGCAGTAGTAGTACATTGTATGTCAGACAATCAATGCAGTGTGACAAAGATCATACATACATGAGAAATGGACAAGGTTTGAAGCGTCTCAGTGAGCCAAATACCTACCAGTACCATTCAAATAGCCATGAGTAACCAGGAAACCCACAGTCTGATTTCCCTGTGCTCACTTGAAAATGGAGGGGAATGCACCCTTTGAGTCTCTGTTCTTCCTTGCCACAGGATTGCACTGAATCCTCTCTGCTGGGATTCCTGGACTGTAAGACCTACAGGGAATCCTTTTCTGCGATGATCGGTAGGATTTCTTGAATATAGCTTGAAACTGTATTAATTTCCAGTGAGTCCCCTCTGCAGCCATTACTGAGTAACAAATCCACAGGCTGATGGATTAATCTATGGCCCCTAGGATAACTTGCTTGTTGCCTGCTTATTCAATCCCTCTTAAGATATGGGTTTCTGGGGCAGTTAAAGAAACATTAAAGTACACAGCTTTCATCTTCTGATAAAATGATTGATACAGGAAACAAAAAAACAAAATAGCTTTTGTTCATGTAAGTAATAATCTCTACTGCAATGTATCCTAACCCAAACCCCTTATTGCGTCTAACCCATGTAATACACAGTGTAAATGGTGAGTTCTGTATACAGACGGCTAATCTGAGATTTTTGGCAGCAGTCCTGAATTTATACTTCACATTTTACTCTGGCAAATTACAGTTAAAACAATCACTTACACACACACACAGAGCCATACACACATGCACGTATGCACCCA
>ML682060.1:34452367-34466254 GCA_007922195.1 Podocnemis expansa
ACACACACACACACACACACACACACACACACACACACACACACTGCAAGTAGACATATACTAATGTGCAATTATAATATATATAATAATAATATGTTCCAAAGGCGTAGCAGTGTTAGTCTAGTTCAGCAAAACAAACAAGGAGTCTAGTGGCTCTTTTGAAGACTAACACATTTATCGCATGAGTTTCCATGGGAGAAAATCCCAATAAATAATGCTACTCAGGTGAGCTGCAGTTAACTGACAGTTCAGATGTTCTTTCAGAATTCTGTCTCTCTCACCATCCTTCCCAGGAGCTTTTCTCACTGGCTCCTGACTGACTGACTGACTAACTAGGGTGGGGCGACGAGGGCAAAGCCTTGGGAGCCAAATTCTTGAGGGTGCCCAGCGGCTTAAAGGGAACATTGGGCACCCACTAAAATTCACCATAGTTATGGTCCAGTGGGAATCATGGGAGGCCACTTCCCCAAGCACTGCTTCCTGGGGAGCTTTGTCTGTGGAGCCATGCTGTTAGCCGCAGTCTTTGGCTTAGCCACATTGCAGCTCCTCTGGGACTGAACTGGCCTTGCACTGGTGGCTTCTATGTCCTAACAATGGGGAAGCTCGATGGTGGGGAAAGCACCCTGCCGGGGGACCCCGCCAGCTGGTGGCGGGGGCTACATACTGCTCCTCATCAACAGCTTCAGGTGGATCAAGCCCTGGGCTGGATTGGGCCCAGGGTGGTGCATCTGGGGCTGCTTGCCCCAGAGGCCAACTTGTTTGGTTCCAGCCTTGTTGACTGACTAACCAGCTGTCAGCACGCAGCCTTTTATATACACTCTATCTGAACTTTCCTTTAAGCAATCTATTTTTAACTGCAAATGAGCATGTTCATTATCAACCATGACCTGATCCTTATGTTACTTGGTAGCTCTGTGTTTGTGGACCATCAAGGCATAGTATCCAGCCACCGTGACTCACCCCTACCCCCAACCTCCAGCATCTGCTGGAACCAGAAACCAGAAACAATGAAAGGCAGTGGGAGACACAACTGAAACCCCTTTGAACAAGGGTGACAGAATTAGGGCAACTCCTTTAGCCTCATCTATATGTAAGATGTGAGCTATTAGCACACTGAATGGACAGCAGAAACTTCATTTGCATCGAGGATGGAACCAGAATTAGCACACTGAACGGAGAGCCAAGCTTCAAAGCAGGAGTCAAACTGGACTCTGGGACTGGTGAAGCAGGGAACCACTGCATCATGGAGGATTTCTGCTCCTGAGACAAATGAACTCATGTCTGTACCCACCCAGCTCAATAGTTATCAGGCCAATTCTACTCAATAGATCTTCAGCCAATATCCAACATACTGAATCTGCCTGATTGCATTGTAAGCTCCCTCAGAAGAATTGCCACCCATCACTAGGAATGATCAGCTCCTATTGTCCACCTAAACAAAACTCCTCTGGTATACTCCCTTAAGTCATTATTTACCCCCAAACAACCCTAGTATTCTGCCTGGAACCATTGTTTCTTCCCTACAAAAATCCCTACCCAAGTTCTAAACTGGAGTTAGTTCTGAATCTGTTCTGATGCCTGATCTGTTCTGATGCTTGGACCTAAAAGCTGCATCAGGTCCACTGGGACTTCACCTTTTCCTTGCTGATCATGGTGGAGGCTCTGCCTGTCTCCAGCACTCCAGACCCTAAGCTGAACAACCTGGTTCCTGGGTATCTTTAAGCTGCACTGAGTGTTGAGACAACTTTCCCCTGCTTCTCTCTTTTTCCTCTTAGTCCAAATATAACTCTCTAAACCTGATCTTTTGTAATCCATTTGGGCTAGCTTTCCCCAATATTATAACTAAAATTGGGTGACACTGTAACTGTTTGATCATTTCTCTCTCTTGTATGGTTATTAATATTGTAACTGTTTGGGTATTTTTCTTTCCCTTTATAATTATTCATAAGTTTTATGTACCTGACAATAAAGTAACTTTTCTAATCAAGCGGATTGCCAAATTTCCTTTGTGTTCTTGGCTTCCCTATATTGCTCTGCAGCAACACTTCTTTCGCCTAGCGAAAGATCCCTGTGATGTCCTATTCCTCGCAAGGTTTGCTCATTAAGGGGGTTACCAGCATGCTAAACCTGTGGCATATAAGTGTGGCAGCTGAAAATTCTGCTTTGACCCAGGCTGTGGAGTCCAGGAGCATATACGGGTGACAGCTGAAAGTGTTGTTTTGAACCAGTCTTCTCAAATGCGTGCTCAAGTGTAGTCCAGCGCGGTGCCAGGGCACATAAAGGTGGCAGCAGAGAAGTACTGTGTAACCTGGCCTACTGAGTTCAGGGACTTATAAGGGGTCAGCTGAGAGTACTGACAGACCCGGTCCACTCAAATGCACTTAGAAACCCAGTCTTGGGAATTTAGGTCCTGAAAGGGTGGCGTCATTGGGAGGGACTTGCAGAAGGGAGAAGAAAGCTCCATATAGAAATACACATGACACAAGCAGTACGCTAATCAAATTGCAACCTCCTCCCCCACAAAGGAAGTAACTCTAATAAATGAGCATACCCCAAGTTCGTGGGCAAAGTTGGTAACACTCATCTTCCAAGAGAAGCAGCCTCAGACCACTGTGGGCTGGATCTGGTTGACCTTTCCTGACCCTCATACTGCCCTTTTCCCACTTGTGTTGTTTTTGCCTTAGAGCCATTGCTACCTCATCTGACATTACTGGTCATGTGCCAGATATAGCTTACTTCATGGCAATGCCTCATTTTATGTAACTCTCACCACTAGGCATGATCAGTTCAGAGATAACATTTTACTTTTAGTTCTGATCATGCTTCCTGCAATGTCCAATGGTAAGTGACCCACAGCTTTCATTTGAAGAAGTGACTTCTTATTTAAGAAAGAAGCCAAGGACACAAAATGCAAACTAAGAATACAAAAAAGAGCCCGGAAAGCCTCTCCTCTGTCAACAGCATGGTTCCTGTGGGAGCAGGGCTGCTTGTGCTCAATGGAACCATGAGGAAGAGAAGCCACACATGTGGAAAGCTTTGCCTTCATAGCTCCAGAGAGGCCTTTTTCTGTAGAACATCAAGATCCACTAGGTTGGGAGGTTTCTCCTCGTTCAAATTCTACAGCCACCTCTGTGTAGCTTCCCCCAGGGCCACTTAAAGGAAACTCTGAAAATTCAACCCTCTGACATTTTCCTACCAGCACCTACATTCCCTTTTGCAAGTTTCTTCACTGGTGGTTATGGTCCAGCCGTCAATTCATATTGTATCCCAAACAGCATGCATTAACTTTCCAGCAAACAAAGAAATGTCCATGAAAAAACTACATTTGCAGGGATTCTCTCACAAATTAATTTTCATTTTGAAGGCACTTTACACAAAACATTGATTTTGAGGGGTGTAACTATTAGATTTGGGAAACTAGAGTGTGACCTCTTAAACTCTACTAAGTAATTTCAACATTTCTGTTGTCTTAGCATCTGCTATGATGGGGAAAAAAAGAAAAACTTCATAAGATTAAGAGAAAAGGTTGGAATTTACAGTAGTGTTATAAAAAGTGCTGCTTAATTATGTGGTGTTCTGTTTTTAACAGATCCACATAAAACAGTGTATAGTACATACCACTTCTTTCTGTGTCATCTCTACTAAATTCCTGTCTGTCTGTGAGGCCAATTTGTCATTTCTTTTTGCATTTGAAAACTCCCTCTGGGCTTGCTCCATTCTACTTCTGGTTTTATAGCCACCTATTCTCTCACCAAGTCACTCTTCATTTGCAATCTCTGTTTCATTTCCTCTGTTCCTTCTTCCTGACCCTCATATTTAGGAGTCGTTTTTTCCGTTGTGCTGCCAGATGTATCGGGAGTCCTGTCACTTAATTTTTCTCCCAGTCATTGCCTTTTTGTCTGTCGCTATTGATTACTTCCTCTTTCAGGTCACAGTTAACCGCAGCAGATGACAGGTGACAGACAAAGTGAGCACAACATGGTTTGAGAAGGTGCTGTTCATTGTGTTCCTAGGCTTTTGGTTGATTCACAGAACATTTTCTTATATCCTGTGCAGTTATTGTTCTGGAAGAAAATTCCCATCTGTAAAATCTTAAATTGTGTAACTGTAGCAGATGATTGTCATTTCTGAGAATCTGGGCTGCAGTCATCTGGAACGAGAGTTAAATTTTCTCATTGACTTCTCTATCATTCTTTGAAGACAATATTGGCTGTATTTGGTATGGAAAGGCCCTTTACACAAATGATAACTAGTACTTAAACATGACATGACACTTATCTCATCCAGATAACTTTTCACCAAGTTCACTCCTTACATTGCCCAATATGGTGAAGAAGCTTTGAGCTACTACTCAGTCTCTCTGGGTCAATAAAATAAATTAAGGAGCTGTTGGTTCTGTTAATGTTTGCGATCACTAATGACTAAGGTTACAAAGTGCTAACTTTCTGTAAATTATTTGCTCTTGAAGCCAGCTCTTGATGTTGACTTTCTTGCAAAACATGCCCATTTTTGGAAAAGGTTATAAAAGACGGGTAGGGGGCAATCTATTTCCAGATTTCTTGGGTCCTTTCAGGTGGGCTTATCAGCTTATCTATACATGGGGACTCCATTAACCTCACTGGTTGATGATGGACCAAGATCAGACTACAGTGATACATAAGCATTATTCAACAATGGAAAGAAACTCCCAAGAATGGCTGTGTTCACACACAGGGGGTTATTTCAATATAAGTTCTTTTGAAATGACTTATATCAAAATAACACCTTATTTCGAAATAACTTATGCCAAATTAACAAAAAGTTACTTTGAAATAAGGAAAAAGGCGGGAAACGAAATAGCAAGTTCACAGTGTGAACATGCTATTTCACTTGGGGAGGGGGCTGCAGGCACTGGGGGGATTCAGCACTGGGCTGTGCTGAACCCCGCGGGTGCCTGCAGCCCTGCTCTGCAGGCGCCGGCTGAGGGACACCCCTCAGCACCCTGGTCAGGGTGCTGAAGGTTCCCTGGCCAGGGTGCTGAGGGGGCAGGCCTTCAAATGTTGTTTCAGAACACCTTGTTCCAAAACAACATGTTCACACGCATTGTTTTGAAACAACCTTTTCGAAACAAAGTTGTTTCACCCCCAAATGGGGTTTAACTTGTTTCGAAACAACACCGTTGTTTCGAAACAGCGGGTTCCCATTGTTTCGAAACAACTGTGTGTCGTGTGAACATGTTTTTTTTGTTTCGAAACAACCTCGTTGTTTCAAAACAAAAATGCTGTGTGAACACAGCCAATGTGATCTAAATTGGAATCCTCTATGCTTCTGACTAGTAGCTTTCAAGCTGCCCTTTTACCCAACTTTCTCTCCAGAATGCTTAGGCACAACTGCAGATTAGAATGACAACATTAACTTTTGCTGTTTCTGGGCCCTTCCAAAACTGCTCACTTGGACTCAAGCTTAGCCCAGGTGAATACAATGTGGGGCAATAAAATCTTTAGAAACTGTGCTAAAATAACATACTGTAGGAAAATAAAAGTAAAAAAAAAAACTTTGTGCATCAGTTCGTCTCAGAATATTGTAATCCCATTAATGAGCTTCCTTAATTTCTGTTTCCTGTTCCCATTTCCAGTTCCTAGGGTAGACAACAGTGTATCTTCCCTTATCAGTATTTAGAAACTGCATCAGCAATCACAGGGCTTCATTGTATAAGATATTCTGAATATGTCAGAGAGTTGGTAACAGTGTTACTGGATGCATTTTCCCCACACCTGTTACCTTCATAGGGCACAATGCTTTACAAGACAACCTTTTAGGATTGGGGACAGAGATTAATAGCTATCTGAAGAATCTCATGGAGGAGAGCAGAACATGATACACACTGAAGACCCAGGGTGGATTGGCTGCCTGGCCAACTAAGGAAAGTAATGAGAGAGGGAGAACAGATTACAGGGCTCTCCTGGACATGTTTGATGTTACAAAGGAAACCTTGGGCTTGTTGAGAGAAGGGATCAGTAAGGGAGGTCAGCAGAAGGAGGCATGGTTCACTGGCTTCCCTACTTCTTCTGTCCATGTACCCTGCACTTCTGAGAGCATGAGCTAAGATACAAACAGAACGACACCTGAACTTGAGATTCCATTTCAGTGGGTAAGATGTGCAATGCAAGCTCTGTTTTGTAACATAGACTATTGGTAAACATCTGAGGAGCATGTTAATGAGTGTTCAAATTATAGCAGTTTACTTTTTACCTTGCTTGATCGGCTGCAGGGAACTGGAGCTTTAGCCATGCTGAGACCAGAAAGGGAACAGGAGCTTGCTTCAACAGGGCAGGTTGGGACTCTCCTTGCATGGGTAATTCCTTGTTGGCACAAGACAAGTGTGCACTGACCTGTGCCATTCCTTCCTCTTTTATAGGGTGTATTGAAAATGTAAAGGAGCTACTGTAATTTATGTTGGAGATTGAAACAGCCTTTAAGCCACCATTGTCCCTGTCTCCTTTAGATCCAGTTGCTAGCGCTGTTTGGCTGTACACAAGTACATGGCTCAGGAGAACATCTCTTCTAGTTTAAGTCCCCTTATCAGTGTATTATATGGCCCACTCTTTGTTCACTTCACAGAAGATACAAGTTTGTTGTCTTAGCCATGGAGTTTAGCTCAAATTATAAAGACTTCTGTTTTAAGACTTAGAGATCCCCCATCCAGTCCCTGGTGTTGGTCAAGGCGGTAACTAGTGCATAACCAATGCATCACATTAATGACACAGAATCTAAGCACACAAACCTGTGCTGTGAGGAGATACTACAAATAAATCTCTCTGTACAGTATGTGTTCTTAACTACGATTACCAAAAGTCATCTCCGAATATAGAAGACAGATCATTGCTAGCAGTTCTGGAAAGAATACATTTATTCTATAAAGCTCTATGAAAACATATTTTGCTATGTATTTTTTATTCCAATATAAACAACTATGCTGAAATGAAATTGAGGTACTTTTCCCTCCAAATTACCACCACAGTTGTTAATCTCTGTGGCCGAGTACAATGAACACTGGAAGTAAGCAGTTGTGTACTAATGCAAGTGCCATTTTATTCCTAAAGGAGACTTGAGGATGCATTTAAAAGTTGCACCAATGGAGTCAGTTATTTGCCCACAGAATGCATGTGCATACCTCTGAAAAAACCAAACCAAACCAAAAACAAACAAAAAAAACCCCAAACCTGTAAAATAAATGAGCCTTTCCAACTGCCTATGCACTGTACAGAAACTAATATCAATCTGTCAGTGTGAAAATACATAATGGCCAAGAGATCTGTAATGCAGTGTGACCTCTAGAAAATAAAGGAGAGCAAGTTCTCTGTACACTAGAGACTACACATTTAGCTAAAACATAACCTATCCAAATATATTGCCGGAAATGAATGTGGTATGAAATCTAAAACATTTGTAAAGTTTGTGATACCCAACTAAATTATTTAAACCCAGTTCAGTATTTTTGTTCTATTTCTAAAATATCACAGGGAAAAGCAGTGGTAATTGTATGTTGGCAATAATGAAAGAAAGCACATTTGAAAAAGCAACAGCAATTGATACCCAAGGAATTATGTGAAATCTGTCAGTCTGTGAGCAGGGGTTAGACAGGGTATATGAACAATAACATGATAGAAATATTTCACATAGTGTTCCTTGGTGTAGTTTCTGACAAAACATTGCATGCTTATCTCATTCTGCCACCCAGCATTTCTAGCCATTCCTGCTGGGCCCCACACAGAAGTCTCAAATGAGCTAATGTTTTTCCTGAAGCATCCATGATCAGCTTGTCAGATATTCTGTCAAGTTAGAAAGCTTCTTCATTTATAAAGAGTTCTTGTACAATGGTGGAGAACTATATGGGACATGAGCAGGCACTCTGTAATATTGCAATACATCCAAAATTATGGATTCTGAGGTTTTAAAGGATACCCCAGAATTTTCTAGCTTTTGAATTGACATGTTTCAAATTGGTATTTCATAGAATCTACCTTCCTGCAGCACCTGATAGCTGACCTCAAGCCTGCTATCTATGAAAAGAAAAGAAAAAAAAACAGAAGATAAGATCAGAATAAACTCAGAAGAGGATATGGAAAAGTGAGGGGAGAACAGAAAAAGATAGAGACAGAAAAGAGGAGGGCAGTACTGAGAAAGTGACAAAAATTTAAGCAAATCAAAAAGAAATGGGAACAGGAGGAAATTGGACAGAGAGGAAGAGAAATATATAAATGGATAAGAAAGTAAAGAAAATTCTTTATATGTGTTCCCCCAAGTAGAATAAATATTTAGTGTAACATGTTAAACTCAGATCAGTTGGGAAAACTTTGTTTTTATGGTCAGTCTTCAAAGTAGTAATTTTGGAATCTGATATTAAAAGAATATAAGACTGGTCTCACTGGGTCAGAACAATGGTCCATCTAGCCCAACATCCTGTCATCCAATGGTGGCTGATGCCTGACAATTCAGAGGGGAAATGAAGAGTACAAGTAATTTATCAAGCAATCCATCCCCTGTCATCCAATCCCAGCTTCTGATAGTCAGAAGCATGGAGCTGTGTCCTTGACCATCCAACTGCCGTTGATGGACCTATTCTCCATGAACTTATTTAATTCTTCTTTTTAACCCAATTATACTTTTTTCCAGGCAACAGATTCCATAGGTTGACTGTAGATTATGTGAAGAAATACTTTCTTATGTGTGTTTTAGACTTACTACCTATTAATTTCCTTGGGGAACCATGGTCCTTGTGTTTTGTGAAGGGGTCAATAACATGTGCCTATTCACTTTCTTCATACCACTCATGGTCTATAGACCTCTACTATAGCTTTTCTTAGTTGTCTTTTTTCTAAGATGAACAGTCCTAGCCCTTTTAATCTCTTTTCACATGGAAGCTGTTCCATACCTGTAATCATTTTTGTGGCCCTTTTCTGTATTTTTTCCAATTCTAAAAAAATCTTTTTCAGATGGGGCAACCAGTATTCACAGCATGCAGACATCGTGGCTTATACAGTGGTATTATAATACTTACTGTCTTTTTTTCTATCCCTTTTCTAATGGTTCTAAACATTCTGTGACCTTTTTTGACTGCTGCTGCTTTTTGAGCAGGTATTTTCAAAAACTATTTACAATGGCTGTGTCTACACCAGTGATTCCCAACTAGTGTGCCACAGCAGCCCCCAAAGTGTGCCACAAGCATCCTGGAGAGCTGGAGTTAAAGTTCACTCCCTGCTCAGCCCAGCCATGTGGGCTGTGCAGGGCTGGGAAAAGGCAGGCGTTAAAGTAAGGGGAAAGGCACCAGAACACAGTTCCAGGGCCTCCTATGTTTAGGCAGGCAGCCTTCCAGCTCCCTAAAAATAGAGGAAGGCATTGGAACATGGAGTATCAAGGGCCCCCCTAAAAAGAGCTACAGCAGGTGGAATGCAGAGTTCCAGTGGCTCCACCTTAAACCTGGCTCCACCTTAAGCCCAGCCAGCAGAGAGCTGTGGGAGGCTGGGAGTGTGTGAATCTCCTCCTGCAGGGTGGAGCAGCTTGTGGCTGGAAGCAGCTTCCAGCCAGCCAGGCAGCCTACAAACAGCCCAGGTAAGGGCTTTGCAGGGGAAGGCTTCTGGGGGTTGTGTGGGGCAAGTGTGTGTATGTAGCAGAGGTGGATGGAGGTGGATGTGTATCAGAGGGTGTATAGCTGGGATTGTGGGGTGGCTGTTTGATTGGGGGTACGTGAAGTTGAGGGGTGGGGTGACTGTATGTGGGGGTGTGTAGCTGGGGGCTGGAGGCCTAGTTCTGGTCCCATGCAGTGATGGGAGTGTCCATCACAGGCAAATGGGGGCTGGGGGAGAGAAGGACAGGACCCACTGGGGTGGGAGGGAGCAGCAGTGGGGTGAGGATTTGCCCTGGTGGAAGGGAGCCACTGAGGAGAAGGGGGAAGTGGGTTCTGTGCAATGCTCCCTGCCTTACCTTTTAACTCCCTAGGTTCCCCCGTGCCCCCCAGAAAGCCACTCTTGTTCTCTCTTCCTCTCTCCTCTCTTGTCACCCTTGAGCTGTTCCCCACATGGCTGGTCTCGTCCTCTTTTCCCATCCCTGCCCTGCTCTGCTCCCCACACTCACTCCTGCCACTATACACGACCCCTGACCTCCCGTTTTGCCACTTCTGCTCTGCTACCCCTACTACCCCACATAGCAGCATTTCTGAAACACTGTGCCATGGTTCATGAATATTCATAAGTAATTTAATTTAATTTGAACTTTCATGAGTTTTTAATGGTGGTGTGCCTCAAAAAATTTGAAGGTATCAAGGTGTGCCACAGCAGAAAAAAGGTTGGGAACCACTGGTCTACACTGTGGGCTTAAGTCGACTTAAGGAGGTTTAAGTCAACTTAAGCAAAGCCCTTGTCCACATTTGGAGTTGATTAAGTCAACTTAAGGGCTTCCTTAAGTTGACTTAATAGCTCCTGCCCTTAAAGTCAACTTTAGTGGTTAAGTTGACTTTATTAAGTTGACTTAACACAATGTGGACATTAAAGTCGACTTCATAAAGTTGACTCAGTGCAGTGTGGCCATGTAAGTCAACTTTATAAAGTTGACTTAATGCAGTGTGGACTCACTAAGTCAACTTAATAAGGTCTACTTAAAGTCGACTTTAAGTAAACTTTATTAAGTCAACTTAAAAAAGCCAACTTAGCTTTTATAATGTAGACATAGCCAGTGGTTCCTAAATCTCCTTCTGAAGTGGTAACACTAATTTAGAACTCATTATTTTGTATGTATAACTGAGATTATTTTTGCAATATTTATTACTTTGTATTGCTGAACATTGAATTTCATCTTCCATTTTGTTACCTATTCACCCATCAAACCCAATGTGGTGGCAGGATTGGCAGGTGACAAGCAGTCAGCTTCATGGCCTTCTGGGGAGTTCTCCATTGACAAGGGGTAGTTTGGACCTGAGTCTATTTATGATTTAGGATTTGCACACCATAAGCCTGGCTAAGGGATTGCTAGCACTGGTTTGGAAGGCACCAGACCTGATGAGGTCCCCAACATGGAGCCTAGAGGAAGATAAGTCTGTTAGTTTTGTTGTGCCTCCTGCAGTGTTGTTGCCTCTCAGAGAAGTTTTACTGAAGGAGTCTGGACTTTCTTTTCTGTCTGTACTTCCTAGAGAAATCCCCCTGTCATCATTCTGGGGTGAGACCAAAAGGTAGTGTTTCGTGGAAAATATAGCACTGCAGGAGACCTCAATAGGTCATCTAGTCCAGTCTGCTGCACTGAGGCAGGACTAAGCATTATCCATACCATCCCTCAGAGGTGTTTGCCTACCCTACTTGTAAAAATGCCTAGGTAATTTGTTCCAGTGTTTAAATACTTCGATAGTTTGAAAGTTTTGCCTAATATGTGACCGAAATCCCCCTTGCTGTAATTCAAGTCCATTACTTTTTGTCTTCTCTTTAGTGGTGAAGAGGAACAATTTATCACTCTTCTCTTTATAACAACCCTTTATGCAGTTGAAGTCTGTCACATGTCCCTCTCAGTTTTCTCTTCTCCAGACTAGACAAAAGTTATTTTTTCAGTATTTCCTTGTAAGTTATATTATCTAGAAATTCAATCATTTTTGTTGCTCTCTTCTTTCTCCAGTTTGTCCACCTATTTCCTGAAATATGGTGGCCAGACCGGAACATAATATGACAGTAAGACCTTATCAGTGCTGGGTAGAGTAGAAGAATTATTTCTCATGTCTTGCTTACATAAAATACCTTCCTCTGCAAAAAGAAGAGCACAGCAGGTATACATTCACAGCCAGAGCCATACTTTCCATCTTCGAGTCCTGCAGAAATTCATATGTTGTGCTTATGCTTTGGTATGGAACCAATCATGGTACACTTTTCTCTGCTGCCTCCTCAGGATTCAATGGCTGTGTTCACACACAGGGGGTTATTTCGATACGGTTGTTTCAAAACAACTTGTATCGAAATAATGCCTTATTTCAAAATAACTTAATTCGAATTAACAGTTTGTTAATTTGAATTAAGGAAAAAAGCTCAAAGCAAAATAGCAGTTTCAGGCAACAGTTATTTTGAAACAAGTCACTGTTGTTTCAAAACAACATGTTCGGATGGCATTGTTTAGAAACAATCATTTAAAAACAACATTGTTTCGTCCCCATATGAGGTTTAACTTGTTTCAAAACAACGCCGTTGTTTCAAAACAACAGGTTCCGTTGTTTTGAAACAACCATGCGTCGTGTGAACAGCCTAAATCTTATTTCGAAACAACCTCTGTTGTTTCGAAATAAGAGGGCTGTGTGAACACAGCCAATATGACTGGCAGGTCTTCTATCTCCTTCACACTGTTCTGAGTTGACAGTCATCTATCAGGTCCCTCTCAGGACCTGGAAGTTGGTCTCTGCAGGCAGGTCCATTGTGGCTGCTGAGAATGTAGACCTCCTCAGAGAACCATGTCTGCTATGCAATAGGAGAAAGCTAACTAGGTAAAAGGTGATCATGGGCCTTGCAGATTTTGATGGAAAGTACCCGATAAGCTATTTGGATCATGCTTTGCAGACAAATACATGAAAAACATCTCTGCTGACCCACCACAAAACCCACAAGGTGGTAAATAGGGAAACAGGAGAAAGGGGAAGGGGAACATTTTAGAAAAAAATATGCCAGTCAGCCCGAACCAATAACCTGCAGGCACCCCAACACTTTTTTTATTCAGGACCCATATTTGGGCCAGGAGGAATGAGATGACCCAATCTATTTTTGGAAGGGGATAAAAGGTAAACTGCCCCATACTGTACAAAAAAGGGTATTTAAGGCTCTGAAGTTGGGAGAGAATTTGAAGCTTCCACTTTCCTGAACCTGAGCTCAGCTATCTCAAAAGAAGATCTTCACAGGCTCACAATTCTACTGTCTTACTTTCTTTAGCTAAGTTTTTCTTGTTTTATTTTAGCTAAGTAATGTCAGCGCTAACAACCCTACTCTTCAACTGAACACCTTTATTTCGGGTGTGAGTATAAGTAAATTGTAACCTCATAATCTGTAAGCTATTTTGTAGTTTTAATAGAAATCATAACTGGTTATTGCTTGTTCTCAACTGTATAGGCCTTGCTGAATGCATTAATGTTTACTCTGTTATTTCATTATGCATTTATTAATTAGGGTTATCAATCATATGTTTTCTGCTGTTACCAATAAAAAATTGTTATAAATATCTAAACTCTATATACCTCTTCTCATCCCAGGTGTGTCCATAGAGAAACTTAGTTTAAGTTTTGATTTATCTGTGGTCAGATTCTGGACCAGGACCCTTATCCTTCAAACCAGTTCACTAAAATCTATATTAGCTATTCTAAATTCCAAAGAAACTATAGAATTGGGCTACACTGTGGTTCTGAGCTTTGTATTCCACTGTCTCACTTCGTATCTCTAACTATAAACCTATGATCCTAAACTCCTGTTCCTGGTTTTTTTTTTCATTTATTGTCCCCCAAAATCAATTGTTTCCTGTTTTTTTTTTTCTGTTCCTTTCCCTCTGAAAAGGGGGTGGAATAAGCCTGTGGGAAAATAGTATGTAATCATATAGTGAATGTCTGTATTATAGATTTGATGCACATTGGAGCTGACTTAAGGTTGCACAAGGTAACATTAATTATAACATTTTCTAACTTTGAAGTCCATTACTTTACAACCCAAATAATGTTTCTAATGTAATTTTTTTGTGTATAATTTCAAGGTTTTTTTAAAAAGAGCAAATTGAAAAAAAAGTAAATACTCTCACAGGGTATGTCTACACTATGACTGTGTTCACACAGAGGGGGTTATTTCGATATAAGTTGTTTCGAAACAACTTATATCGAAATAACACCTTATTTCAAAATAACTT
>ML682060.1:34476254-34492497 GCA_007922195.1 Podocnemis expansa
GGGGGCACAACTGGTGGCATTAAAGTGGGACAGGGCATGTGGGGAGGGGGCAGTAAAGTGGGACAGGGCATGTGGGTTGGGGGCACTAAAGTGGGACAGGGTATATGGGGCGGGGCACAAAACTGGGACAGGGCATGTGGGGCGGGGCACAAAACTGGGACAGGGCATGTGGGGTGGGGGCTTGGGGACAACTGGAGGGGCCTATCAGGGGGGAACCACCCCTGGGGCATGGTCCGCAGCCCCATGGCCCTCTCTGAGGTCACTCCGTGTCTGGGGTCACCGGCGGCGACAGGCAGCTGGGTCCCTGGGAGCAGCAGGCTGAGGATGATGTTGCGGGGCAAGCTGTCCCTTGATGTGGTGCACCGTGGCCTGGATGCTCTCCAGGGTGGTTGCCTGATGGTCAAGGGCGGCAGCCTGGTCTTCGGGCGCCATTGCCTGCCACTGCATTGCTGCTGCCTGGCGCTCCAGGGCTGCCGCAACACGGTCGTCGGTGTCGGTGCCACTCTGGAGCTGCTGGACAGCGGCATCCTGGCGCCTGCCCTACTCGATGTGCCAGGCCCGGGACAACTCCTCAGCCTGCTGGCCAAGCTTGAGCATGCCAGCCAGGATGTTGTCTTGGGTGAGGCAGGCTCTCTTCCTCTGCCTGGTGGTCAGCGGCAGGCTCCCGGGAGAAGGTGGGCAGACGAGCTGCAGGGCAGAAGAGAGAACAGTTAAGTCTAAGCATACTATCCTTGGTGTGTGGAGCCTGTGAGCTGCAAACACCCCTGCCCTGGCAGCCAGAAGGATTCCCAATCTGTGTGTGGTTTCGCAATCTTTGTACACTGCACTCAGGGGTCCCGTGGCCTCATGGCCCACAGTACTGAGCTGTTCTCGGCAGCATGTGGCCTGGGAAGTCTCCTGAGGCCACGTGAGAGCAGAGCTGGCTGCAGGCTCTCTGTGCTGCCTGCTGGCAAGTCTGCCTATTGCCACCCCGAGTTGAGGGACCCCCATCCTGCTTGGGCATGGGACCCTGTCTCCACATGCCTCCCTGCCACCCGCATGCAAGGGAGAGCCTGTGCACCCCACCTCCCGGGCCCGAGCCCCACCGTCCCAGGGACATGCCTCCCTCAGGACCCATGCCCTGCACTCCTGAGCCTCCCTATCTTGTTGGAGGAGGGACACTCACCGACTGGGACACGTGATGTCTGGCGTGATATCCCCTCTGAGGAGGCTGCCTCCTGCTCCTGCAGCTGCTCCTCTGGGCTGGTGGTCCAGGGTTCCCCTTCCGGGATCAGCTCCAGGTTTGCAGATGGAGCTGTGCTGGGCCGGCTGGTGTCTCCCACATCCAGGGGTTCCTCATGCTCTGAGGGGCCCCCTGTGGCTCCGGGGATGTGGCACTGGTGCGATGCTCACCAGAGTCCCTGACATGGTGGGGAGGGCCACCAGGCTCCTGGGCCAAGAATGAATCCAGCTCCTTAAAAAATGGGCAACTGGTGGCAGCTGCTGCCCCATGGAGGAGCCTGGCATCCCTAGCCTGGGCATAGTCCTGGCACAGTCCCTTGATTTTTGAGCACACCTGCTCAGTGGTGTGCTCAAAGCCTTCCTGCGCCAGGGCCTAGGCGATGTCACTGTACACATCGACATTCTGATGGTGCACCCGGAACCATGCCCTTATATCCTCCCCAGACCATATTCTGAGGAGGGCAAGGGTCTCTTCAGTGGTCTATACGGACGGACCCCCGTCATCGCCCTTGTGTGCAAACACCTTGGCCGTCTGCCATTGCTGTGCTCATCCTGGCAGCACAAGGGACCAGGCTGCAGGGCACTTCCTGGCCACTGAGCACCCTGGGAGAAAGAAGGTCAAACTTGTGCTGCTATTGAAATAGCTGTTGTTTCAAAAAAATGGTTTTTGGACACATTGTTTCGAAACAACGGGTTTGGATGCATTGTTTCGAAGCAGTCATTTTGAAACAACACATCTGAACACTATTGTTTTGAAACAACCATTTTGAAACAACAGCTATTTCAATAGCAGCAAGGTTTACCGGTTTCAAAACAATGGTTGTTACTTCAAAATGATGGGGTCCCATCATTTTGAAATAACGAAACATGATGTGGACCTGGCAAGTTTTATTTCGAAACAACGGCTGTTGTTTCGAAATAAAACTCTGGTGTGGACACAGCCATTAAGTCGACTAAAGCCAGTGTAGACATGGCTTAATGTTAAGTTGGCTTAATTGTCATCCAGGCCCCCTCCCACAGTTCCTGGCCACCAGAAAGAGCCTGCCTTCCTCAATCGGATGGCAGGACAAAGCCCTGCCTACCCTGTTCACCAGAGCTTGCCAGTCCTGCCATCTGCCAAGATGCAGACACAGAGTCAGAGGTGGAAGCGGGCCCCAGCATGGGTCCACCAGGAGATCCTGGATCTCCTGGCTGTCTAGGAGGACAAGGCTATGCACTCCCAGTTGCAGGGCAGCCATTGCAACCAGGAGGTCTACAGCAGCATCGCCCAGGGCCTGGTGGGCAAGGGGCATACCTGGAATACCCAGCAGGTCTGGGTAAAATAAAGGACTTCTGGCAGGGCTACCAAAAGGCCTGGGAGGCCATGCTCCACACAGGGACAGCCACTGCCAGCTGCCCCTATTACAGAGAGCTGCACACCTTCCTGGAGTGGGAAAGCGACACTGTGTCAGCCCACACCATCAACTACATGGAGCCCTGCTCCTTCGACAATGGCCAGAAGGAGGGCTTGGTGTATGCGAATGTGGTGCTAGTTCAGGGGGAAACCAGCAAACAGCTGGAGCACCTCATTGGCCCTTGACACCACCACCCCAGAGCACATCCCTGCACTGACTTCAAACCCAGGCACACAGGAGAAGGCTGCCCCCACTGACGATGACCCTGGAAAGAAGACATCACACGAGGTGCCTACTGCAATTGCCGGTGAGTGCTCCCTCCCTGCAATCATATTGGTGCAGGCATGTGAGACAGGGACTCTGGGGGAGCATAGCCCAGAAACAGGCAGGGTCCAAGGGGGGGGCACAGAAGCCTTTCCATGGGGCCAGAGGGGCAGAAGGCCAGGTGGTGGGGAGGATCCTGGAGCTGAGTGGGGCAGGGGCATGTCTGGACATGGAGTGGGGGGACTGTAGGCAGGAGTGGCAAGGCCAGACAGCATGCACCTGACACTGTTGGCATGTGGCCTCAGAAAAGACCCTTGGGGTAGGGCTTCCTGAGGCTCCCCACTGTGGGCACTGCACACAAGCTGTGCAGCAGAGCCTGGCGGCATGTACTAAGGGGCCCCTGTCCCAAAGGACAGGGATTGGGAATCAGGTGAATGGTCATGGGACAGCAGCTGCTGGCAGGCTGCACACCACACTACCTAATGGGAGTGTGATGCTGTCTGGGTCTAGGGGACCGCATATGATTATTTTTTATATTAATATTTCATATTTACAATGGTCCATATGTGATACGCCATGTTTGATATCAACAGAATGGCTGTAATTTGCAAGGAATGATTATATGATTTACATGTAGGGATCATATTTGTATTAGAAATTAGGAATCTTATTCGTTTTATGTGTGTTCCAAGTTGTTTGAGCTAAGGCAATCCGAGACTGGGTGTGTGCAAACTATTGTCATATTGATGGCCCATCAGGAGGGGGCCCCCAGCTACAGTGGGCCCAAGAGGAAACCGGTTTGACCAGTTACCCAGACTGACCATGTGGCCCACCTCCATTTTGATCTGGCAAGGACTCTGAGATAAAAGGCCATAGCCCATTCTCCATTTTGTCTTTAGTCTTCAGTTTTCAGCTTGTCTGCAACTGACACCCTCCTCTGGAACTATTCTCCTGGGACCAAACAAAGGACTGAGACCTACCCATCTGCTGCTGCAGCTGGGTGCACACCAGAGGAGTCAGACTACCCTTCAAACTACAGGATCTTCAATGATTTGCTTTCTATGGACTCTAAATCATTTGTATGTATGTGATCCACTTTGACCCTTTAACATCTCTCATATTTTGTTTGTTTTCCTTTTATATTAAACCTTTAGTTGTAGTTACTAAAGGATTGGCTGGCAGCATGGTATTTTGGGCAAGATCCAAGCCTATATTGTTCTGGGTGATGTGGCTGGCCCTTTGGGGTCAGGAGAACCTATTTCTTTAAGAGACCCAGTGGCTAGAGGGAACCATAGGAACTGATGAGCAGTAAGGGGACTGTTTCTGCTTTGTTATGCTCGGTGATGACTAGAGTGGGGGAATCGGGAGCATGTTTTGTTACTGACTGGGAGACTGCCTTAAGTACCACCCGTCAGTGGTTTGGGGGTTTGGCCCCTGGTTTTGCAGCTTGCCCTGATTTTGGCACATTCAAAAGGTTATCCCAGGAGGCCCGGGTCACAGGGAGGAAATCTGTTCTTTGCGTCTTTCCTGCAGACCCTGTGCCCATGACACGTGGCACTCCTGGGGTGTAGCCCACCCAGATGAGGAGGAGGGGGTGTCGCTTGTGGGTTGAGCTCTTTGAGGAGCAACTCTGTCTGACAGACCAAGCTGACGCAGACTTGAGGGCCTGGCAAGAGCAGGAGGACACCTACTGCAGGGTTGAGGCAGGGATGCTCCAACACCTGCTCAAACTCATCGGCTATGTCCACACACAGGGAGTTAAATTGATTTAGCTTGAAACAATTCAAGCTAAATCAATATAACAACCATTACATCTATTTAAATTAAATTGATTTACCAGGTCCCCACAAATTGAACTAGCAGGTTGGGGGAAGGACTTGCTAGTTCGATTTAGGGGAGGGACACCCTGGGAGGTATGGCAACATGGCCTCCTGGCAGGTACATGTTGCCACCCAATCTCCTGCCATTGGCTCTCTAGAGCCAGTGGCAGGGGAAAAAATGTCCCCAGGGGCACAGATGGGGCTGGTCCTCTTCCCTGCCACTTTTCTGGCGACAGGGAAATGATCGGGTTGCCCCTCTTCCCTGCAGCTGGCCGGGCAGCTGGGCTGTGATTGGGGGCGCCCTGTATCTCCACTGCTGGCCAGGCAGCAGGGCAGAGATTGGCACGCCCCACATCCCCACCATTGGCCGGGCATCAGGGCAGGGATCAGGGCATCCCTCTTCCCCACCGGTGGCCGGATGGCAGGCAGGTATTGGGCTACCCTGCATTCCCGCCACTAGCAGGGCAGGGATCTGGGGTGCCCCTATCCCTGCCACTTCCCCACCTCTAGGGCAGAGATTGGGGGTGCCTGGCATTTCTGCCACATCCCGGGCTGCAGGGGAAGGGATCGTAGCGGAGAAGAGGGTGCCCTAATCCCTTCCCTGCTGCCCGGCCAGCAGCAGGGTTGCAGGGCACCCCTGATACCTCCCGCCATCTGGCCAGCGGTGGGGAAGAGGGGAACCTCCTATCCCTGCCCTGCCGCCGGGCCAGCATGGGGAAGAGGGGCACCCAGATCCATTCCCTGCTGCTGGGAAAGTGGTGGGGAAGAGGGGCACCCAGATAATTTCCCTGCCACCAGGAAAGCGGCAGGGAAGAGGGGTGCCCTGGATCCCTTCCCTGCAGCTGGGAAGCAGTGGAGAAGAAGGGTGCCCTGAGCTCCATTCCCCACTACAGGGCCAGCCACCAGGAAGGCAGGGCACCGGATCCCTCCCCTGCCCCCCCACACTCTCCTGCCCTAGCTAGGGTGTTGAAGGGGCGGGCCCTCCTGCCAGGGTGCCATGCCATTGATGAGAATCATTGTTGTTTCAAAACAACATGCCCCAACGGGTTGTTTCTAAACAACCATTTTGCTTCAATGGCTGTTTCAGTTACTTACCAGGTTTTAGTGTTTTGATTTAAGTTTTGTTGTTTCAAAATGATAGAGCTTGTCATATCGAAACAACAAAGCATCGTGTGGACCTAATTTTTTTTTAAAGCAAAACAACCATGGTTGTTTCACTTTTAAACCTATGTGTGGACATACCCATGGAGTGGCAGACTCACTCCCTTGAGCGCCTTGCAGGAGCCCAGACCCTCAGCAGACTGTTCTCCTGCCCTGGACCCCAGCAGCCCTTGTCACCAGCAGCCCAGGACACAGGTGGTTGGTTGCAGGCCCTGGATCACTTGCCCCAGGGCAGTAACCCCAGTCCCCAACCCTGACCGTCCTCACTCTCCCCAAATGCCCTCACTCTCCCCAAAGCCCCTCACTCCTCCTAAACTTCTCACTCCCCACAAACCCCCAACACCCAAAGCTCCTACCCCCCACCTCAGCTCCCACTCCATCTATAAAACCATGTGCACCATTATTCTCTGTGTTGTGCATTTAATTGTTTTGGGGATGGAGTAATTAGATGGGTGGGTGTGGGGGGCAGGCATGGGTAGGTGGGGGTGATGACAGTGCCCAGCAGGCTCACGCCCCTCAGTGCTGCTCACTGACGAAGTGGGCCTTCAATGCTTCCCTGAGCAGCACCACTCGCCACTGAGCGTGCTGCATCTGTGGCACCACATCAGGCTGCTGGAACTCCGCAGTGATCTATTCAGCCTCAGCTTCCCAGATGTGGGTGATCCTTTCCCCCCACAACTCACACAGGTTGCGTAGCACACAGCATGCGCTGACAACCTCCAGGATGATCATCCCACCGAG
This sequence comes from Podocnemis expansa, assembly GCA_007922195.1. Lineage (NCBI taxonomy): Eukaryota > Metazoa > Chordata > Testudines > Podocnemididae > Podocnemis > Podocnemis expansa. Next base: position 34,482,856 of record ML682060.1, read on the forward strand.
GTGCAGGCAGCTGAGACTGGCCCTCAAGCATGCCTTCAAACAGCTGAAGGCACACTGGACGACCTTGTGGCAGCTCTTGAGCTGCTGGTTGAAGAGGTCCCTGCCAGCATCCAGGTAAAAACTGAATAAATAAATAAATAAAAACAAGGAGTCATGTGGCACTTAAAGACTAACAGATTTATTTTTTGCATGAGCTCTTGTGGGGGAAAATCCCACTTTGTCAGATGTTTCGAAAATGGGGGAACTTATAGAATGGAATGAAAATAAGTGCAACGGAGTGTAAAACATGGGATCAGGTCATACAGTAACAGCAAATCAGAGAAGTTGTTAAGGTTCAAATCCTGGGAAGGCTGAAGTCAAATTATCTTTTGTAATGGGAAAAGAACCCATAGTCTTGATTTAATCCTGCTTCCACACAATTTAGTTTGCATATTAATTCCAGTTCAGCTGTTTCTCTTTGAAGTCTTGATGTCTCTGAGTAGAGTCATTAACAAATCATTTATGGAGTGATTAGAAAGACAGAAGTGCTTAGCAACTGTTTTTTTGTTTTGTTTTGTTTTGTGATTTCTGATGTCAGGTTTGTGTTCATTTATTCTTTTGCGCAGGGATTATCCTGTTTGTCCAATGTTTAAAGTGTTGGGGCATTTCTGGCACATGATGGCATAGATCACATTAGTAGATCAGCAGGTAAATAAGCCTTTGATGGAGTAGCTGGGTTGATTAGGACCTATGCTGCTACATATGCGGGTAGACTTGGCAGCATGGCTTGTTGCAGGGGTGTGTGCCTAATTTAATGTTTCTGTTGTTAGGTCTGTAGTTGCTGGTGAGTATCTGTTTAAGGTTGGGTGGCTGTCTGTAGACGAGGAGTGGTCTGTCTCCCAAGGCTTGAGAGAGTGAGGACTCATCTTTTAAAATAGGGTGGAGGTCCTTAATGATTTGTTGCAGAGGTCTGATTTGAGGGTTGTATGTGGTTACTAGCGGTGTTCTGTTGTTTTCTTTCTTGGGGCTCTCCTGCAGTAGATGACTTTGGGGTACCCGTCTAGCTCTGTCAATTTGTTTTCTTACTTCACCAGGTGGGTACTGTAGCTTTTAGCATTCTTGATAAAGGTTGCGTGTGTAGGGCTTCATGAGTCAAGGCAACAAGGGGTAGATGGCATCCCCCAGGATGAGGACAGGCATCTGCATGTCCTTGATGGTGATATTGTGCTTGTGGAAGAAGGTACCTGCCTTCATGCACTGGTACAGGCTGGAGTTCTATAGGACACAGGCATCATGTGCCTTCTCTGGCCAACCCACACAGATGTTAGTGAACAGCCCCCAGTGATCGACAGGTGCTTGCAGGACCACATAGTGGTACCCTATCCTGTTAGTGTAGGATGCAGCCCGGTGGTCTGGGGCTCAGATGGGGTTGTGGGTGCCATCCAAGATGCCCCTGAAGTTGGGGACCCCAGGTCCAGCAAAGCTGTCCAGGATGTCCTGCAGGTTGTCCAGAGTCATGAGGCGGCCTAGCAGGATCCTGCTGATGGCCCTGCAGACCTGCCTCAGGATGGCCCCCATGGTCTACTTGCCAATCCCAAACTTGTGGGTTATGGAGTGGTAAGAGTGTGGGTTTGCCAGCTTCTAGAAGACAATGGCCACTTGCTTGTCCATGGGCAGTGCAGGTTGGAGTCAGGTGTCAGTGCGCTGCAGAACTGGGGTGAGTTCAGTGACCAGCTTAAGGAAGGTGCTCTTCCTCATGCTTAGGTTCTGCAGCTACTGGTCATCATCCCAGGTGGTGAGGATGATCTGACCCCACCAGTTGCTGCTGGTTTCCCATGTGCAGATGCACCAGTGCACAGAGAGCATCATGAGCACACCAGCTCCCAGGTTCAGTGAGGGAGTTGGTCTGCTGCAGCCTGTCCCTGCATTGGTGGGTACCCAGTGGAACTTGCTCCAGAGCAGGAAAAGTCTGGTCAGTACATGTCAGCTGTGGAGCACTGTGCTGGCACATTGCTGGGGCACATTGTGGTCCATGACCTCCTTGGGCTCCATCTTGCCAGGCACAATGGGGTTGGTGCTGTGTTCACTTCCTGTTTTGTAGAAGTGGCTGGAGGATGGGGGCACTCTTCTGGTGCAATGTGGGACGGCAACCCACAAGGCACCACTCCTAGGTCAACCTAGCACCAATCAGTGTGAATGTGGGCAGTCCACAGGACTTTTGAATGTGGACGTGCTAAATAGACTTAACAAGGTCGACTTTAAGTGAACTTAAAGTTGACCTTGCTAAGTCGACATAACTGAGTCTCCAGTGTAGACGTACACCTGATTAAAAGCACTCATTCACTTGGTTAAGATCCACTTATATGCTGAAGGCTGTGTGTGAACTAGCCAGGAGTGGGGATTCTCACAGCAAAGCAGAGTTAGATTGTCTCCAGGAGAGGAGAATTGAAGTCACACAGCAATTCACCAATCCTGATTACACAAAGGGAACATCACAGCAGGAACACGGTAATAATTTACCAGAATAATATAATGCACTGTGCAGGAAAATGTGGTTTGGTAATAAATGTGTTGAAAAATAACTGATGGTACCATCTAACAACTGCACCACAGACCCCTCTTGGGAAAGACATCTATATAAGTCATGGATGTGATGTGAGTGCAGCATCAGAACTGTCAGAAGCAAAAGGGGGAGCCTTATTGACAAAGGAGACTATTTTAATAGCATATGGCGGGGTGTTTCCAAAGGTGCAGGTGCTCTGAAGGAAAGCTGACAGAACAGGGATATCACAGCACCTCCTCCTCATTCTTCTATTTATTTACTACCACTATGACACTTAACTGAACTGTTAGCTGGAAAGATAATTTGCTATTTGGTCAATTCCTTTGCTACTGCTAGAATTTGACAGGTCAGGAGTCCAATACAGGAACAGATTTTATGAACCCTTGTAATAAGAGGTTTCCCTCTTGACACCTGCACCCCTCAGTGGAATTTTATCGCAGATGTTAAAAGCCACCCAGCAAATGGTGTTTACTGGCATGTCTAGTGGCATTCTGGTGACATGTCTGAAAAGTATAAGATGCCATCTGAGGACAATGGCCTCACTGGTCTACAGACCAGAGACAAGATATGACATTGGCATTTTGTGTGGAAAGCCACCAGCTTTGCCCAGTCTGAGGTGCAGAGTGGCCGTATTTCACAATTATACAGAAGCACAGAGAGGAAACAGCTTGAATAGATCCTGAACTTTATTGTTGTGCTGAGATGATGTTGATTCCATACTTATTGTAAATAACCATGGCAGATGCTGCAGTGCCAATCTGGTGCAGGACTGATGTATGAGAATTTTAGGAACTGGTGAGTAGCTGTACTAAATGAACATCATCAGCATAGTCAAGATCTGAGAATGAGAGATCATCAATCTTAATGACTATGGACCTGACAGAACACTGCATTATGAAATGCATCGCTTGACAACAGAGTGCAGAAGTCAAGACATAGCCCTGCCTGATACCAAATACTGATTCAAAAGTTGTCGACATTCAATTCCCAAGATCTAGATGGGAACTAGTTCCATTTTGTGGCTTGCTAATCATATCCAGTAGAGTGGCTGGGACACCTATACGCTTTTAGGACTCCCATAGTATGACTCAGTCAACTGAACCAAATGCATCCTTACAATCAAAATATGCTATGTACAGGGGCTTCTTGAACTTGTGTATATCTAGCAACAAGCTGAGAACTAAAATGCGTTTAATGTGGACCTTTTCCTCATAAAGACTGAATGTTGGTGGCAATGCTTCCAATATAGCAATGCTTCCAGGGGGCTCCAGCCAAACATACACAAAAACGTTCCCTGCCATGGACAACAAAGTGATCATCCTGTGGCTGTTTCATCTGCAGTGCAGCCCTTTCCCCTTATAAAGTGAGATCATAATACCATTCTTCCAGGTGGCTTGAGGTTCCCTTCTCCACACCAGGTCTAAGATGGTCAGAAATGATTCTAATATGTACAATAGCACATTTTAGCCACTCAGGAGGATGCTCTCAGTGCTGACTGTGCATCCATTTTTCAATTTGCGGATGACACATTTCACTTCATCCAACAGTTGTGCATCAGTACAAGTGTCTAAGTCTGAAATCACAGTGGCTGCCCAGCTATCCAGCTCTGAGCAAGCAGTGGTTAGAAGGTGGTTCAGGATGCTGTGTTCCACCCGTAGTGAGAGGATGTCATCAATCAATTTACATGGGTGGTACTGGCTGTTTTTCATAGCTACGACATCTTGACTGCTGAGCTTGCAGAATGCCAGCTTTAAGTCTTCCCATAACAGCTGTAGAGTCCAATACAGGCTGGATAGGCCACATGGTGATGATAAAAAAAGCATCTGGCAAATTACACATCTGGATAGACCCAAAGTCACTGAATGGGGCATTATAAAGATACAACCATCCACTGCCCATAATTGAAGACATCTGGTCAGAATGGTCCAGAGCCAGAACCTTTACAATTTATGATGTGAGGAATAGCCTTTGGCATCACCATTTGGTTGCTATGGATGGTTGCACATAAAGAGGCTGGGCAAGCCCATGTCCTGGTGCACACTGCTCTGGGGTGCAAATAACTGCAGATAATATTCTCATTGTAGTTGAAGGGGACAATGATTCAGAAGCTGGACAAGACAATGACAGAAAACTATCAGTTTTTCTACATCAGTGCAGGGACAAGAACATACAACTCAGTCCAGAAAACTGTAATTCAAGCAGTGTGAGGTGCACATCTGCTTCCTGTAGAAGGATTGAAAATAGATCCCATCAAACTTAAGGTAGTCAGAGACAAATCAGCTTCAGTGGATATGAAAGGAGTACAGTATTTCATATTTAGTCCAAGTCCTGTTTACATCTGGCTGCAGTAGTTGAACTCATATGAGTGGGACTGGGCATTAGAAGATGAAACATTAAGAGATAAAACATTAAGGGTATGTCTAGACTGGGGGACTCTTCTAAGTTGCCTTAACAAGATTGACTTTAGGTCCACTTAAAGTTGACCTTTTTAAGTCAACTTAAAGCATATGTCTACACTGGAGACAACATAGACATATGCCAGAAGTGTTACTGGGTCCAGACCCAGCTCTCTGCCCCAAATCTGGCTCTGGGGCTTGATCCCACTCCTGCCACCAGTGGCAAGCAGCTCAGAGCTGGCTCCTGTCACCACCGGCAAGTGGCTCAGGGCGAGATCAGGCTCTGAGCCGGCAGCAGCTGGGGCTGGCTCCGAGCCACCTGCTGGCTGGGGCCAGATCAGGCCCCCCGAGCTGGATTGGTCCTCTAGCACTGGATGGGGCCCCAGGATGGGGGGCAGGCACAGGCCCCAGCCTTGGCTCCTGCCTCTATATCGGTCGACTTAAGGCTTAAGTCAACCTTAGGGACAGCTGTTATTAAGAAGACTTAAGCAGTAGTTAAGTCGACCTAATACAAGCCCAACTTGGATGTGGAGTCCCTTAGGTCGACTTAAGGTAGGTTAAGTCAATCTAAGGCACTAGTGTACACATGCCCTAAGACCTTTTTTGTTTTTAATGGTCTGTAAACGTATAGCTAGTCAACAAAGGCCAAATTCTGTATTGATGTACACACCATCCCATCCCATCCCATCAACATCATGGCATAATAGAGACATTAGCAGAAACTGAACTCAACTTTTAAATGAATTAAAAGACACCTAAGAGCTGGAATTGATATACTACACACATAAACCGGTTTCTCATGCATCCAGTAGACTATTATGTTACTCTCACACCTCACACCACTTACATCCACAAGTACTTCATACAGTGAAAATCAAAGTCTTTGTACAGCCTTCTGTTGTGAATATGGCGCTGAACTGAAATAATTTGTGAATGTCGTATATTGACCTGGTTACTGGAATGGTTTCTGTGTAAACTGATTTAGTTTAATAGAAAGCTGTCAGGGAAAAATAAAAATTAAAAAAAAAAAAAGGCAGCAAGGGAAGGAAAGGTATAGGATAAACCACTCCTCAGTGAACACTCGAAGGTTTAAAGGGACAAGCTCAGGACTGTTAACTTTGAATATTTTGTGTTCTGTCAAGCTAACCCACAAAACAGGTTTGAATCAGGATGGAAAGAGGTTTGAAAACACAGGAGATCAAAAGTATTCAACAGGATAAAAAGGAAGATTATCTCAAGAGAAGGAAAGAGCTGTTCAGGAGAACCAAAGTAAGACACAGGGCCTCTCTGTGTTGTGTGGAGAAGGTAGGCCTGGTTATGTTATAACCAGGGGATGGTAAGCCTTTAGGTAACACAGACTTGTGTAAACTTGTTCTCTTAACAGCCTTTTTCTCTAAAACCTTTTTGAGCAAACTGCAAAATAAACAATACTTTCATTTAAAAAGGCTGTCTGATCACTGTATGCCTGGGTCATCAATCTCCAAAGGGAAAAATTGCAGGCGCCTCAGAACCAGTCTAAGAATGACTTGCATAATTCCAACCCAGAATAGGGATGACCTAAGGGGATATGTCTACCTGATGTTAAAAGACCCATGGTGCTGTGTCTCAGAGCCCAGATGAATTGCCCTGGGTCCTGAGACTGGGTGCTGCAGGTTTGTGGTTTGCTGCAGTGTGGAGGGTGGTGTGGTCACTTACTTTCTGTTGTAAAGCAGTAGCTGGGAGAGAGGGGTACTGCTGCTCTGGTGCACTGTAGGCCAGCTACCCCCAATGCACCACTTCTAGGGTGACATAGCAGCTGCCAGTGCGGACGTGGGCAGTCTCCTGGCATTTTGAGCGTAGACTTTATTATACTAACCTGGCTTAACTGAGCCCTCTAGTGCAGACGTAGGGCTTGTGTGGCCTCTTACTTCACTCTGATTTAAAGCACAATAGAAGCCATGGATATTATAATCAATTTATGAAATTGTTATAGCTTGTTTGCAGCCTTTACAAATGAATTAGCTTAACTTTGGGGTTGTTTATTTCAGTGGTTTATGGTATAAAGCAGTTTATTGACTCTTTACCGTTGATTGAAATATGCAACATTTCAAACGTATTTACTGTAGTGTGTGCTGTAACAACATTGCAAATTATTTCAAGGTTACATGGGCATTTTTCTGTGCATGGTGACAAACACATTGTTACCTTGTTAAAACTCGTTGAATCATGTATTAAAATAATGTAAGACCAGTGGTCCCTAACCTTTTTTGTTCACACACCTCTTATCTGCTCTCCCTGAGAGCTGCAGTCAGGAACCAGGACCAGTGGTGGGGCTACAGTCACTGTCAGAAGTCGGAGCTGACATGGGGCCAGGAAAACTTTTCAGTTTTTCTGAAATATTTTCCCTCATTGGAAGGGCTGTTAATAGGCATTAAGGAGACAGCATGCATGGCTGACCAGCCTTCCCAACTCCCACTGAGGTGGTCTAGCTTCCCCCCTTCTGGAAGCATAAGTCTTTCAGGAACTGATTTCATAAATTTTCAGATATTTTGAATTGTTAAATCTGAGGTTGACTCCATAATTAGTTGCAACAAAATGGCAAAGGGCCTGAATCAAAAACAACTGAAGTCAATGGCTATGTCCGCATGTTGTTTTTAAAGTGAAACAACCACAATTGTTTTGCTTTTAAAAAAATTACATACAGACAACATTTGGTTGTTTCAAAATGATGAGCTCCATCATATCAAAACAACAAACCTTGATTTGAAACAGTAGAACCAGGCAGGAGATCGAAACAGCCCTTGAATTGAAATCGTTCTTTCGAAACAACACCCTTCTGACGTGTTGTTTTGAAACAACTGCTGTTTTGATTGGAAGGCTTTAACCTTCCTCCCAGAGTGCATGGCACCTCCGAAGGAAGGCCCACCCTCTCAGCACCCTGTCCAGGAAGTGAGGGAGGGGGCAGGAGAGGGATTGGGGGCTCCCCTCTTCCCCACTGCAGGGAAAGGATGAGGGGCACTCTGAATCCCTGCCACTTCCCAGGCAGCGGGGAAGGGATGAGAGTGCCCTTTCTTCCCTGCCGCTTTCCTGGCAGCAGGGAAAGGATCGGGGGCGCCCCCGATTCTCTCCTTGCCCCCGGGGAAGCAGCGGGGAAGAGAGGGGCTGCCGATCCCTTCCCTCCCACCAGGGAAGTGGCAGGGAAGAGGGGCATCACTGATCCTTGCCCCGCCACCTGGGAAGCAGTGGAGATTCAGGGGCACCCTCATCTGTGGCCTGGGTGCTTTTTTTCTCCTGCCACTGGCTCTGAAGAGCCAGTGTCAGGGGATTGGGTAGCAACATGGCCTTGCCAAGGGGCCATGTTGCTGCCTCCCTTGTTGCCCCTTTGCAAAATTGAACTAGCAAGTCCTATGTCAGGGCTAGTTCAATTTGTCTGGCTTTGTTAAACTGACTCAACTTGAAACGATTTGATTTTTATTTCAATTTAGCTTAAATCGATTCCACTTGAATCGATTTAAGCATGTACATGTGGGCATAGCCATTGAGAATTTCTTTGGCCTTTGGACTAGGCCCTAGAAACATTTTTTGAAAATAAAACTTATGTTCTTATTTTGTTAAATAACTCCAGCAGCCAAGGCCCTAGGCCAGGGGTGGCCAAACTTATGGAACTCAAGAGACACACAAGTTGATTACTAAACCTTCAAGAGCCGCACTGAGGCATATAGCCATATACTTTTACCTACTCCAAAATTACTAAGTTTAAAATTCATTGCACACTTTAATTTTATAGAAAAAAGAGGGCAACTATTGGCCCTACTAATGCCAGATTCTAATAATTCCTTAAGGTTATCATGAAAATTAGGCCTATACAGTAAAAACTTAGCCGTTGCTCAATGTAGAAGACTGCAGGCTAGTGGCGAGTTTTTTAAATTTCCAACTATGCCATCCTTCTCCCCACCATCCCCAACCATGCCACCGCTTCTCCCCACCATCCCGACCCCTTCTGAATTCCTAAGCTTGGTCTGCTTTCCTAAATTGATTTGCTGACGTTCTTCCGGGAGCCACACTTTTTCATTCAAGAGCTGCATGTGGCTCCCAAACCGCAGTTTGGCCATGGCTGCCCTAGGCATATGCCTGTTTATGACTGAATCCAGCCCTGTTTGTGTCCACACCATATGTATCCATACAGGTACAGGGCACAGTATAACCTTTACTCTTTACTCGTGTCTTTCCAAATTTATCAGCTACCACAAATCAAAACTGCTGTGAGATACCGAGAGAAGAAAAGAAAATTCTTTATGCAAACCAGCTACGTATCATCTACTGGGTATGATCAAAATTTCAAGCTCTCAAAATAATTCTTCTTTTGACTGACTTTGTGCACACAATACCAAGGCTGTTGAAGATATATCAGATGGCAAATTTTATTCCTATCTTAGTGCAAACATCACTTTTTGTATTATTATTGTTATTAAAATAACATTCTTATTGTGGTAGCATTCAGGGATCATAAACACAGGTCAGGATCCTAGTATATTATGAACTATAAAAAACACATAACTGAAATGGCAGTCCCTCCCTGAGAAACTTTCAGTGTAAGTAATGAGTATTTCTCTCTTTTATATATATATATATATATATATAAAAAAATTCCTCTCTCACCCCCTATGGGTGGTATGTATCATCCTCAACCTCGGGTCCTCTACCAGAGGCCTGGGAGTTTGAGGG
>ML682060.1:34492507-34594681 GCA_007922195.1 Podocnemis expansa
ATCTTAGCCCTGTTATTCTCCACGACCTTCTGTGGGATCTCCCATCTGGTCTTGGGAGGGTCTAGCCCATACACTGTGCAGATGTTCCTGTACACAATGCCAGCTACTTGGTTATGCCGTTCAGTGTATGCTGTTCCTGCCTGCATCTTACATCCTGCCACTATGTGTTGGACTGTCTCTGAGGCCTCTCTGCACAGTCTGCACCTTGCGTCCTGTCTAGTGTGGTAGACCCCTGCTTCAATGGATCTGGTGCTCAGTGCCTGTTCTTGTGCTGCTATGATCAGTGCCTCAGTGCTGTCTTTTAGTCCAGCTTTTTCCAGCCACTGGTAGGATTTCCCAATGTCAGCCACCTCAGCTATCTGTCGATGGTACATTCCATGCAGGGTCTTGTCTTGCCATGGCACTTCTTCTGCTTGATCTTCCTCCCATGTCTGCTGCTGCTGTCTCAGGCATTCTCTCAGCAGCTCATCTTTGGGTGCCATCTTACTGATGTACTCCTGGATGCTCTGGGTTTCATCCAGGACAGTGGCTTTGACACTGACCAAACCCCGCCCACCTTCTTTCCAGCTGGCGTACAGTCTCTGGGTGTTGGACTTGGGGTGGAAACCTCCGTACATTGTGAGGAGCTTCTGGGTCTTCACATCGGCAGCCTCCATGTCCTCCTTTGGCCAGCTCACTATACCGGCAGGGTATCTGATGACTGGCAGGGCGTACCTGTTGATGGCGTGGATCTTGTTCTTCCCATTGAGCTGGCTCTTCAGGACCTGTCTTATCCTTTGGTGGTACTTGGATGTTGCTGTCTTCCTTGCCTCCTCATCATGAGTCCCATGTGACTGTGGGATGCCAAGGTACTTGTAGCTGGTCTGTATGTCTGCTATGTGGCCTGCTGGTAGTTCCACCCCATCAGTCTTGACTACCTTTCCTCTCTTTACTACCATCCGGCCACACTTCTCCAGTCCGAATGACATCCCAATATCCTCACTGTAGATCCGTGTCAGGTGGATTAGCGAGTCGATGTCTCGTTCATTCTTAGCATACAGCTTGATGTCATCCATGTAGAGGAGGTGGCTGATGGTAGTTCCACTCTTGAACTTCTATCCATATCCAGTCCTTGTGATTATCTGGCTGAGGGGGTTCAAGCCAATGCAGAACAGCAGCGGGGACAGCGCATCACCTTGGTATATGCCGCACTTGATGGCCACTTGTGCAAGCTGTCTTGAGTTGACTTCCAGTGTTGTCTTCCACAGTCCCATTGAGTTCTTGAGGAAGGTCCTTAGTGTCCTGTTGACTTTGTATAGCACCAGACATTCACAGATCCATGTGTGCGGCATTGAGTCGTAGGCTTTCCTGTAGTCAATCCAGGCTGTGCTCAGATTGGTCTGTCTAGACCTTGAGTCTTGGGTGACTGCTCTATCTATGAGCAGCTGGTGTTTTGAGCCTCTGGTGTTGTTCCCAATGCCCTTCTGAGCTGTGCTCATGTACTGGCCCACGTGGTCCTGTAGCTTGGTGGCTATGATGCCTGATAGGACTTTCCATGTTGTGGGGAGGCAGGTTATTGGCCGGTAGTTGGATGGTGCTGTTCCTTTGTGGGGGTCTTTCATGATCAGCACTGTCCTTCCTTGTGTTAGCCAGTCTGGGTGGGAGCCTGCTGCTAGCAGCTGGTTCATCTGTGCTGCTAGGCGTTCATGCACTGCTGTTAGTTTCTTTAGCCAGTAGGTGTGGATCATGTCCGGGCCAGGTGCTGTCCAGCTCTTCATGTTCTTGACCCGCTGTTGGATGTCGGCTATTGTGATGGTGACTGGTTCCTGTTCTGGGAGATTGCTGTGGTCTGTTCTCAGGTCCTGAAGCCACTTTGCACTGGTGTTATGAGTCTTCTCTTTCTCCCAGATGTTCTTCCAGTACTGTTCAGTTTCTGCTGTTGGTGGCTCTACTGTTATTGTGTTGTTGCACTGCAGTTGGGAGTACACCTTGGATGGTTCTTTGGAGAACAGGGCATTTATCTTTTTGGCCTCTGCTTCTCTAGTGTATCTCCTTAGCCTGGTGGCCAGTGCTGTGAGCCTTTGCTTAGCAGTCTCTAGGGCTTCAGATGGAGTCAGGCCCTTGTATTTTCTCAGTAGCCAAGTCTTATCCTTAATCTCTACACCCTTCTGTAGTTCCACCAGCCGGCTAACTTCTCTCGGGGTTGCCTTGATCTTATCCTCCAACCTCATTTTCCAGGGAGGGTATGTATTGCTGTTCTTCTTGATCATGTAGCCAAGCATCTCCAGGATTACAGAGGCTGTCGCATATACCAGTTCATCGGTTTCAGTGATGGTGGTAGTAGGAATTGTCATTAGGGCTCTATTGGCATCTTCTAGCATACTATCTGATGGTACTTCTCCCACGAGCCTTGGTAATCGGTCTCGAGGGTTGACTGGAGCTAGTTTATCCATGATCTTATGCCTCATATCAGCTGCTGTGTTCTGTAATGGAGGGGGTGGCAGTGAAGTTCCAGCTTCAGGTGGTGGCTGCACATCTAGTTGTTCTTCTGGGGCTTCTTCTTGAGTCTGGGAGGTAACATGCAGTTGGTCAATCTCCAGTTGTGAGAGCAGCTGCCTCTTTACTATGTTGAAGCATTGGGTAACTAGCTGTTTCTCAGTTAGCGTGGATGTAGGTCTTTTGTCCATCCATAGTTCCCTCATACGTTTCATATATCCCCTCTCATTAGGTCTGCTGTTGTAGTAGCATTCCATCAATTCCAGGTTCTCTTGTCTCATCCATGCATGGTTTGTTCCAGTAGCCCACTTATCGTCAGATTGTCCTGGTTCCCCAACATCTGGCGCGGACCTTGTTAATCCGGGCAACGTCCGAGCCGGCATGACTCTCCTAGTTCGTGTCACTCTCATATTCGAGGTAGGCAAGTGAGGCGTTAGGGGGTCTTTTGCCCAAGGACCCCTACTGGGAAGGTAGATAGGAACCCACCAGGATTTGAACCCCAGTCTCCTGTATCACAGGGCGTCGGTATTAACCACTACGGCGCTCTTAACCACTACGCTATCCAGTCACCTGGAGAGAGAGAGAGAGAGAGAGAGAGAGAGAGAGAGATATCTCTGTAAGTAAGGGGCTGTGTCAAAAGGATCCATGGCTAACATGAAGACTGAAAGTGGCAAAGAAAATCTGGCATTTCTTACCATAAGTTTGAATAATTCATGTCATGCAAGAGTCTATGATCTATGAAATATCAATTCATAAGGACCTTAAAACAAATCAAACTTATGGCTTACCTGGGGAAAAAGACCTAAATTGCACTATGTTCCCTGCCGTGTGATGGAAATTCAGGGAGGGATTATTTACAACTATTGGACTCCGCTTCTATTCTTATTTGTATTGTCAAGACTACATATGGATACCTCAGTAATTCGCTAGACCTGGTATATGTCTTCCAGTCTTGGTTGGGATGAGCTGCATAATTCACTCATGGTTTCACAACTTATGATTACTAGTATGGCTAAGTCCCCAATTCATGCCTATATAATCTTTATAGTCATACATCCTCATTTACACAACTCCCAAATATCCAAATGAATATTACAGTCAGACTGTATACCTCAGTTAAAGCATCTGTTAAAATATTACTCAGTTATTTGTGGTATTAATGGAGGAGTTATCATCTACTTACGAACTGGCAATTGATGACAGTTATTTAATTAATTAACCACAAACATGATCAACTCAGTCAAAACTATAGTTTAAGAACATTTAAGAATATGAGCACATTTTAATGTCCAGGTCTGTATACTAAATGCAATGTATTACTAAATGACAGAGGCCCCCAAACTAAAGCAAAGATCTTGCTAAATGTTAAGAATTGGTGAGGGTGTAGCCTGAGATTTTTGCCATCTCTTTAGTATCGCAGAGAAACAAATAAATAAATAAAAATAAAAATAAATAATATAAGGACACATATGGGTAGAAAATAGTAAGGCAATTTAGCAGAAGTTTTATGGCAAAGCTGGAAAACAGCATAATATGCAGTAATTAATGGTAAAGAATTCATAAATCAATCATTTATTAGTGTTTTAAAATAAAATAAATAAATAAATATAGAAATAAATAAATAAAAGGGCATTCAGCAAGGAAAAATGGAGAGATCATAGGGTTAGTAGATTCCATAGGTATGTGGTATATCTCTATCAGCAGATTCAACAGATATCTAAGTAGGTCAAGATGGAGGAAGATTCTGAACTTTTGAACTCACTCAGTCCCCCTCCCATCAAGTATTCTAAGGTGTCCACCCCCTATCAAAAGACCCATCAAAAGTATTGATTTTTGGTCAGGTGGCAGGTGAAATCACCCTTTTTCCAATTGGGTGGAGATGAAATCACACCTTTGGGACTGGTCAAGGAGAAGATGGGAGTGGCAGAAGAGAGAATAAAAGGTGCTGCACCGAGCAAAGCTTTGGAGATCTCTCCCACTCCTTACTGGGTTTCATTGGCCTGTGGCTGTGTTCCTGCTGCACTAAGGAGTCTCACTCACACTCACCCCTAGAGAGAGTGACAATGTCTCTAGTGGGAGCCTGGGAGCTGGGTCTTTGGACTTTTGTCTCTGAAAGGCACAGGGTTGGATCTCTGAGTGGTGACTCAGGATTCAGTCCTTGAGCTGGGTTTTTAACTCCTTTTCAGAAGGGCTTTGAATAAAATTCACAACTGGACAGCTCACAGAGTGCTGTGGGCAGTGAATTGATACTTTGTAACACTGGTCTCCAAACAACTGCACCTGCAAGTGTAACCTGCTAGGGTGGGCTCAAATTCATTCAATTGCCCCTCTCCAGTGCCTCACAGAGAACACCCCTGATGAAAGCAACTGGAGAGCCAGGATCCAGTTGTTAAAAGGACTCACGGCGAAGACTGCTCAGAGTTTCCATCCACATTAAACTATTACTCAACAGAAATGTAACAATGAACTTTATTAACTAACTAAACACACCTTATCCTAAGGAACCATAATACTTTTAAACAAAACAGTAAGAAACCCAAGAGTCCCAAAGTTCAGGTGGAGTCACCCTTATCTCAATTGCAGTCTTTTAAGTCCTTGGGGCTTGAATGCAGAACGAAAGCAATCCTCATCCTCTCTAGCTGCAGGAATCTTCAGGCAGATGCCATGCAGTCCTTTCTTCCTCCTGTGCAGCCAACACCATGCAATCAAGTCACTGGCAATCCAGCTCTCAGTTCCACTGCAGACAACTCCCCTGCAAAGCAGTCGAAAGCTGGGAGAAAACATCCTGCAGTCCACTCCTGCTCAGCTCCTTTCACCGAGTCCCTTAGCCAATGTCCTCTGCAGCTCTCTGTTTGCTCCTCTCCAGGCTTCTCTTCTCCGGCTTCTCCCTGGGCATGTAACTCCAGCAAAAACAATGGAACTAGTGGAGCATGCTCAGTGTGCTCCCTCACCCTCTTACCAGAAGGTTCTGGCTTCTGGGCTGCAAAATCTGCCCAGCAACGTAACCCAGCCATAAGGGTCCCTAAAAGAGATTGCACCTATTTAGGCACATGGGTTACACAAGCTCTGAACTGTGCCCAAGTCCCAGTTACCATGGCAGCCAGACCCAGGCTGAGCAGAGGCTCAGAAAGAAAGTTCCAGACTGCAGCTGTCAGCCACCATTTTCCAGCAGAAGATCTGCCAGCTTGCCAGCAAGAGGAAGACTCTGCCTTCTCCCTCCATTTTTGGGGTAAGGAAAAGGGTCCCAAGGAGGGGAGGAATGTTAGTAGAGAGCCCTGAGACCTTTAGATTACCTTAATACTGCCAGAAAATCAAAGCCTTATAGTGTAACTTTAAGATTATAAGGAAACTGCATAGGAAGAGTGAGACAGAAACCCAGATTAAGACCTTAAGGAGTAACATTAAGAACTGAGATCTCTCCATTCAGCCAGTGACTGGCCCTCACTTGCTGAATGTTCTTTTATAAACCTCAATGTTTTTATGTTATAAGTTAAGTGTTGCCCTCATGTTATAATTGTATTTATATATGTTATAGTTATAAAGTTAAATGTTGTTTTCATGTTATAATTGGCTAGAGTAGTTTTAATGTATTAAGATTAATGTGGAGTGGTTTTTGTTAAAGGAATAGAAGCTTATTAATTGCTTATGATAGATCTTACAATAAATCGGATTTTTGGCATTTGACAAATTATTGGCTCTCAGTCTTTTATTGCTTATGGTCTGTGCTTGATCGGTGGGCTGTAGCCGTATCTCCCACTTGGGACATTTACCTTGGGGTTCCGGTATCTGTCCATTTAGGGGAAAAATGGACCCTGTTGCCCCTGAGGGTTTTCCAAATTAAACTCCAGACTGCGGGATGGTCTGAAAATTAGTAAATTAACGGATTCAATACTTTTTGGGGTAACAAGGGGAGAACTTCAAAATTTTTAGAGGTTCTATATAAATAAACACCTCCTCAACCAACCCTTATCTAAACATTTCAAGCCTGCCAGATCTGGATGAAAATAGCACAACAACTGATTCTTGTGACTGTGCATTGTGGAAACTTTGCTCCTGATCCTGGTCAGAGCAAGAACATGTAGCAACAAACAAATAAAACATATTTTTATTAGAAGTAAAATGCTTCAAACACACACACACAGTTTGGGGTTATGGCAAATGTTCAATTTTTGTTTTTTACTGGAACTATTTTATTCAACGGATAATGAAGATACTCAGCCTATACGGTGGACTCTTCATTTATCTCTGGTGCCCCTTACTACTTCTGTCATTGACTTAGTACCAGTAGCATGCTGGCTCACCTCAAGAAATAAAGAGTCAGTGTCTTCTTTAATTTTGTTTACCTGAGCTGTTTTCCTGCTGTGTGTTCTGTTTCTTTGAATTTTTGTGCTGAGAGTGACACATTCCTGCAAAATGGTTGCTTTAATTGCAAGTATTACACTATACCCTTTGTATACCTTTGCCCCCAAATGCATTGGGGGAAAAAACCAATGCTTTCAGCTGTTTTGTTTAATCCAGTACTCTGTTTTTATACCTTGATATGAATTTTAATTTTTTCACTCCTTTTGGGGTCACAGTTTTCACTAAGTCAAGGAATATCTACTCTCCCTTGCACATGTCAGTTGCTCACAATAAACTTGCTTTGAACGGCTTATCAAGAATACAACAAATAATTCAGTCTCTAATTAGGCCATCAGTATGAATGAGTCTCAATATTTGCCATAGTTTGACACCATGTTATAACAAAAACAAATTTTAAGATTTCCCTCCCAATTAGAATTAAAATAAAAGCCCCTGAAGCCTGTTGGTGACCTCTCAGGACAGGCAATTGTAGCTCTGTGTTGAGAACTGGTGTGTTATTTCTTCAAGTGCATGTGTTAAAGCATTATGAATTGGCTCTGTGACACAATATTCAATTGTCTCACCTGCCTGCTAGTTTCTTTAAAAGAAAATGCACCTTTTATAGAGGACATTCTTGTACAAATCAGCACATTTTTCAGCAGTGTACCCAGGGTGACTGGTGGCCAGGCATCAAGCCTGAATTTGCACACACTGGTCCCTCACCCCCTCTTCCCCAATACAGAACAGTAGGGTAGGGGGTATGGCTGCACTGGGGAGGGGGGTCTGACCTTGTGGAGGCTATGAGATTGCAGTAGCTCTGCAGCCTAGCCCCAAGTCAGACATGGTAGCCTCAGTCCCTGCACCCCTGGGATGCCCCTCAGCACATCCTGCATGCCCCCTGCAAAAGTCCAGCTCAGCCCAGCCCAGCCACCCCCACCGCTTACCCTCCACTGCTCCAGCCTGGCCCCAGCTGGGACAGGGCAGCCTTACCCTCCCACCCCAGGGCCAATTGGCCTGTGGGGACTCCCTGCCCCCCCCACACAGGGGGGAGTGGGGCAGGCTAGTCTAGAGGCCAGGCCCCATGCACCCGCCCCTCCCTGCTACCTTTGGCTTTCCAGCAGTGGGAAGCATGGGTGGACCTGCAGAACCACAGGGCCCAGGGTGGTTGCCCCTCTCAGCCCCCAGGGATGGCTCTGGCAACCTGAGGAGGGGAGGAGATGTCACAATGCACAAGGAGTGCTGAGGGGTGCATCGCACTGCCTCCTGCATCCCCAACTCCTTGTGAAGGGCCAGCCCAGCCTGCCCTCCAGCCAGGATTGCCAACCATCTGTACATTTATGAACGGTTGGTAAAAAAGCCTGGAAATTTATTGCTGTCTCTTCGATGTCCATCTCCCTCACTCACCAGCACAGAGATTAGCCTGTGTGGCCCATTGCTGAAAGTTTGTTGATGCTTTAATAGCTGCAGCCAGTACTGACCCTTTAAAAGCCTCTAAAGCTCCCTGGAGGTGCTGCTCTCTGCTTTTGGGACTATGGGCCCCAGCCCTTTCCCGCTGGCTGCAGCCTGTTGCCCACTCTGACAGGAAGAAGCCTCCCTCTCACTTAGGAGGGGTGCCAGGCTGGCCATGCAGAACATAGGAGGAGCGCAGGAAACTCTGCATCTCTCAGAGCCGCCTGCATCCCTCCTCCTGCACTGTGTGAAGGACCGGTCTGTGCCCCTCACACCCTTCCTGGGTACTGCTGCTGATTATTTGTATGGCAGGCATCGCTGCATGGTGGTGTTACACACAATATTTCACTTCCTTTCTCTGAGCTAGTGGGCCAAGTTTTGACTCTTGGGAAGATATGTTGTGCTTATGTTGGTAATACAAGGGTGTGTGCAGAGACTGCTGTGGGACAGAGGGAGCAGAAGGAGCAGGAGTTTGTTTTCTGCCTTGGTCTCTGATTATAGCCTATTTTTGAGACAAAGTTGGTCCTGAGAAACTGGGCATTGATGCTGGACTGAGATTCCCTGAAGAAGGGATTATCTCAATGCTATTTTTCACTACCATATTTCGTGAGTGGTTATATAAAATATACATCCGAACTGTGTAGCACTGCATTTGCCACCATTGAAAAGCCGACCTGTAAGCCTCCTACATCTGCTAGCTTCCTTGGCAGAGCAGCAGCTCTAGTCTCACAATCGTATGTTGGTATCAAAAGAAGGGAGGACAGTACTTTTGAAATTTTTGAATGACATTGTCTAGAAGGCCCATTCATGCTCTCAAGTGGAATGTACTGCAGATCTCCAATGCCTCTGAGCCTATCACATGGAGCACTATAGTGGATTTCACTCTCTGATTTTTCTAGCGTTTCCAGGAAAGTGTGCAAATACAGCCTCTCATTCTTTGTCTTTCCATGCAGCCCAAGGGACTCAAATGTCTTCATTTACTTAATTTTTTGCAAAGATTTAGTTTTCTCCTGAGACCACATAATAAAAGTGCAGCACACAGTAATGTTGGGAAGAAACCGATCTTTTCTATCTGGCCCTGTCCTGTGACAAAGGTCACGGTTACAAAGGTTAAATGCTATCACTTGGCAGAGATCTGCCCCACTGATTTCAGTTAGAGAAGAATTTTAAACATATAAATTGTATAGGAACTGATAGTTAATTTGATAATTATTTATAAAGCCCATTTGTCTCATTATTGTTTCTATTTAGGGTATATGGGTTTCCTGTTAATGCTGGACAGCCATATTGTTTAAGGGCCCCTTTTGTACCTGTATCATTAATGGAACAGATGGCACATACAGTATTTCTATAGCTATAGAAATAGAAAAAGACATGGTGAAAAGGACAAAAATATTCTTCATTTCAGTTGCATTCACCTATATCAACAAAAAGTAATTATTCTTCAAGCATTATTTCATATAGCATATATCATGCCAAGAATGAAATTTTTAAAGGACGAGATTCTAAATTGAATTCCACTTTAATTAATTTAGTAATGAAAACAGCCTCACTATCTTTGGATAGCAGTCTTTTGTAGGGAACAATCCAAAACAAGTTTAATAGGAAGAACTTTAACACAATAAGAGAAATGGCAAAAAGGGTTTCTTTCAAAGAGACAGTTGTGTCCTCCTCAATTGATGAAGTTACTAGAAAGAAGACAGATAAAATTCTAGTTAACAAAAAGAAAGAAGAGTCTCCTTTTGATGTCTATACAATGCTTGACTCAGGAAATAGCGCTAGTTTATGACAAAGTTGTAAAATTTTGCTCAGTCTATATAGCAATTCTGAATTTGATCACGAAACATTAGAAATATTCATCACAAGACCCAAAATTATAGAGATTAATATTCATAATACTTGGAAAGAAGAAAACTAAGAGTTTTTATTTTTCATAAGATAAGTTCATTTTAATGGTAGCCTGCTAGCTTGGATATTTATAGAATGTAATTTCTTGCCTCATTAGTAGAGCTGGGAACTGTAGTCATAGTGCACAATTCATCTAATGAAATTACTTCTTTCTTGTGTCTGAGAATTACTCACAACAGATTTAAGCCTGGTTTTTTTCTACCTGAACCAAATGTGTGGCCATTTACACTTGAGCAAACAGGGCATATGATGTTGGAATGTTTCCAATTAAGTCAGAGCGTTAAATAAAAATAAGTTCACTGAATGAATCTGAATGATAAAAGAAGTCAAAGACGACATAATTTAGTTCCAGACTTCTAGTGAATAGAAGACAAAGCCAAATTCATTGAGTAAATCTATTCATCTCTACTCCCTTAGATGCTATCCCTACTGGACTGGTATTGTTTTCTGCTCCCATTTATAGCTAAATAATTATTAGGTTGGCAACTTGACATTTCTATTCCCATTATACTTGAAATAGTCCTGTCTTGTAATCAGAAATTCTATTTGCCCCAGCTAGTGCCAGAGGCTATAAATATAGACCTTATATTTACCATCATGAACTACATTTAAAAACTGTGCTCTTGAAAAGGTTATGTACCTTAGCTTTGCTGAAATTAAATTATAATATGACTGTAAATCATAAATATTTAATATGAAAATGCACTCCTATCTTATTAAATGGTGATTTTATGTACTTCTAAACACACTGTCTAGAATATAATAGGAATACAGTCTAAGATGTATGTATTTAGTGTCTAAGCTTATTATGTAGAGCAAAATATGCAATAATATATGATCTGTAAAATCTCTTTGCTGTAAATATAATTGCTACCTAGCAGCAGTGATAGGATTTTTGAGGATAATGACTAGTGTGAAGACAATTCTAGACAACTAGTAATTGTCAATCAACTTCTTATCTATAAATAGCACAACTACAGCATTCAGTGAGTAATTTTCTGAAGTGGCATCATCTAGATGAAAAATGCACACATTCTAAATAATAAAAATAAATTTTTGGCATACAAGAGATATTATAAGTTCTGTAGACATACAGTATATATAGAGAGCTATACCTATATGAAGTACATGATGTGTGTCTCTCTCTTTCTAATGTAATGGTATCCCTGTATAGATGCTTATATAATTCTTCCCCTCCCAGGTTGTGACATGTGATGTGGGTAGCCTGCACAAAGACCAAGTGGCTATCTTGTGCTACCTTATTCACCTGCACTGGTTCATAGAGTGAGCCATGCTCTTGTCCTAGACATGGAATAGATAAGGGCGGATAGTGGGTCAAGTCTGGACAACATGGACATTAATTTTTTTTTAATTTCAGGCTAGCTAGATGTTATAGGAGATAAACTTGGATTGATTTATTCTATTAGCAGATGAGGATCATCATCTAAGTGCTTCGAGTTCCATTTATATTTCAATAATGCATTTATATTCATGAATAACTTGTGGAGGAAACATTTGTAACGATTTGTTCTTTACTTAAGATTAGAGTTTACTGACTATTTCACCCTCATACTGAAAATTCTCAGATATTTACACACACATATATATCTCTGTGTGATAAGCTGTATTTTTAATAACTTCATTTGGACCAGCTCACCTGCATTCTGCTCGCAAATCCATTTTACCATGAAACTTATTCTAATATTCAAAACCTTTGATTATCTTCAAGTAGATGCTTAAAACATCAACCAGCCACACAAACTTTCCTTCATTTCTCTAAATGTGCCATTTCCCTCTGAGAATTACAACTGCTCTAAGCCCAGGAACCACAGTGTTCAGTCTTACAAAAATAACAGATCTGCTATCTCAAGGCCCTGCAGAATTAGAAACAGGGGTTTTATGTTATTGGAAAATAGAGATTCACTGCTTTCAAAGGGATACATACAAAGGACTAGTTTCTAGCCATTGAGGGGCCTATAATATCAGGCTTAAAAGCTGTGACATTCTTATGCACAGAAAAACAATTTTAGATAATTTTTAGATGTGAATGAAATGCTTTTCTCTGATTTTCTTTCCATCTAGGACTGAGACATTTGGAGTAATGTTAACGAAGTAGGATTTATAGGTACATGGGGAGCAAGCAATAGTTCCAAAAATATTGTAAAATGTTTTAATACCTTTCTAGCATATTTTCCATAAAATAGTTTCTGAACAACTCAATGGGAGATTAATAATGGGATACAGACCCTTTCCCTTTATTCACCAGTTCAAGTCCAGCCAACGTCAGTAGCAACTAAGGGTCCAATCTGGCAAACACGTATATGCACTTAACTTTATTATCATGAGTAGTCCATAATGAAACTACCTATGGCAGTAAAATTAAGCACATGCATAAGCGTTTGCAGGATTGGAGCCTAAAAGTCACTATCACACAAAGCCTGATCCAACACAGGTGTTAAGCAGGTAATTGGTGCTTGCCTTTAAACTGAATCAGAGATTAGGGTCTGAATAGTTCCCATGAGGACCAACACCAACTAAATCAGGAAAGCCCAAAAGCAGGACCAATACCAAATAAATCATCCCAGGAGGGGCTTTGTCAAGTCACACCTTAAAAACCTCTAAGGACCACCCTTCTAATGAAATCTTTTTCCTAATATGCAACCTAGACATCCCACACTGCAACCTGAGACCATTGTTCTTTGTTCTGTCATCTGCGACCAGTGAGAACAATCTAGGTCCATCATTCCTGGGATCCCCTTTAAGTAATTAAAAGCCACTATCAAATCCCCATCACACTTCTCTTCTGCAGAGTAAAAATGCCTAGTTTCCCCAGCCACTCCTGATAAGTGCTCCAGTCCCCTAATCATTTTCACTGCTCTCTGCTGGATGCTTTTCAATTTGTTCATATATTTTTTGTTTTGGGGAGTGATGCCCTTCCATGCCTAGGGTAGCCACCAGAAAATGCCCATATCAAGGCAGACTGCAAAAAGGAGAGCCAATTCTATCAGTTCCGTTGGGCGACACTGAAGTCGGGCTACAAACAATGCTTCTGATTCCCCACATCGGTTATCCAGAAGCCAAAACAATATATCAAATGCCCTCTTTACTGCACCTCAGTCTCTGGCTCTCAGTCAGCCAGCAGATCTAGTAAAGAGAGAAGTTACTTAAAACTCCATGTATTTCACCCAAAAGGGTTCTCTTAACCTCAAAGGACCAGCCACAGGACCAGATCAATATGAGTTTGGATCTAATTAAAAAATACCCTGCTGCCAGACAATCCTTTAGTAACTAAAACTAAAGGTTTAGTCAAAGAAAGAAAGAAAGAGACTGAAAGAGAACTGTTAAAGGATTAAAGCAATCACAGACTTACAAATGATTTTGAAGTCCATATACATCAGGTTCTCAGTGGAATTTGGAGTTTGCAGGCTTGTTTAGTTCCTGTGGTGTACATCCAGCACCTGGATGGCTCTCAGATCTTTGTTCCACAGCTCCAGATGTAGATGCGTAAATCCAGAGGTTGGTGATGGCTGATGGATTGTAGACTAAAAGACAGAATACAAGTGTTGCTGCTGCCTTGTCTGTCTCTTGGCCTTTTCCATGCTGCTTGTGGAAATTTACAGGAATAAGATGGAGTCCAGGGTCATATGAGCAAGTCCCAGTGACACATCAGGTCTCTCCTTGGGTTCCTCCCCTGGGCCCACTGTACCTGTGAATCCCCTTAATGGGCCATTGATGTTGCAACCATCATGTCTAGGGTGTGGCCCAGAAATATAGCCTAAGTTAAAATACAGAAATATCAAACTTGTTCATAAATTCCAGTACAAATATGACACATACACATAAACAATATCGTAACACTTAGCAAATTATAGACTCCCTAATGGTATCTAATGTAGCGTATCTCATATGATTTATTGTAAATTTAAAATATCAATGTTAAATATATGATCAATGGTCCCCTTCAGCAAGCCAGCATCATGGTGGGCCCAATCAATGCTGTATGACGGGGAATAATCACTTCCCTCAATGTGCTGGCAAGGCTCTTCCTAATGCCTTCCAATATGCCATTAGCTTTTTGGCAATAAGGGCACATTGTTGATTCACATCATGAGGAGTACCTATATGCATCTCTGGATCACAACTTGAGTAGGGACAGACATTGTAAACAAAACTTTTATACTCCTTAGGGATGACTGAGAGCAAAATTCAGGAAAATATATAAGCACGTGGTTAATATCTTTCCTTAACAGGGATGGGATCCTGAGTTGGGACAGTGGCCAAGGTTGCAGTACAATTGTAATTATATGTATGGCCTCTGAATTTAAAAAACAAAAAACCCAACCTTTATTTTTCTATGTTGTTAATATAGCACCTTTCATAAGCAGGAAAGGCATTCAGATTTTTTTTTTTTTACACCGATCTGAAATAGATAGTGCCTGAGAAATATAGGCCAAAGACGTGCTAAAATACACACTGAATACATGGTTCATTTAATTCCATTATGGTTTTTATGTGTTCATTACTATACAGCACAGTTATCCAAAGAAGAATTATTTCCTTTATTGAAAATTACAAAGGAAATGTAATCACTGGATTTATGTTTATTCAGCATACAAAGTGTGAATATTTAAATTTGTTAGCATTTTTGTGTTAGGAGATATTTACATTTTATGGCATCTCCAAAGTAATTAGTGAAGAATATATGTCCATTAAATAAATACCACATGCTGTTCTGAAATATTAGAGAGTAAAGGGGAGTGTGGTAATATCTTCTCTTGGACCCACTTCTGCTGGGAAGAGAGACAAGCTTCATGGGTCTGGGTCTCAGCTCAAACATCCACCCTGCTATTTTATAACTCTGTAGTCTAACCCCAGTGACCACTGTCAGCTGTCATGGACCAGCCCTGGGTGGCTTACTGATATGCAGGCACACTACCAGTAACTGTCCCCATCTTACGAGGCAACACTGCTCCAGGAGCAGACAAGGTAATGCCCCTTATTTGCTCCCAGAGGAAATAAATCTGCTTCTTGCATAGAGTAGTTCATTCTGCCCCACTATCTCAGCTTCATGGGGCAGGATATTTGCAGAACAAAATCTAAACTCCATTGTTATGTCTACATCAGCAAAAGTTAGTTAGAACTTGTTAGTTCGAACTAATAAGTTCAAGCTTAGTTTGAACTAACCTTGCATTAATTCAAACTACCTCATGCTTATAAATTTGACTTAACAACATGTTCCACTTCGAACTAATGCCTACTTCAAACTAGAACACTTTTTAGTTTGAACTAACCACCTTAGTTTGAACTTATTAAGTTTGAACTAAGTGTTAGTTCGAGTCCACATTGTGCTTAGTTCGAACTAAGCGCCAGTACTAACTAGTTTGAACTGAATGTTCCTTAGTTTGAACTAAGAAATTTCTTAATTCAAACTAAGAAAAGCCTAGTGTGGCCATGGGCTAAATTAGTCCAGATTAAGCCTCCTTAGTCTGGACTAATTTGCCAGTGTAGACATAGTCCATGTCTGCCCAGCCCCTGTACACTTACTTGTCCACCTCTGCAGGAGGGGCAGTGGCAGCCCCTAAAAGCTTCTCTTTTGCCCATGTTATGATTCAGGATGTGGGTAGCCTCCACAGTGAATAGATGGCTATATTGTGCTCTTTACTTCCCTGCAAAGGTGCATAAAATGAGCCATAATCTTATTCTAAATATCAATTTAAGGGCCTAGTTTGGACAACATGAATTTTAATTTTTTAGCTTTTAGGCTAGTTAAAGTTATAGAAGACAAACCTGGAATTATTTTTAGTAGACTCGGATCATTAAATAAATACAGCAACTCCTTTTACATTTGAACAATGTGGTTTTATTCATGAATAATTTGTGAATGAAACATTTAAAAGTTTCTTCCTTAAGATGAAGGTTTTCATGACTATTTCACTCTCACACCCTAGATTTCCAAGTATTTACAAAGGTTTCGCTTACGAAAAGCAAGGCCCAACCTATTTGGTTAGAAAAAGCAATGAAACAGGAAACTCTCATATCAGAAGCATTTAGAATTAAGAAGCTAGGAACTTTAAATTAGGCATTTGATAAATTATTGCACATATCCGTGTGGCATAGAAATCCTATTTACTGGAATAGATTAACTCAGCCTAACAGATTACCTGCATTTAAGTTTATCTTAATGTTTTTCGTTTACCATAGTAATGAGCAAACAAATCTGGTTTGGTTAAAATAAAAACTGGCCCAGACCTTAGCTTACTGCATGGATATTTCTTGAGTTTTGTGAAGGCTTGGTCAACTTTTCTTTCATCTGATTTTTGTGCAAGAGTTGCAAACTGAACTTTTCTATGAAAATTTGGTAGGAACATTCTCAGCCGCACAAATCAGCATAGAGCAGTTGGAGCAATGGTACTTTACACCCTCTGTGAACTTAGTCTAATACTATGATTGAAGAACTACTGACTGGATCGTAACTACTTTTATTGTATCAAGAAAGCCTCTTATTACCAGTTTCCCCCATAATTATGGGCCAAATACATTCACTCCTCATTAGTTTATCAGATCTTTACTATTAAGTGCATGTGATTGGCTGAACATTAAAACAGTAGAATGGTAAACATAAGTAAAAAACAGTAAAATGGTATCAATTCAAAACACAAAGTGAAGGATGAATTCTTACAGCTCACAGAGTTGACTTCAGTTGCATCTGGATTTCCAGTTCTCATTCAATCTGCTAGAAATCAATCCAATTCTGGAGAAAAAAAAAGTATATTAGTAATTAGAACTGGTATAGATTTCTCATTCTTAAGAGGCAGAGGCAGTATTAGTTATTGAATCTACTGTCCACACAAAGATTTCATTCCTGAAATGTCAAGCCCTTTTCTGGTGATGCATATAACAGACCTAACAATAAAAGATATTAAGACCATCCTTCAGCAGGCTTGTAGTAATCAAACAAGACTTCACCACATCTCTCAGCTGGTTGGTTTGTCTAAAGGCCAAGTAGAATTTAGCCAGATATCCAGCTCTCAAAGGAACCCTGAGTCATTAAACATGTCTCAATTTATATGAGAAAATGTTGACATTTGGATTGTCAATAAGAGCACTGGCTATAGAGAGTCTACTTTCTCTTCATTTTACTGTTTTCTGAGCAGGAAAGTGTTTGGGTTGAGAACTGGGCAAATTTTCTCTCAGGCTTCTCATGCTACTGTAGCTTTCTGTATCTTGAGACAAATGTCAATTTCTATTGTTCCTATTTTCTGTGGCAGGAATTCCCCACGTAATATTGACGGCATATTCATCTGATTCATCTGCAAATATAAAACTGCTCATCAACTCTTTTGCCCTTGATGTGTAAGGGATGTTATGTGGGAGGGGGCAGAGGGAAGCCAAGGCAGATTACCACATGGGCCTACGAGGCCTGTGCCCATATGCCCCCACACAATAGGAACCCCCAGAGTGCTGTAGACCACACCCTGTGGCCTGTGGCCCCTCCAGAGCCACACCCAGCAGTGCCATCTGGTAGGCCTCCCAGGTCCCTGCAGCAGCGCCAACCATGCTCCCCCTCCACGGTGCTAGTCCATACCCTCCCCCCCGTACCCCTGCAGCAGCGTAGACCAGGGCCCTGGAGCCCCTGATTAGGCTGGGCATCCCATTGCCTAGGCAGGGCACCACTGCAATGAGGGAGCCTCACAAGGGTGGGCAGCCTCAGGTCCCCCCCCCCCCCGATTTTGTTCGGCTCTGGAGGGAAGTGTGCATAGTGCTAGCCCTTTAAATGAATGCTTTTTAAAATTACAAATAAACAAAAGGAAGCAAAAAGTTATTTTATGTGCAAACAACTGCAAGATGAAATACTAATAATATTAATAAAATCATATTTATTTTCTCACTCTTCTCCCCTCCTTACCTTCTTATAGTTACAGATTGATTGGTCAATGCTTTATTCACTATGCTAAAGCCTCTGTTTCCACAATAAGTAACCTAAGCCGCAAGTAAAGATGTCTGAAGAATACTAACATGGAATCAGTTACAACAAAGTATTTTCAGATAATCACAAATATCTTGTTCTTGTGGTAGCTCATGTCTGAACAAGCTAATTATCTTGTGAAATAAATTCAGATCCAATGTCGTACCTGTCAAATTTATTTGGCAGCTGACAAGCAATGCTTTTAGAAAGAATCCTACTAGTGGAATACAGGAAATGATGTAGAAAAACTAATGGAACTTGTAAACAATAGCCTTTAAAGGCCTTAGATCCATCATTCAAGACTATGTTATTATTGCATGCTAAATACAAAAGAGAATATGCTTGACCTCACTTCAAAATGAGACTGGGATTTCTAGATGATCAGGACATCACTTTTGCTATGCTTGAACCATCATCCTGCATGAGTCGGCACTGAGCACCCAAAAAAACTTTAGGGTCAGGTCTGTTCTGATGCACTGTCCCAAAAGAGGGCAGATTAGAGACAAGTTTCAGTGGACGTTTGGAGAAGCTTTAGCCCTTTCTATGTAGTGTCATTTTTGTGATGAGCTGCTGGGGGTAAAAAGTCATTTGATCACCACCACCATTAACAAATTGCACTTACCCATCTCCTGCCATTGGATGATGCTCAAGGAACTCAGTGTTTGTGTTCTGCAGAAGTGGCTTGCATGAAATATTATAGTACTGATTCTTGCAGCTAAGCATTAAGCCTCGACTCTCTTGCTATGCTTCACAAATGATGAGAACTACTTTCATTTGACATATCTTTGGTTTCAAAGTTCTATTTCTGTATTCTTGGAAGTCATTAGCATACTTAAACATTAATATTTTTAATGAAACCCTGAGAATTAAGCAATCAAAAGGCAAGTAGGCGTCAAGCTGATTTGCACTGAATTTCATTGAAAATGATCTGCCTATACTGTATTTATGAACTGTAATTTAACAGTTTATATACCACTCCTACTGACTTACCATGTTTTTTTATCCATTTTGTGCAAGAGATGTAATGCAGTAAGTCTTAGGAACCTAGTGTAGTATATTGTGACATTTTTAACACCTTCAGGGTGCTCATGTACCATAAATACCAATTCAGATCTAATTAATGATGGGAATAAGCTAAATCGGGAAATAATCTCCTAGCCTCAATATACTTACTGGAGTAAAAGAGTTGTAGTAAGTGTAATGGAGTGAGACTGTCCACATTACAGTTTTCGAAAGGTAGATTTAATGTGAGCTTCTTTAGCTAGATCACAAATGTCTTGCAGATGCCATCACATTAACAGGGATTTATTTATAGCAGCATCAAACCACAGTCAATGCCTCATTTTATAAAATCTCTCCCTTAACATTAAAATAAAAACATTGTTATTAACTGATACAAAGCAAAGAATATTTATCATTTACTGACAAGGAGCAACTACTATATTTAAGCCTGCTAATGTGTTTTCAGGAATTGCTTGAACTTAATTGTAAGATGTTGTTTTAGATATTTTTCTTTTAGAAAACCTCCCACTTCTAGATGAATCTTGAAAGGTCCCTTGCTTCATTCACTAGCAAACCAGAGCATAATGAATAAATTTGTGTTGGTAGCTCTTGACATTGCAAAAATAATTTGCAGAGTAGGAAATGGAATGATTATTTTTTCATATATTGCATACTTGCTGGAACTGGAGTCATAGTATCTCTCTAATACTCATTATATCAGAGCATAATATTGCATTTCTGCTGAACCAACCCTGTTAACAGAGATCCTTGCTTTTAGGGTCAGCTGGTGCAGCTGTTCACATGGAGTTCTTACCCAAGATGGCTGTGCAACCATAAGCACGTGCTTGTGAAAGTCTGGCAGATGTAGCTTGAGGGTTTTTGCACAGCTTGGAAACTGCTTCTCACTCTTGTTCCTTATCCTCCATCCCCAACAAGGGCTAGAAGGCTTCCAGAAAGCATCATAAATAAGAAGGGAAGAGGTCCTGGGATGTGTTGGGAAGAGAAGGCACAGCTGAATAGAGAGGGGTTCCCTTCATTCACTCTATGCCAGCAAACCTTCCTAGTTTGATTTATTCCCAAGCTTGTGGACCAAAGGATATCTTCACTGTTAACATAACATTATGATGTTGAACCCTGTTATATGACATACTTACCTTCCTAACTGCAGGCCTAGGTCACATGACTGGGGCCAGGAAATAGTTTCCATTTCTTCTTGGCTCTCCTGCATATTAGAAAATTATTGCAGCTCTTACAAGTCTGCCCTAGGCTGGAGAGAGATGTGTTGCCATTCTCTTTGCTGTGTACAAAAGTACTTTCCAGGAATAGTTTCCTTTAAAAAAGAAATTGGACCATGATCAAGTACTATGGGCCTAATTCTCCTAGTTTCATAGAGTTTATGACCAGCAGGATCATCTGGTCTGAGCTCCCTTCTTTCACCCCATTTCCTCTGTGCTAGTCCAATCAGTTTAGTTAGATTAAAGTACTCCAGTACTCAGGAGGAGGCTAATCTTTTGTACGCCACAGGCAGAAAACAGGAGGGACTACAGTGCCCCCAATGCCACAGACCCTTGCAAACAAGCTGAATAGGTCAGAGACGTTCAGCTTTTGTCAGCATATCCCAGGGGTTTGCAACCCAAAAGAGCAGAAGAGCCATTTCATCCTACCCTCCCACCACAACCACATGAGCCCGACCCAGCCCAGCAGCTGCACCACAGCCCCTAGAACTGGTGGTGGATGTACGGGTAGCGCACGCTCCCTCCATCCCTCCCTCCACTGGTGGGGTGGAGCAGCACTGCCCTGCCTACTCCCAGCTGGCCGCCCCTCCTGACAGCTGCAGCTTGCGGAGGGGAACCCCTGGAATGGCCCACTCCACGGAGGTCAGCCACTTTGAACCAGCCACCCCAGGGCCAAAAGGGCCCAGTCCAGGGCCTGGGGGCAAGGTGGCCTCTGTTGAGGCCTGGGGTGGCCAAGATGAAGTAGTCTGAACTCTGTGGAGTGGTCCGTTCCAGGGCACTGCCTTCACAAGCTGCAGCTCTCCACCAGCTGCTCTTGGGAGGGACTGCCGGCTGGGGATGGGGGGGGGCAGCGGTGAGGAACGGAGGGAGCGTGCATCACTCATACACCCCCCCACCAGCACTAGGGGCCATGGCGCAGCCACTGGGCTGCTTCTGGCTCATGGGATTGTGGTGGGAGGCTGGGGGCGACCCTGATGCCCCTGATTTGGCCATGATGCTGGG
Source organism: Podocnemis expansa (assembly GCA_007922195.1). Lineage (NCBI taxonomy): Eukaryota > Metazoa > Chordata > Testudines > Podocnemididae > Podocnemis > Podocnemis expansa. The sequence goes on from ML682060.1 coordinate 34,513,886, forward strand.
GCCAGCGAGAGTCCCCAGATCACACCTGGCTTCCTGAAAGAGATTGCCGGGGAGCCAGAAGGGGACGCTTAGGGAGCCACAGAGGGCTCATTGAGCCTGCATTGCCGATCCCTGGCGTAGCCCATGCTGCAGGCAACGATGAAAAACATCCAAAGGATCCTGCGAATCTGAGAATATTTATTCCTTCACAACCTCAAGTCTGATGATCAATTTCCCTATGTCTACACTAGCAAATTAGTTCAAATTAAGGAGCCTTAATTTGAACTAATTTGAACCCTGTCTACACTAGGCTTTGCATAGTATGAACTAAAAACAAATTTTAGTTCAAACTAAGCAAACCTTAGTTCAAACTAGCTAGTTCGGCTGGTTAGTTCAAACTAACTGCTTAGTTCAAACTTTCTTTGCATATTTAGTTTGAACTAGCCCAATGTAGACGTGCTAGTTTGACCTAAATAAGTTTGAACTAGTGGTTAGTACAAACTAACCACTTTTTTTAGTTTGAACTAACTTTTGGTTCAAATTAGCTCTGCTTTTTTAGTTTGAACTAAAAAGTAAGTTCAAGCTAAGAAAAGTGCAGCTAGTTCAAACTAACTTTGAACTGTTTAGTTTGGACTAAGCAAGTCCAAACTAAGGATTTAGGTGTAGACATAGCCTTTGACACTAATCATCTGAGCAATACACACTAGGCAGCCATCTAGAAAGATGTACTGGTAGCACCCAGAGCACTGGTCCACCCCATCAAGCCTTCTGCCTCCATCTGTGGCCACTCCTTTCCACTACAGAAGAGGATGTGTCTGTGTTGTTGGAGAGAACGGAGAATGGCCAACTGCATATAAGGGGGAAAAAACACCTTCCATGCCCCTGTGGGTAACCTGGTGAAACCCTAAGCATGAGCTTTGATTACAGTCATCATCTTATTGCAGAGTTGTAAGGGTTCTGAATGTTTTGAAGACAATGCAGAGTATCTCTGGCCTCTGAAGGAAGTAAATGAACAGGGGGCTTCCTAGACTGTAAAGTCATGAGGAACCACTACACCCATCCAGCCCAATCCTCCACCTAAATAGGACTAATAGATTATATAAGAAACAGGATTAAGACATATTTTTCTAGAACCCAATCTAATTTGATTTTAAAGACTTCATGCATTGATGATCCCATGCCTCTTTGGGAAGCTTTTCCAATGTTCAATTAACCTCAGTGTTAGGAAGTTGCATCTCATTTCAACGTTGTCTAATTTTAACTTTCAGTCACTGGATGTTGTTATGCCTTTTACAGCTAGAGTGAAGTTGCCCCCCCATACCACCCACTATCAAATGCTTTTGCTATGTGTATTATAAGTGTCTATACATAGCAATGAAGTTAACTTTCAGCCTTCTCTTCACTAAACTGAACAAGCTGAACTCTAAGGCTGTGTTGACACAGCACTTTTGTTTCAAAACAACCTCGTTGTTTGAAACAAAAAAAAACATGTTCACACGACGCACCATTGTTTCGAAACAATGGGAACCCGTTGTTTTGAAACAAGGGCATTGTTTCGAAACAAGTTAAACCCCATTTGGGGGCGAAAACTCGTGTGAACATGTTGTTTTGGAACAAGATGTTCGGAAACAACAGGTCAAGGGCTGCCCCCTCAGCACCCTGGCCAGGGAACACTCAGCACCCTGGCCAGGGTGCTGAGGGGTGTCCCCTGGCCAGCGCCTGCAGAGCCGGGCTGCGGAGACCGGGGGCGGGCACCGGGGCGCTTCAGCGCAACCCAGCGCTGCTCCCCGCCGGCTTTTTAAGCTAGCGGGGAGCAGCGCTGGGCTGCACAGAAGCCTGCCGGTGCCTGCAGCCCCCCTTTGCAGACACCTGCGGGGAGCAGCGCCGCACAGCCCTGAACCCCGCCGGTGCCTGCAGCCCGGCTCTGCAGGCAGCGGCGGGGAGCACTGCCGGCAGCGCTGAACCCTGCCAGTGCCCGCAGCCCCCTGAGGAAGCGAAATAGCAGGTTCACACTGTGAACCTGCTATTTCATTTCCCGCTTTTTTCTTATTTCGAAGTAACGTTTTGTTAATTCGAAATATGTTATTTCGAAATAAGGCGTTATTTTGAAACAAGTTGTTTCGACACAACTTGTTTCGAAATAACCATGTGTGTGTGAATACAGCCTAAGTCTCACATCATAAGACTTGTTTACTGGCCCTTGCGTCATTTTTGTGGCCCTCCTTTAAACTCTCTGCAGGCTAGTTGATGTATGGACACTAGAAATGGACAGTGTTCTAGTACTGGTTATATCAATGCTGTGTGTGGAACCAAGAACCCTTCCCTACTGCTACCCAACATTGCTTTTCGATATCTCCAAGAATTGCATTAATCCTTTTGCTGTAGCACTGCATTGAGAGATATTCAGGTGATTTTCCACCCCTAAATCCTTCTTTGTGTGGGACTGTAATTCGATTTTAGGCTGTTGAATTACAGAAGGGGAACACAAGTGATCACACAGAAAATTCCCTGCTGGGATCTCGTGTTCCCACTGCTCAGTTACTTCCTGATATGTATTGCACTGTGGGTAATAGGAGCAGGGGCATATCAGGAAGTAGCCATCCTCCACTCAGTCCACTCACTGCACATGGGTTGGCTGGCTTGGCACAGTGGGGGCTGGCAGTGCTCCAGCCGGAGGTGCTGTCACTATTGCAGGATAGGGGCTGGTCTGGGACTGGGCTACAGTCCCTTAATCTCCTGCCTTAATCTGGCTCCGTAGCTTGCATGTGACTAGTTCAAATGCATGGCTATGTCCACATGCAAAGAGTTGTTTTGAAATAAGTCATTTTGAAATAAAAGCCTTATTTTGAAATGACATTTAAAAATAATTTTTTTATTTTGAAATAAGGGACACCTTGAAATCGAAATAGCATGCCCTGCGTATGGACATGCTATTTTGATTCAGAAGAGGGGCAGCATGGGAGGTGTGGCAACATGGCCCTCTGCCAGGGCCATGTTGCCAACCAATCCCCTGCCTGGCTGTTACCTGGAGAGCCAGGCAGGGGAAAGTTGCCTCCAGAGCAGGGATCCCCCTGCCCTGCATCCTGCACTGCTGTGGGGGGAGGGAGTGTTGGGCACCCTGGGCGGGTAGGTTATGCTGGCTGCTGGGGCTGCCCTGAAGCTGGGCAGGGGGGGAGCCACAGCGCCCGGCTCTCCTGGAGACCACAACTTGGGGGGGGGGTTGAGGGGTGGCTGTCAGGCGGGCAGGAGCGGTAGCCCTCAGCTCTGCCCCACTGCACAGGCTCCAGCAGCAGCTGGAGGGGCAGCGAGTGTAGGTGCCTGCTCTGCCTGCCGCCTGGGCTTGGGGCTTGCCACTGTGCTGGGGGCCATGGGTGACGGCTTGTGCAGGGCCAGCAGCTCCCTCCTGAGCCCCAGTGAGGGGCAAAGCCGGCACCTGCAGCCTCTACCCGCCAGGACGGCATTTGCACATCCCCGGTGGGAGAAGAGTGGGGGTGCAGGCGGATGGTGCTGATCCCTGGCCAGGGTGCTGGGGGGGGCTGCCTTCCAGGGTGCCATGTACCCTGGGAAGAAGGTCAGACAGGTTATTTCAAAATAATAGTTATTTTGAAATAACGTGTCCAAACTGTGTTATTTCAAAATGACCCGTTTTGAAATAACTGCCATTTTGAAACGAATGGGATTTAATCTGTTTAGAAACAACATCTCTTATTTTGAAATGACGGAGCCCGTTGTTTCAAAATAAGAAAATGTTGTGTGGACCTAATCTTTTTTATTTCAAAATAACCAGTATTATTTAGAAATAAAAATAACGTGTGGACATACCCCATTTTATTGGTCTGTGATTATTTAACCAGGTCATTCAGATAACTTTTTATCAACAACTTGTCCTTCTCATTATTTACTACAATGTTCATGTTATCTGAAAACTTCACCAGTAAATATTTTATATAATCATCTAGATCATTGATGAAAATATTGAATAGAGTGGGACCAAGAACCAATCCCTGGGGGACCATGCAAGAAATGATCCCACTCACTGATTTCCCCATTAACAACTACATTTTGAGATCTGTCAGTAAGCCAGTTTGTAATCCATCTAAGTGTTCCCAGTTAGTTCCATGTAGTTCAAGTTTTTAAATCAAAATGGCTTGTGGTACTGAGTCATATGCCTTGAACAAGCCAAGTAGACTGTGTTAACACAATTGCCTTTATCAATAAGAACTGTAACATCAAAAAAAAAAAAGACCCGCCTTCCATCAAATCATGTTGACAGGCATTAATTAGATTTTTAGTCTCTGCAGTTTTGTTGATGGCCCCAAATTAACATTTCCATTATTTTGCCCAAGATCAAAGCCAGGCAAATTGGAATACAAGTTCCTGGGTCATCCCTTTTACCCTCATTAAATATTAGAATTATATTGGCAGTCTGCCAATGCTTTGGAATTTCCTGTTTTCTATTAGTGGTTCAGAGAGTTGTCCATTTACTTCCATTAAGGCTCTTGGAGGTAAATTATCAAGGTCTGTTGGTTTCTGACATTGCTTAGAGCAGTGTAACTCTGTTGAAGTCAGTGGTATTACATTAGTATAAAAACACTGTAAGTGTGATCAGAATTTGGCCCAGAAATTCCACTCCCTTGGAGGGAAGTGCTGTGCTTATCAACAGAACAGATAAAGCACATGTGGCAGCAGCAAGATTGGCTGCCCCCCACTACTCTACCAGTATACCTCAATCTTGACCTGAAAGAACTAGCTTCAGAGATGAAAAAAACTAATCTAATCTCTATCCTCATTCAGTTCCTGGCCTCTTTGCTGAGACTGTCAATAATGACACTAGTGTGGCTTTTTGCAATGGGGACAGGTGCTCAAATTCATTTCACAAAGTCCCCTGGAAAGCCCTCAGGTACCACAGAGTTCTGTCTGAGGTGGTTTACCACTACTCAGGCCACACTTTCTGAGTACCTGCCACATAAAATCAGTAGTAATAATGAAGACCCAAGTGAACTTTCACTGAGTTTTTGGCACTTCTAAGTTTTGGTGACAAAAATTTGGGGATGGGGGAGTTTTTGGTTTTGACTTTTAAAACTGTGTCTTCAGTAGGGGTTTATTGGGTCAAAGACAGTGTAACTGTTGTGATTTACACCCTCTGGGGTCAAGATACCACTAACCCTCCCTTTATTGCATCCATGGGTAGAGAACATTATAGTGGCTTCTTCTTTTTGACTGAGAATCAGTCTGGTTAGCTGACCTTGAAAGAAGACCAGTGTAGTGGCTCGCCCATCTGCTTTACATTCAGTAGGTCCTGCCTTCAAACCCCAGGGGGTTACAGCAGATGATCTCATGAGGTCCTTTCTAAATCTATGATTCTATTCTAAGAAGTTTGTTATTAAATTTGTGTTTGAATTCAGCTATTGGAATGAGTGGGACCTGGTTTCATTTAGCTTAGTCTCTCAGGGTGTTTTTATACATCAATGAAAATGGCTGGTTCAGGCCAGATGACTTGATCTCACGGGGCTAAGGATACTGTGCAGTTTCACTGCTAGGTTGACTTCTGGGACATTCACACCCCACATGGTCTCAGAGGCCAGGCTCTAGCCTGAATCCAGAGGTCTACATAGTAATGGAGCAGCCCTGCAGCCTGAGAACCTGTGAGTCAAAGCTGACTGGTACGGGACTGCCACAGGTGTTTAGTTGCTGTGTGGACATACCATATCAGAGTGGTAATTTCATGGCATCTTCAACTAACCCCCCCCCCAAGCAATACGTTCTATAATAACCAGTTCAATTCCAACCTGCGTGTCTTAGCTCTGAGAGCTCCAAGAGTTACTGGGCATACCAGCAGTCAGGACACCCCATCTTCCACCAGTTCATGGACAACTCAGTGCTAGAAGTGTGTTCCCCTTACACTTGTACACAGTGTATTTCAACAATACAAGTCTTATCTGGTAGCATTTCACAATTTCTGTGCCCGGGTATAAATAACCTGATGAGCTGCAAGGCCTGTGGAGAATCAGACACTCAGCCTGAAGGAAAGGTTAGTAACAAAGTGCCTTCTCATGACTAACAGGCAGACAAAAGAGATGTCTGTGGGCACAGCAAGAAAGAGGGGCTCAGTGCTGGATCAAGGCGTACAGGGACCTAGAACAGTATCCAAGCAAAGGGGCATAGATAGTCTCCACTGACCCCTCACCCCACCTAGCAGGAAACCCTTACCGCATGAGGAGTACCTGCCAGGAAACTGAGCCATCTAATTCCCTATTCTGCCTACCGGTAAACTGAGTTTTGGACCTCATCATATAAGGGATAAGACAAGTTAGCTCTGAAAATGGAAAAGGGGGTGGATATTAGGGTTTAACTACCCATAGAATAAGTATAACCAAATAGGGAGAGGCTCTGGTAAAGAAGGGATAAGATATTGTAATTAATGTTACTCAGGACTCACTTTGTTGGTTGCAAGGCAAAGGGGGAATGAATGGTCTAAATGCAATAACCAAATAAATCAGTCCTTTCCGAAACATGAGGCTCCATCTTTCATCATTCAGCTGTGTTGATTCAGTGTCTATATGTGTACACTTTCCCTGTACTGGTATTAATATTGATGGGAGTTGGGGGAAATTAGGAACTATAGTGGGGAAGGGAGCTATTGACCCATAGGTTGTAGGTGCTTTTGTAGATGGTTGATTCTCTTTGATCAGGTTTTGTTTTGAATGGGCAGTTCCTTTTGCACTTCACAGGTGGCAGGGGTGTTTTTTTCTTTAGTGTTTGAATATTGTAAAAGCACCTTGAGACTGAAGGATTGTGCTTCACATATATTTTAATTATCCAATTAATGATTGTCTGGGGCCATGACCCTCCACCCAGGGACCCATCATAGTTACACTATTCAAAATTATTTGAACCATTCCGTAGATTCAGAACATACTGCAAGAACCTTGCTTCAACAAGAGTTCTTGACTACTATTTGTCTATAACTGGAACATCCTTAACATTATGACTTTCATTTTCTTTTTTATAGTGGTAAATCCTGGTGCCACTTTTAATCATGGTAGATTATGGAAATATTCAGTTTCAGAATATTTCTCAAAATGTGTAATAGTCATAACACAGCTCTAATGTAATTGATGTTCCAAGGTAAACAAAGATTTTAAATGAGCATTGCCATCAATATTTGATTTTCATAGTATAAGTTCCAAATGTTTCTTTCAGAATCCATTTTTTTATTCTCTATATTCATCTCCTGATAACATGCCATTTTGTTCTTAAACGTGTTGTCTTATAGCAAAATTTTTATGAACAATTAGAATTTTGCCCTACAGAGACCAGGGATTTTATATAGACATTGTTTACCTTTGTCAATACAGTGACATATCTCAAATCTTTGCAATATTTGGATTATATTCTTACTGTTTCTTAAAGGAACACTGAGCATACTGTTATTATAAATGCTTTTCTTTTTTTCCCTGGCTGTTTAGAATTGCTAATTGTAAAGGAATTCAACAGTTAAACTACTGAAGATCAAAGAAGACAAAACTTTCTTTACTAGTTTAACTTTATAAGGAAATGCTGTTGTCCCATAGGACAATGATGCAGCACACAATGAAATTCAAAGGAACGAAATCAGAAGAAAAAGAAACTGTTTATTTAACGAGTGTGGACTTCATTGCAGCATGAGGGCACCAACTCAAATATTGTATTGGATTCTTAAAAGAAATGGATCATTTATGATCACTAATAACAAGATAAAGGTAATCAAGTCTCATAGCATAAAGCAGTGGTTCTCAACCTTTTCTCTGCTGGGGCACACCTTGATACCTTTAATTATTTTGAGGCACACCACAAATGCACTCATGAATATTCATGAGCTAATCCAGAACTTTTCAAGTAGTTTTTCAAAATGGCACACCTGCTCAGATGTGATGGCACATCTGTGTGCCATGGCACACTGGTTGGGAAACACTGGCATAGGGCACAAATAACCTTTGTAAAATAATTCTGTCACCCCACTCCCAGTCTCCATAAAAAACTTCATAGTTGATTAGATAAGGGGTGGGAAAATTTTTTGGCCTGAGGGCAACATACACTGTATGGTGGGCCATATGCAGTGGGAGGGGAGAGGAAGGGCAGGGCTTGGAGGGAGAGGGTTCATCCATCCCAGCCCTGTCTCTCCCCCCGCATTACAGCTACTGTACACATAAATAAAAATAAATAGATGCACATAAATAAATATAGATAAACATAAAACCTACTTGTTGTCCCTTTTTCTTTTCTTTTTTTTACACAGTCTTCTGCTTTTTGCACTCTCTACTTTTTTACACAGGTTTTCTGCTGTTCTCCCCCCCCCACACACACACACACTTTTGCGGTACTGTGAGAGGAAGAGAGGGAGTTGGGAAGGGGGATTTTTTTTTCCCTCACAGCTCATTTTCCCCATGAACAGTTTGGAGGGGAAGGCACTGGTGGCGGTGTGGAGGCAGCATAGGTGAGGTAGATGCTCTGGGCCCTGGCCTTTGGGAGGACTGGCTGCTGCACTCCAGCAGGATGCCATTTGGCCTGTGGGAGGAAAGGGTGGATCTGGGAAGGAGGGCGGCTGTGCCATGCTCCACCCAGAATGCCGCTGGGCTTGTCTGCAGGAGGATGGGGAGGAGCTGGGAGGGAGGTGGAGAGAGGCCACTGCACTTCAGCTGAGGCCCTGCTGTCCCATATAGTGGAAGAGGGGAAGGGCCACTCAAATAGATGTGATTGGTGGTCCAGATTAAAGGCTCAAGAAAGCTGTATCTGGCCTGTGGGCCGTAGTTTGCCAACCTCTGGGTTATATACATGAAAGTTTCCTTTTTATTTCCTTTGAGGCTGCAGGTATTAGCCATTCTTAGAGCGCAGGATTTCGTACTAGAGAGGCCAATGGTTTGCTCAAGTATGACAGAAGCTATCTGAGTAAATTGCTTTATACATGAAGTAGAAGATCCTTCTTTCCCCCCTGTGTTTCATAACAACCAAACCTGTTAGCATTACTATGAAAGTCAGCCCAGAACTAGGTCTACTGGCACGTCTTTTAGGGGTACAGGGCAGGATACAACACAACATTTTTCCATTTATGATGACTGCTCATTCCCCAAAATAGCTGACAAGCTTTTCAGCAAAATGACTCAGCAGAAGGCAGAAGAGCACTTACCCATCTGAATTTTGAGACAACCTCATTCCTAGTATAATGATTGTGAGGCAACCTGATTGCCATTGCTTATCCACACTGTTTATGATCAGATTTTCTAGACATACCACTGTAATGATCTGTTCACATATGCAAATCAGTGCTTTCAATTAAACAATGTAACTTTATTTAAAGATAATGAAGCATTTTCTTTATGGATAGTACATGATTCACTTCAGCCTATACTGTTTGCATCCTAATGAAATATTTCGACCTTATACAGTTTTACTTATCACACGGAAGGCTGCATTTTTCAGAATGTTCCATGCATACAAATGCTCATCTGACCTCTTTACTGGGGATGCAAACAAGGTCTGGGTTGTGCTGAAGAATGAATATCACCCAGATTTGTGGGTACTATATAATATATTAGGGGTTGCACTGTGTCCATCTATTGGTCCAGTTGTGCACAGCTTCACTACAGTATAGACATGCGTTAGCTAAAATGTGGTCTTTTCTGACTCTTCTGCTGGCAGCATACTGATACAAAACATGTTTGTTCTCTCCTTTGTTATTTCTAGCTAACCATCACTATGATCTCAACATCTCTTTTAGGCATGGTGGTATGGGCAGCCCAGGCCTTCTCCTGTGTGAGCATATGCTCTCTTACTCTAGCCTGATGGTCATTCTGAAGTCACACTTTTCTGGTCACAGAAGTTCCTGTACATACATAGAGATATCAGCCTAGCCATTGTATGATTGCCAAGAGTACTAAGCCTGGCAGCTATTGCCACACACATGGCTTTCTGTCTGAGCAGTATTCATCACATGAACAGGCCTCAATCATAGAATCACTGAATCATAGGACCATAGGGTTGGAAGGGACCTCATGAGGCCATCTAGTCCAACCCCCTGCCAAAAAAGCAGGACCACTCTCGCTAGATTATCCCAGCCAGGGTTTTTTCCAGCTGGGCCTTAAACATCTCCAAAGACAGAGATTCCACCACATCCCTAGGTAGCCCACTCCAATGTTTTACCACCCTCCTAGTAAGAAAGTTTTTCCTAATATACAGCCTTGACCTCCCCAGCTGCAACTTGAAACCATTGCTCCTTGTTCTGTCCTCTGTTACCACTGAGAACAGCTGAGCTCCATCCTCCTTGGAGCATCCCTTCAGGTAGTTGAAGGTTGCTATCAAATCCCCCCTCAGTCTTCTCTTCTGCAGGCTAAATAAGCCTAGTTCCTTCAGTCTTTCTTCATAGGGCTTGTGCTCCAGCCCCTTGATCATTTTTGTTGCCCTCCACTGGAGTCCTTCTAATTTGTCTACGTCCTTTTTGTAGTGGAGAGCCCAAGACTGAACACAGTATTCCAGATGCGGCTTCACCAGTGCCGAATAGAGGGGAATGATCACATCCCTCGATCTGCTGGCAACACTTCTTCTGATGCCATTGGCCTTTTTGGCAGCAAGAGCACACTGTTGACTCATATCCAGCTTCCCATCCACCATGACCCCTAGGTCCTTTTTTATGGTGCTGCTACTTAGCTGATCACTCCCCAGCCTGAAGCAGTGCATGGGGTTTTTCCTTCCCAAGTGCAGGACTTTGCACTTGTCCTTGTTGAACCTCATGAGATTTCTATTGGCCCACTGCTCCAATTTGTCAAGGTCTTCCTGAATCTTCTCCCTGTTCTCCAGCATGTCTACCATTCCCCCCAGCTTGGTGTCATCCGCAAACTTACTGAGCGTGCAATCAATCCCATCATCCAGATCATTAATGAAAATATTGAACAGAACTAGCCCCAAGACCGACCCCTGGGACACACCACTCTTTACTGGTTGCCAGCTAGGCATGGAGCCATTGATTCCTACATGCTGAAACTGTTGATCTAGCCAGTTCTCTATCCACCTTACAGTCCACACATCCAACCCATACTTTCTTAACTTTCTGATGAAAATGCTGTGGGAAACCATATCAAAAGCCTTGCTAAAATCAAAGTATATCACATCAATGGCTCTTCCCACATCCACAAATCCAGTCATCTCATCATAGAAGGGAATGAGGTTGGTCAGGCACGATTTACCCTTGGTGAATCCATGCTGACTGTTCCTGATCACTCTATTTTCCTCCAAATGTTTCAGGATGGATTCTTTGAGAACCTGCTCCATGACTTTTCCAGGGATTGAGGTGAGGCTGACAGGTCTGTAATTCCCTGGATCCTCCTTTTTGCCTTTCTTGAAGATAGGCACTATATTTGCTTTTCTCCAGTCCCCCGGCACCTCCCCCATTCGCCATGAGTTTTCAAAGATAATGGCCAGCGGTACTGGTATCTCATTGGCCAACTCCCTCAGCAACCTCAGATGCAGGTTGTCCGGCCCCATGGACTTGTGCACAGCGAGCTTCTTTAGGTAGTCCCTAACCTGACCTTCTGGCACCAAAGGCCTCTCTTCTTCTCTCTAATTTGCCATACCCAGTGTAGTGGGCTAGGAGCTGGCCCTGCCTGTGAAAACTGAAGTAAAAAAAGCATTGAGCACTCCAGCTTTTTCCTCATCCTCAAAGAGCCTTATCTCACTTATAGATAGCTTACAATGTGTGTCTATTGAGCGACTACACAATATTTGGATGTACACACTCGATGCTTCCTGAATAGTGAATGGAACCTCCAGGCAACAAGCAGCTGATCTCCTAGTAATTACATAAGAGGGGTAATCTTTAAGGAGACTAGATGAAACATGCCCATTTTAATCCAGCACAACAAATTCCTTGGTTAGCTTAACACACCACATGTTTTAGCTCAATTTGTTACAAAGCCTCCAAGTGGCATTCCAGTGCTCCCAAATTCTTGTCTCCTCCTTCAGATACCTGTTGATTAAAAACTGGGGCTAAACCTCTTTGGGGAAGAGACCATATCTTTTTCTGTATTTTTATGGTTCTTAACCCAATGGGCCCTGATTCTGACTGGAGCCTTTGAGAGCCATTGTAGTAGAAATAACAGCAGATCAGAGACTCCCTGTGAAAGAGAAGAGTGGTGATGTTTGAGAGGCATTACTTTCAGAGATTCTGGGGACTGACTTCAATGGAGCTGAAGTTTTTCAGCATCTCTGATTGCCAAGAGCTAGCTAGAGTAGGGACAGAGATTGACAGGAGATGATTTTGCTGTTGCATTATGCAGGCCTGTGTTTCTTTTAGTGATGTTTGGCTGGTATGGATTGTTCTGGTTAATGGAGTATGTTTTGCTAAGTACCAGTATAATTGCTACCATGCTGGAAGGGGTGGTCACTGCCATGAGCGTAATGAGCTACCCCTATTCTCTGCCACTAGGAGCACTGAATAAAGACATTTTAGCAACCAGCCAAGTGCCCAGGCCACTATCAGTTACTGGACTCCTAACTGTTCAGCTAGCTGCTTTTAACCATTTTCAGGTTTTTGCAGGAGCTTATTACTACCTGGATTAACAGGCATTAATTTTAGCTCAAATAACAGAAACTCTTATGCTAGATCTGAATGTCTAAGATTCAGTGCCTGCTGATGATGACCCTCTCGCAGGGTTGCAGCTTTAAATAATGTAAGAAAAGTTTAAAGTGAGATACATATAGGCTTCAAACCAATGCACAAAAACTTCAGGTCCAAAATCCTACTTTTTATACTTGGATGCATGTTGCATTCTGAAACAGGACATTTATGTTGCCTGGGCAAGAACTGGATCTATTTTGTATGTTGTATGGCAGTGAGCTCATGGTTCACTCTTCACAAACTCTGCTGACTCAGGCCTATGAATACTGAATTACTGAATACAAAGTAAAACAGCTCCAAAAGAAGAGCTTGAGAAAACTCTACCCTGGAATGGCCAGTAGCTCAGTGGGTCAGGTGCTATCTACCTGTTTATGGGTGAAACCTGGGTTCAAATCGTGCATAGCAGGGGCTTTTATCTGAATGTCCCTCAGACCATGTGAGTCCTCTGATAACCATGCTGTTGGTTCTTCTGGGCTGTTCTGTGCCTTGTGGGAGAAAGGGCTGACATAGTTTACCTAATTCCAGAAACACCTTCACGCTTCACAATCCCAAGGGGAGGAAAATGTTTATCTTTGGCATGCCAGTAAGGTTCAGAGCAATGGAAGTCAGGTACTTAAATATCTTTATGAATCTGGGTCCTATGTCCCAACTCTTTCCTACTCTTGGCTATCTTAGGTAGCTTCCTGCTCAGATTTCTGGCTTTTGTGGATCCCAGTCTTAGGCAGTTAACTCACTCCCTACATCGTATGGGGAACCTACGTGTCTTGCTCAGAGCTGAGAATGTCACTGGCCTAGGGCCAATGTTCCCTGTAAGCTGCACAGTTGAGCAATCATGCAGAGGCTGACTCTCAGTAGCGAAGGGAACAGGGAGCTCAGTGCAGCCGGCACCCTACCTGGCCCTGGATATGCTCCTCCCCTGCTGACACCAGGCAGGGGCTGGGGGAGTAGGCAGCTTAAAACCCTTCTCCCACCCCTCCCAGCATGCGCTCAGGACCGGAGTGCTCCATCTGTCCCTCCTCTCAGACCAGCCACAGGGAACAGTTGGAGGGGCAGCCCTACCTGACCCTGGACATGTTCCTCTGGACAGGGCCAGGCAGGGGCTGGGGGGTGGGGAGTAGGGGGTTAAAATCTCCCGCCCCCTGAACATGCACTCAGGGTAGAACTGCTTCATCTCAGCAAAGCACCAGCAGATCAGCATTGGTCAGGTAAGGGAAGGGGCAGAGAGCCGATGGATGGGCAGGGTCCATGGGGAAGGCCCAGGGATTGGGGGGTAGGGGAGTGGTTAGGAACAGATCAGGCTCTGGGGGCTGGCGAGAGCCAGGTGGAAAAGGGGTCAGGACCGAGGGAGATGGCATCTGCCGGGTGGGTTGTGGGGAGGGTCAGCCAGTCAGCAACATGGCAGGGAAATCCTGGGGCCCAACCCCAGCAGGAGCTCACTCTGTCTCAACAGGGGAGGGGGGAAGCAGCTGGCCAGACCCTGGTGGAGAAGCAGAGGTGGCTTTTGAAGGAGGCACCTGGTGATATGCTGCCTTCTACCCCAAAATCTGCAAGCTGAGTCTACATCAGTTGGCAGGAGGCTTGCTGTGACTCTAGCGGCTGCAGATTCAGGCAGTCTGGGAGTGGGGAGGAGCTCAGCTGAGGCCACCAGCTGGCCTACGGACAAAGGGCAGAAGTTTAAAAGCTGCCTCCAGTTGAGCTCTGGGGCAGCTTTTTGGACAGTTAAGCTGGGGGAGCTGGAGTTTACAGGGGGAGAGGGGACACTGGCAGTGGGGAGCCAGGGGACTGGGGCTGCACAGGGAATCCAGGGCATAAAGGGAAATAGGGGCTTCAGAGGAGGTTTGGTGGTAGGAGGCAGACTTACTTTGAATGTAAATGTTTAAAAACTCAGCAACTTTCAATCAACGCAACTTACCAGCAGATCAAGTACTGGTGTTGCAGAATGTCTGGCATTTGCTAGAGCAGCTATTTTAAAAGTGGTGTTACCTGATGGTGCAGGTAATGTCTGGAGACGTGAGGGTTTAAATAGCCAGTTAAAAGTGAAGTGGAGGCAATTGCCCAATCTACCTAAGGCTAGCTAGAGTTATGACCAGGAACACACACATCCAGTTCTTCCCAACTATTAAGGGGACTTGGAACACGAATACTGTAAGAATTGAAGTGGTGATTTGAAATTGTTCTTTTCTTTCCACTCTGTGGAAATCCTATTGTTTATTTCCTAGTTCATTCTTTACATAACATTTGTGATATTGTGGAATGTTGCATTCTGGGTAGGGTTACCAGATGTCAGGCAAAAGGAGGACATGTCTTCCTTTTTAGCTTCATGTCCTTCTTTTTATCTTCATGTCCTCCTTCTGGTAGGCATTTTAAAATACCTGATTTTTGTCTGGCTTTTTACTTATAGGGGTTAAAGTATGCTGGAATGCCACAGAATACCTTATTTTTAGGGGAAAGCATTACAGGGCCCCCTAAAACAGGAGAATATTACATTAAAATACTGCATTTTCTCCATGTGTCCTCCAATGTCCTCCTTTTTGTACTTCCCTGTCCTCTCCAGGCTTTGGTGTCTGGTAGCCCTAATTCTGATGTTTTCTGCTGACTTGGAAGGATTCTCTTTACTAAAATGGGTTGATATTTTATGAAACTTGATTTATTTTTGGTTGTTCCTTGAAATTTTATAAGTTGGAAATGTGGTCACCATGATAATCTGGCATTGTTATCTGTCATGACACTTATTTCATTTGTAGGATTGTATTGTGAGGTTTGACAGAAAAGGGATTATTAATAATAAAGAATAAGGATGGATGGATGGCAGCTTCAAAGACAGATGAGTTAGATAATAAAAGGATGTACATGTCAGCTACTGGAAAAAAGAGGGGGAGGAAGGGGGCCAATGCATAGACAGTGCAAAAACAGTCCAGTTTACTCTCTAAATTCTTAAAGTGAACAGATGATATTTCTTCTAGAAAAGAAACTGAAAGTTCAGGCCAAGAGTATGGACTGCACATTAGCAGGACAAACAGAGTGATCTGTCCTGATATGTGTTAGCTTCCAAGACCTTATTTCTTGTTTTAGCCACAGAAAAAGTAGGAAGGTGAGCATTTTGATTTTTAAAAATATAAGTATTATGCTTTTAGATTATAAAAAATCTTGTAAAATATTAAAAAAATAAATGTCATGCTTTTTATTGTAATGAACAAGGAGTCCTTTGGCACTTAAAGACTAACAAATTTAAGCATGAGCTTTTGTGGGAGAAAATCCCACTTTTTCAGATGCTTTGAAGATGGGGGATCTTACAGAATAGAAGGAAATAAATGCAGGGAAGTGTGGCTATATCTACACTGCTGTGGATATTTCAGAATAATTATTTTGAATATTTCTTCTGAAAATAATCAACTCATCTTCCTGTGTATTCTGTTCACCAGTGTTTGAATCTTTACAATTGTTTTGATTTGCTGTCACAGTGTGACCTGTTCCCATGATTTACAGACTTGCTTGCATTTATTTCCTCCCATTCTCTAAGTTCCCCATTCTTCAAAGCACCTGATGAAGTGGGATTTTCTCCCCCAAAAGCTCATGTGATAAATAAATTTGTTAGTCTTTAAGTGCCACAGGACTCATTGTTTGTTTTGATGTACATTTGACAGTCATGTTCCCACTTATCAGTACCATATTATTTGTCTTATACTCCTTTTCCTCTTTTAAATTCATTATACAATCCCTTTTCTAGTTCAGAAAGTACCATGTTCCACTTATAATGTGCTCCCCCAAAGCTATAGATTTTTGCTTACATCTTTTAGGTCTTTCTTTGCACTAAGATCCTTTGTTCATCATTTACTCCTACTTATACATTTTGAGGTTTTGCCCTGTGTGCACATTGACCACTTAATTCCCAGCATTCACCATATACTGGCTTAACATTTCGTTCTTCACTTTTTCCAGTGACTTCAGCTGAAAAGCTTAAAGGAAAAGGGCTTTCACCACAGCTGTCTGCAGTACACACAATGGTGATGGGATGAAGGCACCACAAACAACTCAAAGCCTTTGATTGTGGATTGAATCAAGCTTTCTCAAATTCACTTTTGATGTCAAAGGTCAGGCATAGCAACAATGGACATTATTAGAATTCTGTACAACATTGCCATCACTTTTTTATCTATACCCCAGTAAGTTCCAAAAATACCATTAAATAAGTTGATTTGGCCTGTATATTTATCACTAATATTTCCATTGTGGTCAGTGAAAGTGAGCTTGCTAGCTAATATTACATCTAAATATTGTAAGATTTTAACTGTATTTTTAGTTTCTTTTAATGGCACTTATCAACCAGATATTTGGCAGAATAGACAGCATCATCAGTCCACTCCAGCCCAGTCTCCATAGATCACCTGCAAGAGCTCCAAGGACCAAAGTTAAATCATTGCTGTCATAGAACAAACACAAAAACAAAAACAAAAAAAAAAGTGAGAGAGACTCAAAAACACAAATCACAAATGCAGCATGGTAATAAAAAGACTATAACAGAAACTAAGGAGATAGAAAACTTGGCAGAGAAAAACTAAGCATCATTCAGACCTGAGGGGCAAACTGTTTCTAGAGCAAAATTAAAATAATTAAGGAAGGACTGGCTAAACAAAATAACAACAAAAAGGAGCAAACATATTTAAACATGTTATTGGCTTCACTTCCGAAATATATATAGCAGTTCATAATGCCTAAAAAAGCAAAAATGGGTTAAGGCTGTGTAATGGAGTGTCTTCCCCATACTGGATCAGAATTGGCACATTTATTAAGAAGCTCTAAAAAATAATAAAAGGACTGATCACAAATAAGCAATACAATCCTATCCACACAATTTCTCACATTTTCTTTATGTATGTTCCCATCTTCTAAAGGTGAGCAGAAGTTACAAACAACCAAAATGCCACAACCTAACCCACAAAAATCAGCTTTACATAAGCTTCACATTCATAGCACAAAATGTCAAAGCGCAGAGCACACAGTTTGTGGCAAGATAACTGCAGTGACATCAAGAAATGCAAAGCTAATGAAAGTTTTAAGCAGTCACAGCTAAATGAATTAATTGCAACTGAAACTACAGAATCTGGAGAGCCGCAGTATGTCAAATTGGGTCAGCTATTTTCTTACTCTGAGGACAGTGGAATAGTATGCTTATCATGTGCAGAAGCCAAGTCCAGCTGTGACTTTGCTGAAGGAAAGTCGTGAGGTTCACTGAAGACTGACTATTTGAAGAGACATCTCAATCAGAAAGTCCACCTGGAGGGAGTCTGCAAACTGCGAAGAATTAAGCTAAAAAGTGGAATAAACCATTTAATGATGGATTCACCTGCTGGCAGGAAGACTAGAATGGATTTCAGTGAGCAATAATGTAGCCAAGCTGAACAGGTGAAGATACTGACAGACAATGTACTCCTTGGCATTTCCATGAATACTTCAATGCTGACCATTGTAGCCTGGAATAACCACATGGCAAAATATGTTACACTTCCAGAAAGCTGGCACAGTAAGAATTATGCATTTGAATTTGTTGAATGTATTAGCCATGTTGTGCAGTGAAATGTAATGAATGAAATTTGTGATGCTGCATATCACACATTGATTGTAGATGAAAGTACTGACATTTCCACAAGTAAAATGTTGATTATGCACATGCAGTATCATTCTTCCAGAGCCCAGAGTTACAAAACAATGTTTGCAGGAATTGTGCAGCTAACTGTTTGTGGCAGTCAATCAATTTGTACAGCTATAAAACAGTTCTACACTCACAACAAACTGAATCTGCAAAGAATGGTAATGTTCATGTCAGATGACGCTTCAGTTATGTTCAGCAAACATAAAGGAGTTGCAGCATTACTGAAGCAAGAAATTCCACATCTCAGTGAACAGCATTGCGTAGCTCACCAGGAAGATCTGGGCATTGACGATGCCTGGAAACATGTCTATGATGAGGGACATAGATACACTACTTCGCACCATCTACACAACATTCTCCAAATCATCAGTCAAAAGATCACAATTTAATGAACTGGCCAAAATTGTTGAATGTGATGCAGTCACCTTTAGACCACTGAATGAGGTCAGATGGTTGTCACAACATTTTTCAGTAAAGGCATTGATTAGAAATCGTGAAACATTGGTCCAATATTACTCAAAGGAGATTGCTGAGGAAAACTATCCTATGGCCAAGTACTGCTTGAAGATGTTACAGAATTCACAAATCCATGTCTCAATTGCAGTTCTGAATGATGATTTGGCTGAACTGGCAGAATTGTGTTCTGTGTTCCAGAGGAGCTGCATAACACCACTGGAGGCTATAGAGTTTGCTAACACCAAGTTAAGGAAGCTGAGAGCACAGTATTTGGGTGATGCTGCATACTTTAGCATGGAAGTGAAAGGAATTATTGCCAGTACTGAATGTGAAGTAAATACTGATGCAGTCCTATGCTTTATTCAGTGAGTTTGTGACCATCTTGGGGATCATTTCCCAGATGGTGAATTGAAAGAATGGGTTGCATTTGATATGTCAGCGTTAAAGCATGGACAACCCGATTACACGTTTGGTAACAAAGAAGGGCAGAATCTGGTACTATCTACAACACAATTCTGAAACTGCCACCTCCCCCTCATTGTCAAGGGTCTGCTAATGAACCAGAATTATCAGATGTCACAACTGGTGCAATGAAAATGAACATGACAACAGAGTACAATGAATTCAAGTTTGTTGTGCTGGAAAAGGTAATGGCTGGTCCATTAAAAATGTTCCTAGACATTGTCACCTACACACTGACAGAAGATAAGTTCCCATTCCTGGCCCAGTTGGTTGATATATGTGGCACATTTCAAGCATCTATTGCAGATGCTGAATGAGGCTTCAGTCTAATGAATAATATAAAGACAAGAGCCTTGTAACAGGTTGGATGTTTCTCATCTAGACCCGCTAATGCACATTAAATCATATCTAGCTGCTGGATTTGAGGTTGACCTTGACTGTATAGGAATTCTGGAAATGTGACAAAGACAGGCATCAGACACTGAGGTGCTGATGAATGTGGAAGAGGCTTGCTAGGCAGCATCATTGTTTCACATTTGTTTAATAAAAATGTTAAACTGAAATTCTGTAGTTTTATTAATTTACTAAAGTTTGAACAGAAAGACAACATCTATGCAATGTACCCTCTTTAAGCTGATGATGCAACTGAGCAAGTTATGGATGGATTTGGGGAGCTGATGGGCAGTGGCCTAGGGGCCCAATCCCAGGTCAGGAGGGAACTTGCTCAGCTGCATCCATAAGTTGCTTAGCTGCATCACCAGCATAGAGGGATCATTGGTTCGGACTTGTAATTTCTAAGTACTTCTGCAAATCTGGCTTACTCAGACTACCATTATCGAGTATTATCTGGGGATACTTTCTCCATGGCTTTGATATATCTAAGGAAAGACTATTTTATGTGAACATGCCAAAGTTTGTGAAGCCAGTGCACAGGCTAGCTAAAAATATGCATTCAGTGGGTACCAGGAAACCAAACCAAACACCAGTAGCAGCAATCTAGGCACCAGTTAGTCAGTGGACCATTGGTTTGTGAGGGAGTCAAAGAAGACAAACCCTGTGGAAATAGCCCTGGCCAAGTCTAGTTGTCAACAGCTCATTAAAAGGTACACAGATCAAGAAAGAAGAACAGTTTAACCTTGGGCGGCTTGCATATCCTTTTACTTCCCTTATCTATTCCAGAGTATGTGGTTCAA
This sequence comes from Podocnemis expansa, assembly GCA_007922195.1. Classification (NCBI taxonomy): domain Eukaryota; kingdom Metazoa; phylum Chordata; order Testudines; family Podocnemididae; genus Podocnemis; species Podocnemis expansa. The sequence goes on from ML682060.1 coordinate 34,534,275, forward strand.
TATTTACATGCTCTGCTCTACACTTCATAGCTTACTTTTCTTATAACTGAAAATTTGTAGGCACACAATGACATTTAGGAAGTGAGTGTGTCTAGCATATAATTTCTAACTATTATATATGTACAATGTATGGCCATTGCTTTACATGTCTGTTGTTCTGGGTGAAAATCAAGTGTGTAATCTTCATTGGGTATGTCTACACTGGAGCCTTAAGTTGACTTAACCTCTCTTAAGTTAACTTAAGGAAAGACATGTCCACATTGAACTTTTGTTAAGTCAACTTAAGCACTTAAGTTTTCATTCCTACACCCTTTAGGATCCATCAACCCTTAACCAGGGTGGTGGGGCTACTCAGGGAAAACCAGGATTTAAAAAATCCTCTTCTAAAGCTGTGTTCAGACGTGAGTTTTATTTTGAAACAACAGCTGTTGTTTCAAAATAAAATTTCTCATGTCCACACGACGTACCATTATTTTGAAACAACAGGACCCGTTGTTTTGAAATAACGGCCATTGTTTCGAAACTGTTAAACCTAGCAGGAAATCGAAATAGCGTTCAGACACGTTGTTTCAAAACAACACTATTGTTTCGAAACAACTGTTTTGAAACAACATGTCCAAACGGCCTTATTTCAAAATAACCATTTTGAAATAACAGCCGTTTCAAAAGCAGGCTTTCCCTTAATTCTAATTAACATTTTCTTAATTTGAATTAACTTATTTTGAAATAAGGACTTTATTCTGAAATAACTCATTTTGAAATAACTTATTTTGAAATAAAAGTTTACATGTGAACATAGCCTAAATGACCAGAGGCAGCTAACAGGGGAGTTTAGTAATAGAACTGAATGTGGGGGAGGTGGTAAATACACCTCATTAACATTCTGTAAACTAAAAAAAAAGCTCTCCACCCCTCAACTCTTAGACACTCCCTGGAGGTGGGGGGCAAGCAACAATGAAAGAAAGCTGCAGGGAGGTAATCATACATTATGCATTCAGTGCAATTAAGTGAGTGGGTTACATAGGTGTGTGTTTGGTTCAAGGATCTCATGGTCCTCGGAAACCATGCATGGGCTTTGGAGATCAGGGTGGTTGAACTGGAGGAGCTAATGCAGACGGAAAGACACGTAGATGAGATTTCCAGGACACAGAAGAACAGTCCCATCCCCTGGTCTGACAGCCTCTGTACTGCTGAAGAGGATGAAGGTATCAGGGAAGGAGGACATCAAACTGGAAAAAAGGGAAACAATCCCGTATTTGGGACCCTCCTTCCATATGATGTCATGGTATCCTCTGACACTGAGGAGTCTTCTCCAGGACAGTGAACTCCAGTTATTGGGAAGAGACAGATAATAGTAATGAGGGACTTGATCATTATAAACTTAAATTGCTGGATTTGTGATGAGTGGGAGAGCCACATGGTGATTTGCCAGCCAGGTGCAAAGATTGCAGATCTTTTGAAACATCTAACCAGATTGTGTGTAGTGCTGGAGAAGAGCCAGTGGTCATGCTTTCCTGTCTGTGCTACATTAGCTCAATGGCCAAGGTCTTCTGAGGACAGTCCTTACACTCCACACCCTCCTTTTTCATCTTGTGGAGGCTGCCTTCCTCCCATGCTCCAAACTGCAATATGGGTAACCAATGCAGAGGAGAATGGGAGTGGCTTATGCTTCTTTTCCCCTGTGTGTGGGTGTAATGTGCCCTCTGAAATCAATGGTATTATCTGCAATGTGACTGCTTACAGGGTGAGGTACTAGTTCATGTGACAAATGATAACTTAATCTGACCTTGAGAATATATGCAGTGTGATTTTTTTTTCTTCAACACCATATACCACAATGCCAGCATCAGTCATTTCCTATTCCCTCTTTTGGATTTACATCTCTACTTTGTAAGCAGAAAGATAGTAAAATACTGTAATTTCACTCATCCTGAATACCAACCTCATAGAATACTCTTCTCTGAGCTATTGTAAATCTCTCTTCACTGTTATAGGTGGCGTATTTTTGGTGCAATATAAGGTGTAAACACTGAGAGTGGAACCAAACCTTCCCTTACAGCTGTTTCCTCTATTCTGCTTTCATTACTGACAAATTTGCAGCCAGGCTCACCACCTGCTCCTTAAAAATTACATTCTATGTCATTTCTTTAATTTAAATGTGTAGTTAAATTTCTCTCCAATTACAAGTTCTAGCTTTGATTCGCTCTCAGAATACTTCCTGGTACATCTTTTCTTAATGCACTGGCAAATATAGATGATTACACATGGATTTTCTATCAGCACAACAAATTGTTGAACTAAACATCTGTGGATGTTGCAAAACAAAATGTATATGAAACCATCCACATGGTGCAGCTGTTAAAAAGTAAAAGATCAGGAGATCTTCCTTGCTAAAGAAATGTCCTGGAATACTTTTATATTGTTCAGCGTTCATTAATAGCACCACGTGTTGGTCTCCCAGTTTATGGCAAAGGAAACCCATTATTTACTTTAAATTAAATTGTCATATAAATATAGGAAACTTATAATAAACTCTAGGAGGGGTGTGGTGAAGTCACAGCCTAGCACTAAAACATTTGTCCACAGCCACACAAAAAACTGTGGCAAAGTCAGGAATAGAATCAAGTTATTATGAATACCATATGCCCTACTTGTAAAAATACTTCTGCTCTTTAGTTAAGTACATTTTAAATATCCCAAACTTTTAAATACAAAATCTGAAGACAGTTGCATTTCCTAATATTAAAAGGAATCTGTACTATTGCATGAAGATTTTCTTATTTGATCTAGCACCAAGCAGTAAAGCCCATTTTACCTCCATTTTCAGCCATCCTCTTTCGCCAGAACTCAATGGCATCTCTCCCCTGCTAGTCCAAATAGAGAATTATCACTCCAGAATCTGGTAAGGTTCACCCCTCCTCTCTGAGGGTTTGTTTTCCTTCTTTATATCCAGCCACCAGGTCCAGATCTTCTTACCAAATATATGACCCTCCAGCTCTTGCATAGCTCTTTGCTCTCAGACCGGGGGATGGGACTGTTCTTCTATGTCCTGAAAATCTCATCTATGTACCTTTTGGTCTGCATTAGCTCCTCCAGTTCAACCACCCTGATCTCCAAAGCCCATACATGGTTTCTGAGGACCATGAGATCCTTGAGTAAATGATTATTTTACAGCAATAGGATTCTATCAAAAAAAGTTTTAAAAGGATTTACAAGGAAGAGGCATGTGAAAAGTACAGAATAATTAGAGAACTCAAAATCAAGCATTTATTTAATACGTTATTGGTTACCTCACCTATTTGTACTTCAGTCTCCTCAACTTTAAAATGCGGATAGTAATACTGCCTTCCTTTGTGAAGCACTTTGAGGGCTAGAAGATCTAGGTTTTATTGTTACCTTAAAATCCCAAACATGAAATACATTTCAAATGGCATATGACAAGTGTGTTTAATGTTATGAAAATGTATGGAGGTAATAAATCGATAAATAAATAAAGTTTTCTAAATGATAATTATTAAAGATAAATCATGATTTTGTCACAAACCTCATTTAAGAAGCAGCATTTTGTTTTGCTGCCTTAGGAGCAGATCAGGCAATGCACTGTAACTGAGACAGACAGTCTGTCTATACAGTTTACATCAATGTAATTAGCAGGGTTCCATCCTGCGCCATGGAAGCCAATGTGACTTTTGGCACAGTCTTCAGTGGGAACAGGACTATGCCTATGGTTTTCAGTTTTATACATTTAGTGCTGTGCAGTGGCCCCACATTCGTTTCTGTTTGTTTGTGCAGTCCTTTATAGTTATTTTGAAAGTGCTTGAAATTCTCTCAAAAAACACATTCAGCACTTCAGTACTTCAAGGAACATTTCCCAGCATATTTACTGATCATTGAACTATAGAACTATGATTACAAAACAGTTTTAATACAATTTCATGTCACTTGAAAAGATTAATGTGAGCATATAATATGTCTATAATGCCTACAGCAGTATGGATCTGCAAATTTCTCCTTCACTTGTGCCCTCTTTAAGATACATCAGTTTCCTAGACCTAATAGTAAAAGTCTAGTCATAAAATGCTCTGTAAGGGTTCTTCTCTAGAGCTATTCTGGGATTTTTCCAATTAAACTGCAAAAAAAATTACTGACTCTATAAAGGTCACACTTTTCATCTTCTCTTCCGTAACACCACAATGTCAAAGAAGTGTTTGCAATGTTTCCATGCTATGGGATCATATTTTTCCTGACAATCTTTTTTTTTTTTTTAATTATTTCTTTATAGTGTAAATGGTGAAAAACAAAACCAAAATCAAAACAAAATGCTCGGAGAGAAAAAAGATTGTTTTGAGAAATCAGCTAAATCAATACCAATAATTTAGTATTGTTCATACAGGATTGTGATGAAGACCCACACTGGTTTGAACACAAATTTAGATTCTCTAAATCCCTTCTGCATTGCTTGGATAATGGCTCCTACAATTTATGATTGCCAGTGTCCTCTCTGTCACTTGTTACTATGCAAATGCATCTGGCCCTCTTGCTGAAAATTAAGGAAACAGGCTGTAATCCAACTGTCGCCAAAGGAGGCCCGCTTTGAGACTTGAATGTGTATGGTGCTATTGGGGAAATATCATAAATAACCCAGAGACTTCTGTAACTAACAGTACTGATGAGACAGAGACAGAATTGAGTGGTAACTCATTGAACCTGCTATCATATGCATAGGAAATCCCACTGAGTAATGGAGGTATAATACATTAGACTTGCATATCTTGCAACCTGGCTTCATTTTCCTCCAAGCTGTGTTCAAAAGCATTCTTTGTGGGAGGCTCTTCAGCCTCATTTAGGATGTAGTATGAGAAACCAGATAATAGCTGCTGCCAGAAAAGGCAGAAGCTGAAGCCACATGGTATTCTGTTGTAATTGGTGCATTATTTTGAATGGGAAAACGATCTGTTATTTTCTAAAAGATTTGTTTTTCAGATTTATAACTTCTTTGTGCTGTAAATTGAGCCTTATAGAGAAGCTTAGAGTAGTTAGTATTGACTGCAACTAAAGCATTTAACCGATATGTTTAAATGAATTAGTACTTTCAGCTAAGCAATACTTCTACAGTCTTTTAAACTACGAACAATTTCTCACAGAAGCTATGTTTTCATAAACTACATGAATAGATTTGAAACTGAGTCCCATCTGTATTTGGAATTTTCCACCTCTAATTGAAGCCTTTGATTATGTGTGCATTTTACCTCCATTTTCAGCCATCCTCTTTCGCCCGAACTCAATGGCATCTCTTGCCTGCTAGTCCAAATAGAGAATTATCACTCCAGACTCTGGTAAGGTTCACCCCTCCTCTCTGAGGGTTTGTTTTCCTTCTTTATATCCAGCCACCAGGTCCAGATCTTCTTTCCAAATGTATGACCCTCCAGCTCTTGCATAGCTCTTCACTCTTATTTCTTCCCCATAAGGCCTGATTGGGTCACAGGGCCCACCAGTCACATGACTTGATGCATTTTCTATACATGGAGAGGCAAGCTAATTGTGTGACAGGTGGGGCTCAGGCCATTTCCACTTAAAGGAGTTAGCCACCCTGTGACGGCAACCAACATGAAACCTCAGTGTGGATCCTTGCATAAGAATCTGCAACCACCAAGTGTCAAACTGGTATGCCTGTGTAGATGTGAGATTTATGGAAATTATAGTCAATATAATCAACTTTATTCTGTTTGATAATGCAGTACTCAGCAGATGGAAACTGCTCTTGTTCTCCTACAGTGTGTGAATGAAGAAGGCCCTGGGAAAGTGTAGCCAGTTGTTCTGAAGGAGTAACAAGAAATGAGACCATCTCTCATGTATTAATCAGTTTACTAGATGGAAGAGATATAAAATGAATATACTATGGCACCTGCTTTGCTTTTGTATCAAGAAATACATAATACCACATATTGTTCTTATGAAAGAGGGAAATAATGGCTTGCCCATTAAGGGACATTGAAGTGGGAAAGAAAGTCTCTGTTGAACAAGTGGATCCAATGCAGATAACCAGCCACAGTGTTACCTCAAGCAAATTTTCAGGGCTTATATTGCTTTTTCCTTGTCTACTAGGTGCTTAGTGTGGTCTGCCTGGGGGACATTCCAGGGATAATGTTAGAGGTTTCTATTTACCTGGGAAATTCCTTAGCTTACCTCAATTACTCCTGGGAGACATGGATACAGCCATCCATTCAAGGATTGACACTTCAGATAGTAAATTCCTTAAATACAATTTGTTCTTTTTATTTTAATACAATTATTTTAATACAATATTAATACAATGGGATTTAAAATCATAAAGGCATTTAACATCACATGTACGTAAATATCTGGTAGACAAAATACAAAGCACAAGCTATTAGAAACTATATGGTAGTACTATAAAACAACACTAATATAATTAATTGATTAATTGATTGATTAACATTCTATTATACTTAACAACATAAACTTTAATTATCTAACATTCAGCAAATGTGGATCCAACACTTGCTGAGTGGGTAGAGAAGAGATTCACTGACATTTTACAGCTGGCTATTTATAACTAGTTGTTTCAGGTAGCTTAGGGTGAGAGAGGACATCAAAGTAGATAGGGGAGGTGTTAGGAGTGAACAGAGAAAGAGTGAGAAACTATTTTCCACTTACAAACATCAGATTTCCTTACTATTTCATTTCAAAGTAAAACTATTCTAAAACCAAGTTCCAAAGGGGCAGCCGTGTTAGTCCAGTAAAACGAAAAAATCAAGGAGTCTTGTGGAATTTAAAGACTAACAAATTTATTTATCACATGAGCTTTCGTGGGAGAAAATCCCACTTCGTCAGAGGCTTTGAAGAGGGGGAACTTACAGAATGGGATGAAAATAAATGCAGGGGAGTATAAGACATGGGATCAGGTCAGACTGCAACAGCAAATCAGAGCATTTGTAAAGATTCAAACTCTGGGAAACAGCACACAGAGGGAGAGTGAAGTCAAATTATCTGTTATAATGGGAAAAGAATCCATAGTCATGATTAAGTCCTGCTTTCACACAATCTAATTTGCATATTAGTTGGATTTCAGCTGTTTCTTTTTGACGTCTTGATGTCCCATTGATTTTCTTGAGGAGCATCGTTAACAAATGATCAATGAAGTGATTAGGAAGATGGAAGTGCTCAGCAACCATTTTTTTGGGGGCGGGTATGTGTTGAGATTTCTGACATCAGTTTTGTGCCCATTTCTTGTTCTGCATAGGGACTATCCTGTTTGTCCTATATATAAGGTGCGGAGACGTGACTATGGATTCTTTTCATATTATAACAAGTAATTTTGACTTCACCCTCCCTCTGTGTGCTGTTTCCTTGAGTTTGAATCCTTACAAATGCTCTGATTTGCTGTTGCAGTATGACCTGATTCCATGTCTTACACTCCCCTGCATTTATTTTCATCCCATTCTGTAAATTCCCCCTCTTCGGTGTCTGATGAAGTGGGATTTTTCCACGAAAGCTCATGTGATAAATAAATCTGTTAGTCTTTAAGTGCCACAAGACTCCTTGCTTTTTTTTATTCTAAAATGAATTACTGTTCTAAGCCTTACAAAAATATTTTAATACTGACATCACTTATTATTCAAATGAACCAAGTATTACTTCCAGATTTTTTTAAACCCCTTTTGAGACTTTTCTGTAAGCCTTTATCCCAATATTCCATTTAGCAGATTCAAGGAGTTTGGAGGCAGAAGCCTTCGACTACCAGAGTGTATTTAAGGTATATTGGGAGAATGGTGGCCCAGTCTTTCTTTTGGAAGTCATGTGACTAATGGGGTTTTTCATACTCCAGATGCAGGGCTGGGCTGGACCAATGGTGTATTTTAAGCTGTTGGAGTAAGATGGTGGATGACATCTCTTTGGGTTCCTGGAGGGAAGCAGATGCAGAAAGAGAGCAGAAGCCCTTTGGGACAGGGGCCAGAGATTTTCATCTGGGACTCCTGCAAAAGAGAGCTGTTCCTACTTTGGTTCCTGCTTCATCTTTGAAAAAGGACTAGTATATGTTTTGCTTGTTTGCTTGTTTGTTTTAAATAAATGGATTATATAAAGAAAATACCCTGACTCTATGTAATTGATTTTTCATCCAAATGAGCTCCACAGGGCCCTGAATTTCATACACCACATGCCAGAAGGGACAAAAGTTGCCATATAATTAATAACAATTGAGCAAGCCTCATTCTTGGTTCTCAGCAAGCTGTGAAACATTTTTCATTTTCAGGTCACATGAGTATCTTTTCCATCACAACTCTCAAAGTCATATTCAAACACAACCTCTACAGTCTCTCTGGATTGGGGAGTTAACAGTTACTCTGCTTAGGTCTCCAGGAACTTTGCCATGGGTTTTGAAAAACATAAACAGTCTTTTAGTGAACCTGGCCTAAGCTTCAATTTTGTAATGAAATGTGATTTTAGGGGGAGTTGACCTGTTTTCAGATTTAATTATCAGTGTCTCACAGCTCTAGTTGTTACTATATATGTAACAAAGCACCAAAAGCATCAGCTACTGCATCAAGATATGCTCAGACAAATTTCATTCATTTGAACTGATATTGTATGGAAAATTACTACTTTTAGTCTGAAACCAGGTCTACATTCTGCAGTCAGTGAGAAAGTTAATTAAGAATTTCATTGCACTTTTGTTTCATGATTTAACTTGTCATTAAATATAATTTTTTTCTGAAGATTTTTTTCTATCAGCATAGCAGGAATCACACTGATATATCCTCACATGCTGCTCTGAAACATTATATATTAGTAAGTCTCTGATTAGGTTATCACAGTGATTCAATCCAGAGATCCCTGGCCCACTACAGACAATTCCCTCTCCTGCGAAATTGAAGTTTCTCTTCCAAGCAAGAACAGGCACATCTGTTAGCCCATCACAAGAATGTAGATGAAATCATTGCTAGAGTTAAACCTGTCATGACCCTTTGGAGGCAGTTCTTCAATTCAACACTGGGATTGAATTTAATATTAATAACATTAGCACACTAGCATGCAAGGAAATGTAATGACATGGGTTATTAAACACCATGCTTTAGGGGAAAAGCTAATTGACTGTAGATGTCAGGAAGGAAATTCCCTTCATTATAGTCCGTCATCTTAAACTTGGTTGCTGTATTATGCAGGAGTTCATTTACCTCTAGGCCATAAGTCCCTACCCTGTTCCATAGATAGGATACCAGACTAGGTGGATCTAATGTATGCACTGGTATGACCAATCATATATTCATTTTATGATGTTATTTCTTTCTAGCTACTCTACACTATTAGAGACTTTAGGACAGATGCTGTACAGAATTATAACTCTTTTACACCCACTCAGCTGATTAGGAAAAGTATTTGTCTCCATATTAATACAGTTCTGATGAAGAACGCTATGAGATTTGAGGTCCTACAGTTTCAAAATCATAAAGTGGCACAGTGCAATAAATTCCAAATAAAGCAGAATAAACACATATACTAAAACATTCAGTCATCGAAAGCAGTTTATTACATGTTTTGTTAAATAAATTATATATATATGAAAGTTGATTTACTTTCCTGTTACATACACAGACCAGTGGTAATACTTTGGCTCTGTGTAATTAATGCTGGTGGACAGGCAATGTGATGCAAATTGGGTAATTTTTATAAAATAAAACCACACTTTTATGATGTCTACACATGTTATAAGAAGCTGTTAATTATATAAATCTGTGGGAAAAAAATCTGTTCGGTTTAATATAATGGGCCAGAGTTACATACACGGACATTTTCACGCATTAATGACACAAGGTATTCTGCTTACATTCTGTGCTATGATATGGTGAGATCATAGCCTAAATTGCATAGCCAATGAACATAAGATGCCAGCTGTGCAAATACGCAGGAAAGTGTAACTGTGCATAGAGCTGGCACAATGTACTTCCCTCCCCGTGCAAAGAATACAGGGTGAGAGGTCATGATTCTGACTCACAATTTGCTTCCTGGATTGTTTCTGTGGCAGCAAAATACCACACTACTCCAAACCCCAGGCTTAAGTCAAAGGCACATTTAATGACTGTATCTCCATTTTCCCTCAAAACTTCTGAAGGCATCATTAAACTTATTTTTTCAAGTATAAATATAATTATTTTGATCCTTTATATTTGGGGGGTGGGTTGTGTAAGTGTTTGCAAGAGCAAAACAAATAAACTGGTGACCATGTGAGTTACCAGAGCAGTCATCATAAACTCTATAACAGCACAGGCCAACAACCAAATGACTAGGCTCTTAAAATTCTCCCTTACTGTTGAAATTTTGCCATTTCTCAAAGTAAAAGCTATTTTTTCCCCCCAGAATAATGATTTTCTAGCATTTGGCTGAGTTTACAGAGGTTGGCTCCGCCTTCAGCTATGCCTACTCTTAGCACTTCTCAAAATATATTTGGACATGTTTACACTAATACTGAGAAACAATGTTTGTGGGTGACAGGACTCATTCCTGTATTCACACCATACATAATTTGTAATGATCTTTGTGCAAGGCTTGCATTATGAGGTGTCATTTGAAAACTCCTGACTTGCTGATCACTAATTTCATTGTTAAAATGCATGAAGCAACTTGTGTAAAGTTATGAACGTAAGAGGAAATCATGACTGAACTGTGTTCCCCAGATAAGTCTGGGAAGTATTTAAAACACTTTCTCAAAGACAATGAACAACCTGATGCTCCAGCCAGCTTTCAGCTATGCTGAAGGGCCACCATATACCAAATGGCCACTCCTGGCAAAAAAGGGAGGCAAAGAAGTGGCATGAAGTCTCCTTCCTCCATCAGACCTCCCCTTTCTATTGGTTCTCAGCAAGAAATGCTTTTCAAAGAAGGACTGATATTATAAAAAGGAGGAGCAAAACAACTCAAATGATCTCCTCTTGCTCTCCCTGGCCGTCTCACCCTTTGCACCAGAGTAGATGACAGAAGCAGTCATTGCACTCTGTGGGATGGGTTCTGACCTATATGTCAACAGTGTTGTTGGAAATATATGGTGAGAAACTCTGCTTTGAATCTAAATAGTTAGTAATTTAGGTACTAGAAAGCATTTTGTCTTTATTTGCCTTGCAATCATGTCGGTCTCTTGAGGGGGGATTTGATAGCAACCTTCAACTACTTGAAGTGATGCTCTAAGGAGGACGGAGCTCAGCTGTTCTCAGTAGTAACAGAGGACAGAACAAGGAGCAACAATTTCATCTTGCAGCGGGGGAGGTCGAGGCTGCAGAGATGCAGGTGTGACTTGCATGCTGGAAGGCTGTTTGTGAGGGACCCAAGTGGAAGCTACAGCTGTAAACTATTGTAAGACAGTGGGGGTTGCAGGGCAGGGGTGACACAATGTCTCACTAGTCTAGATTGCACCCTCATCTGTCACAGGGGGTATGTAGTGATTTGAAAATGTGCTAGAAATCACAAACTATCATTTGCAGTTTGCAGGGGTTTACTAGTTCTGCATGTAAGCATGGGAGCTCTGTTTGCGATCTGGGCACTGAGCAGTCAAATCTTTGCAGAGCCAGCCTACAGCAGGATTGATTAAGATGTGTCGTTATGCCTCAGAGAGCTACCTCTTTTCTTTCTGTGTTTTTGCAGGTAGAGTTCTAGAGTCTAAGAAATGTATTGGTACATAGCAACCCTCCCAAAAGTGTGTTTTATGTTTGTATCTTACTTCTCTGTTTGTATACTGTGAGCATGAAAGGGTACAAAACAACTTTCTTGGCAACAGGCATGTTCCAAGATAGTTACAAGATTTTTGTCATTTTCAACATAATTTTTTCCTTAAAAATGTCCATGAGAAAATAGTCTCAATTGTGAACATGCATAATCTATTACAAAAAACTTTATTAATTTAAAATATATTTTAGGTTAAAATACTATTCACAAACTATATATTTAATAATTTTTAAAAATATCTCACGTTATAAAGTGACAATTTCCAAAGAGGTAGCTGTGTTAGTCTGTGTAGAGCAAAAACAATGAAAGTCCTGTGGCACTTTAAAGATTAACAAATTTCTTTGGGCATAAGCTTCTGTGGGCTCCAACACACTTCATCAAATGCATGAAGTGGAAACTACAGTTGAGAGGTATATACACATATGCCAGAAGAAAGGAGGACAAATGTTAGCAAAGTCAGTTCAGTTAGGGTAGATAAGGCCCATTCACATCAGCTGATTAGAAGGTGCGAATGTGTGAACAGGGGCAATTACTTTTTGTAACGTGCTAACCATTCCCAGTCCCTATGCAGACTCAATCTGATTGTGTCAAGTATGCAAATCAGTTCCGGCTCTACAGTTTCATGCTGAAGTCTTTTTTTATAGTTCTTTTGCTTAAGTATGGCAACTTTCAAGCCAGGGAGATTGAAGTGTTCTCCCACTGGTTTACGAATGTTGCCATTTTTTGATGTCCCGTTTGTGTCCATTTATCCTTTTGTGTAAGGATAGTCTGGACTGGCCAATGTACATGGCAGGGGGGCATTGCTGGTGCATGATACCATATACCACATTGGTGGACGAGCAAGTGAATGAACTCTTGATGGTGTGGCTGATGTGGTTGGTACCTGTGATGGTTTCACTGGATTCGATGTGCAGGCAGAGTTGGCAATGGGATTTGTTGCAGGGATAGGGTCCTGGGTCAGTGTTCTTATTGTATGGTGTTTGGTTGCTGGTGAGTATTTGCTTCAGATGGGGGGGGGGCTGTCTGTAAGCAAGGACAGGCCTACCTCTCAAGGCTTGAGAGAGTGTGAGATCATCTTTTATGGTAGACTGTATGTCTTTGGGGACTATAGTGGATGGCCAGTGGCATTCTGCTGTTTTCTTTGTCAGGTCTGTCCTGTAGCAAGTGATTCCTGGGTACCCATCTGGCTCTGTAGGTCTATATCTCTGTCATGGGGTTGCACATCCGTGTACCCTGGGTTATAATCTATATGATTTTTGTGTTCACCTATGCACTGTGATTCTACATTTTTATGCCAATTATGCCATGGATGGTTTGTTTTTGGATGCTCATAAACTGTTCTACATGATTACTATGATGATATGTTTCCTCCAGCCTCATGCATGTGCACAGATGTGTAGCATAGCTCGGGGGGTGGGAGACAGACAGAACTCTATTCCAGCAACATGTAAACAACCAATGCTGTGAGCGAGCAAGTAACTAGAAGAGGTAACAAAGATATGCTAATTGAGGTCCCTGGCTCAGACCAGACAATGAGATCACCTCAGCCTGGAAGGGGAGGGGTCGAGGATTTTTGGAAGAAAGAGACACTTGGATGGATTTGAGACTTTTTGCCTGGGACTCTCCATCTTGAAACAACTTCAAACAAGTTCTGGACCCTGTCTGGCCTTAGGAAGAGACTGGCTGTATGAACTTTTGACTGCCAAACACCTCGAGCATTAACTTGCACTATACAGTCTGTTTAAGTAGAGATATTAGGGTAGCATGTGTGTTTTATCTTTTATTTCCTTGTGGTCACTCCTGACTCCTTTATATTGTGATTGTCCCTTGATTGGCCGTATTCTCACTTAGAATTATAATCTGATCAATAAACTAGTAGTTGTTTTATCTAAAGCTGTGTTATCTTTAAAGGGTGTGAGTGAAGAAGGCTGGGCACAATCCATTTCTTTGTTAAACGGACAGACTCGAGTGCATGGTGTTTGGAAGTGGGTCCCAATCTTTGTAGACAGTGGATCCCACTATGATATGTGGGGCTGGAGGTGCTTGCTTGAGGACTGTCCCTCTGGTAGCCAGAGGGCATACACACACTGCTTGGGACTGATTGCACATGAGAGGCTGGAGTGGACTGACTCAGGAGTGAGTGGTCGCTTGGCAAAGCAGAGAAAATTGGGGTTCAAGAGTGGGAATCAGGGGGTCACTGTGGCACATTAGTCTGGATCTGGGGAGCAGCCTGTCATAATCTCTCAACTGTTGTTTTCACTTCATGCGTCTTCTACTTCATGCATTAGACAAAGTGGGTTGGAGCCCCCACAAGCTTATGCCCAAAGAAATGTTAGACTTTAAGGTGCTATAGGACTCTCGTAGATTGACAGAGCCAGACAGGTATCCAGGAGTCAACTACTGCAGGATAGACCCAGTGGATATAGTATACTTAGACTTTCAGAAAGTCCCTCACCTGAAGTTCTGAAGCAAACTTAGCAGTCATGGGACAAGAGAAAAGGTTCTTCTTCAAGCTCTGCTCACATCATTATTAGGTGTCTACATACCGCAGCCCACGACTGATCAGAAACTTTTAGCCCTAGCCTGTCAGAACAGGGTCAGTGGCCAATGCCCCCTCTGGCTACTCCCATGGCTATATATATGGCCCCCACCCTGATCCTCCTCAGTTCCTTTTTCTACCTTCAGCAATGGTTATGGAACAACCCTATTCTTGCAGTCTGCTGCAAGTGCCTGTCTGTTTATGAGTTATCCATTTATGCTTGAGAACTTGTTTGTGGACTTTGTCCCACCACATCCAGGCACGCCTACCAAATTCTTGCTGCTGGAGATGAAACACCATTCCCAACATCTGCCCACCATGCCAGGTTTCAAATCCTGTGTAAGGCAAGGCCTTCCTGAGGGATGATCCCCATGAGAGGTGCCTAAGATGCCCTGGTGAGTCGCATCAGGCATCCCAGTGCTCCACCGGTTGGTCCTTTAAACCAAGGACCTTGAAGAACAGGGAGCAGAGGCACCGTGCATTGGCCTCGGAGTGAGTTCATCAGCCTGCCCCCTGTATATCAGAGTTAACCAAGAAGATGGTACTGCACCCTAAGTTGGCACTGAGCCCTTCTTGGCACTGCTCCTCGGAGGAGCATACGAAGTTGCATGCCACATCCACCTTGGTGCTGGAGCACCAGCACCATTCCAGTTTTCCTGGCCCAGCTGCTTTGAGAGAACAAGGGCCTGAACACCTCCCGGTGCTGACCACACCAGAGGCCTTAGAGGCTGCAAAAGGACCTCCTTCTCCTGCCTAATGCAACACTGCCACTGCTAAAAATGTGAGGAAAGCCAGCCTTCCTCTTGGGAAAATGGCCCTCCCCTGAACAGCAGCACCAATCTCCAACCCCTAGTATGGCACCAAGCTCTCAGGTATTGCAAGCAGAAGTAGATCATCCCAAATGGTCCATCGGCACTGACCCAGGATCTTCACTAAAGAGCCATAGAAAACACTCTCCCTCTCCCTGGCACTGTAGCACTACTGTGTCACCAGCACTGACCACCTCAGCCAGTCTTCACACTGGTACCGAGGCAAGTCCACCATCTCAGGGTGGGGGAATTTCATACTCTCCAAGCCTCAAGGAGATCACCGGCTCACAAAAAGACAAACAGCCCCATAAGGTATCACCGGCACTGGGTCCCTACCAGTACCAGTCTCATGAGTGGTCAATACCAAGAGAAACTCCCATGCAGCCAGCTTCCCATCATACGAAAGAGTCCAGGACCACTCCTACTTTACTTGCAAACCCAGATAGGGCCCTAAACCCTAGACCACAGTGGTATAGGGAGGACACTATGGCCCACTTCAACCTTCTCTGCCACGTTACAGTGCACGCAGGCTAGAGGTCGAGCCCATCAAGGGAGACCAGGACTCCCTTTTCGACCCTAGGTTGGCATCTCGCCCAGATGCGATAATGGTACTGTTGCACCCTAGTGTGCATGACCTCATCAGAGCTCACTGGCAAACTCCCTCTACTATTTCTCCGGTCTCTGATATAGAATCATAGAATCATAGGGTTGGAAGGGACCCCACGAGGTCATCTAGTCCAACCCCCTGCCAAAAAAAAGCAGGACCACTCCCATTAGATCATCCCAGTCAGTGTTTTGTCCAGCTGGGACTTGAACACCTCCAGAGATGGAGATTCCACCACCTCCCTCAGCAGCTTATTCCAATGCTTCACCACTCGCCTAGTAAGGAAGTTTTTCCTAATATCCAGCCTGGACCACCCCAGCTGTAACTTGAAACCATTGCTTCTCGTTCTGCCCTCTGTTACTACCGAGAACAGTCGAGCGCCCTCCTCCTTGGAGCAACCCTTCAAGTAGTTGAAGGTTGCTATCAAATCCTCCCTCAGTCTTCTCTTCTGCAGGCTAAATAAGCCTAGTTCCTTCAGTCTTTCTTCATAGGGCTTGTGCTCCAGCCCTTTGATCATTTTGGTTGCCCTCCTCTGGACTCTCTCTAATTTGTCCATGTCCTTTTTGTAGTGGGGAGCCCAAAACTGGACACAGTATTCCAGATGTGGCCTCACTAGTGCAGAATAGAGGGGAATGATCACATCCCTCGATCTGCTGGCAACACTTCTTCTGATGCAGCCCAGTATGCCATTGGCCTTTTTGGCAGCAAGAGCACACTGCTGACTCATATCCAGCTTCCCATCCACCATGACTCCCAGGTCCTTTTCTCCAGTGCTGCTATTTAGCTGATCCCTCCCCAGCCTGTAGCAGTACATGGGGTTTTTTCGTCCCAAGTGCAGGATTTTACACTTGTCCTTGTTGAACCTCATGAGATTCCTCTTGGCCCACTGCTCCAATTTGTCTAGGTCTCCCTGAATCCTGTCCCTGCCCTCTAGGGTGTCTACCGTTCCCCCCAGTTTGGTATCATCTGCAAACTTACTAAGTGTGCAATCTATCCCATCATCCAGATCATTAATGAAAACATTGAACAGAACTGGCCCCAGGACCGACCCCTGGGGCACACCACTTGTTACTGCCTGCCAACTTGACATGGAGCCATTGATTCCTACATGCTGAAACCGTTGTTCTAGCCAGTTTTCTATCCACCTTACAGTCCACGCATCTAACCCATACTTCCTTAATTTGCCAATGAGAATGCTGTGGGAAACTGTATCAAAAGCCTTGCTAAAGTCAAGGTATATCACATCAACGGCTCTTCCCGCATCCACAAATCCAATCATCTCATCATAGAAGGTGATGAGGTTGGTCAGGCATGATTTACCCTTGGTGAATCCATGCTGACTGTTCCTGATTACTCTATTTTCCTCCAAGTGTTTGAGGATGGATTCTTTGAGAAGCTGCTCCATGATTTTTCCAGGGATTGAGGTGAGGCTGACAGGTCTGTAATTCCCTGGATCCTCCTTTTTGCCTTTCTTGAAGATAGGTACTATATTTGCTTTTTTCCAGTCCTCTGGCACCTCCCCTGTTTGCCACGAGTTTTCAAAGATAATGGCCAATGGTACTGCTATCTCATCAGCCAGCTCCCTCAGCACCCTCGGATGCAGTTCATCCGGCCCCATGGACTTGTGCACATCTAGTTTCTTTAAGCAGTCCCTAACCTGACCTTCTGTCACCAAGGACCTCTCTCCTTCTCCCCAGTCTACTGTACCTAGTGTAGTGGGCTGGGAGCTGACCTTGCTTGTGAAAACTGAAGTAAAAAAAGCATTGAGCACTTCAGCTTTTTCCTCATCCTCTGTCACAAGGATGCCTGCCCCATTCAGTAAGGGACCTACACCATCCCTGATCCTCTTCTTGTTATTGATTTTCTTGTAGAACCCCTTCCTGTTATCCTTCACATCCCTTGCTAGTCGTAACTCCATTTGTCCTTTGGCCTTTCTGATTTTATCCCTGCAGTCCCGAGCAATGTCTTTATATGTCTCCTTAGTTATCTGTCCTAGCTTCCACTTCCTGTAAGCTTCCTTTTTATGCTTCAGCTCAGTGCAGAGCTCTCTGTTAAGCCACAGTGGGCGCCTTCCACATTTGCTGTGCTTTCTCCTTATCGGAATTGTATCTTCCTGTGCCCTTAGCAGGGTTTCTTTAAAATGCACCCAACTGTCTTGGACACCTTTCCCCTTCAGATCAGTCTCCCAAGGGATCCTGCCCATCAGTTCCCTGAGGGAGACAAAGTCTGCTTTTCTGAAGTCCAGGGTCTGTGTTTTGCTTCTTTCCTTCTTTCCTTTAATCATCAACTTGAACTCAATCATTTCATGGTCACTGCTACCCAGGCTGCCATTCACTTCTACTTCCCTGATAAATTCTTCTCTATTTGTGAGCAGCAGATCAAGAGGTGCAAGGCCATAAGTACCAGATCCCACCAGATGACTTTTCCTTTTTAGTTTACCACCTGGTACTAACATCCTGGGTGGCGGAAGACGCCTTAGGGCGTGGGACCCAGGGAAATGAGAAGACTGGACTTCATGGGCCAGAAGACTTACTCAACTTCTGCCTTCCAGCTGTGGATTGCAAACCACCAGGTGCTGGTGGAAAGGTACACTTCAGATATCTGGGACTCCCTAAGAAGATTCCGTGATCTCCTCCCCCAAGGAGGATAGGGAGGACTACGATTCCCTCATAGACAAGGACACATTAGCATCCCAGGATGCACTCTTGGCTGCATGGGATGCTTCAGATATGGTGAGCTGGGGTCTTGCTTCGGCCGTTGTTATGAGAAGTGACCCATGGTTGCAGGAGGCAGGCCTGCCTCAGAACATTCAACAAGCTATTCAGGACCTCCCCTTTGAGGGATGGCCATTGTCAGCAGAGGAAACAGACCACCTGTTACGTGGTGTGAATGACTCCAGATCAACCCTCCGATCTCTGGGCTTGCTCCCATCACAAATACCAAGCCACCCTCCTAGCCCGCACCAATACAGAGAATCCAGAATGTGGCAGGCAAGGCCTTCTCCACCACATGAGAGACAAGATCAGCTCCCCAGAAACCCAAGGTCTCCTTCCCCACCGAGAACTTCTCTCTAGGTGGCTCTGGCCCTCATCAAAGGGGCCATTCCGGGCACATTACACCCCTCTCCCACTACTGGGTTCTCACTCATCCCTACCTCAACTACCCCTCAGAAATCAGCAGAAAAGACCCTAAACTGGGCCCCACCCACAGCTTGCTGTCAAGTATCTTTGTTTTCCCACATCAAGGGAATAGATAACCTCCCCCAGGCAACCTTATCCCCTTAAACCATGGCCTTCTACATCAATCCTTGCCTCCTCATTGACTGGTCCCAGGCCTGCAAACTCAGCTTTGGGCATTCGAGTGAAATTGCCCCCTCATTCTCTCCCAGAGTTTTATACTTCTCTTAACTAGATATACCTAAGGCTCCCCTTTGAGCCTGTGGTATATGAATATGTTCCATTCTCCCCTCTTTTTCACCATGCCATCCATCCACATGCTCCTAGTGATCTGGCCTCCAGCCATTGGCATATTCCTCTCATCCTCTCATCCAAACCTCCCTTCATTCACCTAGAGGCTGGGTCAACTACAACTCATTTTAGAGTCTCAATCTCCATCACTTAGCTGGCTAAATTGCCCCTACCTGCAGGTGCTAACTTCTGACTGGCCCATCACTCCTCTTAACCATTCCCATGGACTAGCTGAGTTGCTCTGTCACCATGCCCTTGAGGTGGCACCCATACACAGTATGGGGATGGTGAAAATTCCCCTCCTACACTTAGGAGGATGGATCATTGGTAAACTGCTCTACTTTCAATCCACATAATGTCTAATAGTGGAGAACAGGGACCAAGAAACTCTGACCTTAGCCCATTGGGCCACACAGGGATGTACCTCCCAAGGGTCCTCTACCTTTCGCTCCCCCCCCCCAACATGCCCTCTACAAACTCCTTGAGGCACTAAGGCGGAACAGGCTGAAGATTTAAACACCTGAAGTGGTGTAGCGTTGCAATGGAGTCAAAGGGATATTCCTACCTATGGGTGAAGGAGCCTCAAAGGGTTTGTAGAGGATAGGTCCATCAATGATTATTGGCCAAGGTGGTCAGGGTGGCAACCTCATACTCTGGAAGTTCTTAGCCTCAGCCTCTAATTGCTGGAAGTTAAGAGTGGAAGACTGGGGATGGACCACTTGATGATTGCCTGATGTGTTCATTCCCTCCAAAGTACCTAGTATTGGCCACTCTTGGAAGACTTTCCATTAGTCTGATCCAGTGTGGCCATTCTTATGTTCTTATGCTGGAAGCAGACATCCTGAGCATCCATGACAAAATTCAGAGCACTCTGATGTCCCACTGGGATACATTCTTTGCCCCAATGTACTCTATTTGTACCGTTAGATTGCACAAAGGAAACAGATTGCTCATATTTTCTCTTTTGAAGATTCCATCAGCATGTAAGAGTCCTTAGAAGCAGCTGACCATACAGACCGGTCACGTCTCTTCCAAAAGCTCCAAGTACAGTGGTCCGGGAGAGAATTGTGTAATTATAAGTGTGATAAACTCTAGCAATCTATAGCTAGCTCTGGACCATAGGTAACTGGTGTGAATCAGAAGAGTCATAGGCTGAGATTGTGGCTGGAGCAGAGAGTAATGGATCTTTTGTTTGCTTTGCCCAGGTTGAAGCTGGAAAAAACAGAGAATCTGCTCCATTGATTTAAATTGAAATTAAAATGATTAACATCTCCCAGGCTCAGACTTATAATTTCTAACCCTCTTATGGTTTCACTTATCCAAATGAGACCAAGAAAAACACACACAGAACATTTTGTTGTTCTCAGTAAAGTGATATAAAATACTGCTACAATTAGCTGTGATAAAATGTTATGTCCCTGGATAAGTCACCTGGTTTGTTACATTACCTAGTTTTCAGGGACATGGTGTGCTGACTGGGGCATTCCAGCTTTTCCCCACGGACAGATTACGGCTTTTCTCGGTAAAGCTGAACTGACTTCATGTAGATGAGCTTATTAAACTGAGAAGGTTCACAGCCATTTCTTGCTGATTTATTTAGTAATTACAAAAGATTGTGTGGGTTGTCTACATGCAATGGAGTAAAGTGTTCTGTTACAAGATTATCTTTCTGTTACCACATATGAACACTTACAGCAGCATTAAGGCCTACCAAATCTGAAATTACAGAACAGTTAAATTCGGAACAGAGAAATTGAGCATAATGACACATTACAATGATTAAAAGTCCCAAGATTTTGTGGATAAGGGGCTTTGTTTCTACTCTAGAAGTTGAAGTTACAATTTTTAATGTGAAATTGGTTTTGATCCTTCTCAGCTAACAATCTGTCACAATGGATTTTGCTTTATTGGTCGAAGCTTATATAGCTTGTTTGCCATGCAGATTTAAAAAAAAACACTCTCCAAAAGCAATTTCTTTCTAGAGTTGGAATGTGGGTGCCTCAGAGAGAGAGTGATTTTGGAAATAATTTATTTGATTTTTCTTTTGTAGTTTTGATGGTAGGAAAGACTATTACATCATTCCTGGTATCTCTCAGTTGTAAGTAAATTATGAGACAGCTTTTAAGATTTTCAG
Organism: Podocnemis expansa; assembly: GCA_007922195.1. Classification (NCBI taxonomy): domain Eukaryota; kingdom Metazoa; phylum Chordata; order Testudines; family Podocnemididae; genus Podocnemis; species Podocnemis expansa. Next base: position 34,555,564 of record ML682060.1, read on the forward strand.
TTATATGTTGACTTGCCAGATATTATTTATTTATTTGTATTGTGGTGATTTGCCTCAGTCAGGGATCAGGACCCCAAAGAGCTATATGTATTGAATGTGCACATAATCCACCTATGGTTCCCACTCCATTGAGCTTATAAAATTAGTATAGACAATAGAAAGAGACAGCAAAGAGATATGGGGTACAAAGAAACAGGAAGACTATGCTAACTGCTGCTTATTATGCTCATCATTGAGTTAGTACTTTGACTGCCTCCTTTTGTGACTACAAGCAGAATAGTGTTACTCCCTTTTGACCTAAGCACTTAGGGTATATCCACACAAGTCTTTTATTTTGAAACAACACTGGTTGTTTCAAAATAAAAAACTGTATGTCCACATGAAGTTTTCTTGTTTCGAAACGACGGAGCCCCTCATTTCAAAACAAGAGTCGTCGTTTCGAAATGGCTTAAACCACCTTCGTTTCAAAACAACGGTTATTTCTAAATGAGTCATTTTGAAATAATGCCTTTGGGACATGTTCTTTTGAAATGAAAGTTATTTCGAAATGAGTCATTTCAAAATAGCCATCGTTTGGACATGTTAATTCAAAACAACGCTCGTTTCAAAATAACGGTCCTGACACAGCACCCAAGGGAAGCAGGAAGTCCTCTCCCACGCGTGCCTGCCAGCATGCCCAGAGCCCTGTGCAGGCATGGCAACATGTGGCACCAGTGCCCCACAGGGGTGATGCCGTGCCCCCATCTGGACTGGTGAGGAGGTCCAGTGCCTCCTCAGCATCTGTAGGAGGGAGGACATCCTGTCCCGGTTCCAGGCTAGCCACCGGAACTGGGATGTATATGCGGACATTGCCGCAGAGCTGTCCGCTAAGGGCCATGAGTGCAACACGGAGCAGGTGCGCTCTAAAATAAAGGCCCTCAGGCAGGACCACACCCAGATCAGGGAGGCACGGGAGCTCCACAGGGAAGGTAGCACTGCAACCTGCCCTTTCTGTGATGAGCTCCATGCCTTCCTGGGGCTGGAGCCCAGTGGCCTGCCAGCTGAGGCCGTTGACACCGGCCGGCACCACAACTTGTCCTCCAGCCCTGAGGCAGCGGAAACCGAGTCCAAGGTGTCCTTGGATGTCGGGCAGCCTCCTGCCACACCTCCACCAGCAGCAGAGGCCGCACCAGGGACCCCCGAGCTGTTCCCTGCCACACAGGAGGAGGAGAGCAACAAGGAGGAGCAGGGACCTGAGACCATCCTGGCCCCTGGGGAGTCCGAGACAGACACAGGGACATCACGTTGGACCTCTAGAGCCCCTGTGGGTGAGTCTTCCTCTCCCACAGAAGCACGCAGGGCTGGGCCTGTCCAGGTCCCAGGCAACAAGGGGGTACAGGGCCGGGCACTGGGGCAGGTAGGGAACAGGGTCGGCGGGTGCAGAGGCCCTCCCATGAGCATGGGTACCTAAGAGACAGGTGGCACAAGGGTCACAGGCCCCTGTGTGCCTCGGGGTGGTTAACAGGGGCTGGGTGTCAAAGATGCAGCTGCATCTTGGGCAGGGTGGAGAGCATGCAGGCCACACCACTGGCAAGTGGCCTTGGGAGACTCCCTAGAGCAAGGCATGGGTGAGTCGAGCTCACCATTGTGGGCACCACTAGCATGTGTGCCGCCAGGGTACCGTTACCAGATGTCAGGCAAAAGGAGAACATGGTCTCCTTTTTACCTTCATGTTCTTCTTTTTATCCTCACATTCTCTGTCTGACAGGCAGTTTAAAATACAGGATTTTGGCAGGCTTTTTACTATAGGGGTTGAAGTATCCTGGAATGCCATAGAATGCTTATTTTTAAGGGAAAGTGTTCCAGGGCCCCCTAAAAACCGAAGAATATTGCATTCATACTACATTTTCTCCTATGTGCCCTCCAATGTCCTCCTTTTCGTACATCCCTGTCCTCCTTTCCAGGCTTTGGGATCTGGTAGCCCTACCCCAGGGCAATGTCCCACAGGATCCTGAGTCCTGCTGACAGTCAGGGCAGAGGTGTGTGCTGCAGACAGACAAGGCCAGCAGGCAGCAGGGGCCAACTGTGTTTTCTGCTTCCCTCCAGCAGGTCTCCCTGCTGCCTGCCGTGCACCACCACCTAGCTGACGCAGCAGTCCGAGACCACAGCATAGGAGGAGGAGGGCCCTCCGGACGCACAGGGAGTTTCTAGAGAGCCTGGATGAGCTGGGGCAGTGGATGGCAGCGTCAACCCAGGCATGGCGCCAAGACCAAGCCAGGCGCCGGGACTCTGCCCTCTGCCTTCTGCAGCAGGCGTCAGCTGTAGATGAGCAGGTGGTCGCCGCACTGGAGTGGCAGGTGTAGGCCATCGAGCAGCAGGCGCAGGCCTTCGAGCGCCTCTGTGGCCACCTGCCCACCATGGTCGAAGCCATTGCCAGCAGCGTCTGCCAGCTGCTGGAGCACATGGCTCCTCCAACTGCTACAGGGGGTCCTTCAACTGGCCTTCCCCAGAGGCGACCCCAGACCCAGGGTGGCTGTGGGCAGGGGCGGAGGACACCACCACCCCCGGACCCCCCCACAGGCCCTGCCAAAGGACTCCCCTGCCACCCAGGCTCCCCCACCCCATTACCCAGTCTCCCCCTTCCAAGTTGCAGGCCCACCCCCCAGACTCCCCCCACATTTCCTCATCCCCTAACCCTCCCCAGCCCTTCTCTGCCCCAACCCCTGTTTTGTTAAATAAATAGTTTTACACACATATTTTTGGTTGTGAGTGGTTTTATTGGTGGTAGTTCACAGTGCGGGTGGATGGGTGGGGGCTGGCTGTGGGTGAACAGGGGAGAGGGTGGTGTGGGGCAGGGCAGGCCTGGCCCTCAGAGGTCCTCCAGTGCAAAGGTGTTCATCAGTGCATCCCAAACTGTCACAGCTCTCTGTGACAGCTGCTCCCATGGGGGCACAGGTCTGGGTTGCTCGTAGTCCCTAGTGAGGAGTTGTGCCTCAGCTTCCCAGGCAGCAGCAACAGTTTTGTCCTGCAGCTCACAGAAGTTGTGCAGGCCACACACGCACTTATGACCTGTGGCATTGTCCTCTCCGCAAGGTGGAGGCGTGTAAGGAGGCACCTCCAGCGTGCCATGAGGTGACCAAATGCCCGATCGACCACCTGGCAGCGGCAGATCAGCTGGCGGTTGAAAATCTGCCAGCGGGGATTAAGGGGCCCTGAGTACGGCTGCATGAGCCAGGGGCGGAGGGGATAGGCTGCGTCTGCCACAATGAGGACGGGCACCTCTACTCCCCCAACATTGATGTTATGAGGGCAGAGTTATGGAGGACGCTGGCATCATGGGCCCTCCCTGGCCATCCCACATAACAGTTTTGAAAAATGCCCTGGTGGTCCACAAGGGCCTGCAGGATGAGAGAGTAGTACCCCTTCCAGTTTCTGTACTCTGCGGCTCCGTGCTCCAGGGCTTGCATGGGGATGTGTGTGGCATCCAGGATCCCCACACAATTGGGAAAGCCCAGTGTGTCCATTCTGGGAGTGGTGTCCTGCAGCTCCCCTTGGGTGACCAGGCATCGCAGCAGGATCCTGTTGATGGCTTGGTGACCTCCAACAGAATGTTGCCAGTGGTGGACCACCCGATGCCAAACAGGTGCGCCACAGACCTGTGCGACTCCGGAGTGGCCATCTTCCACAGAGTGATGGCCACTCTTTTCTCCACAGGGATAGCAGGCCTCACGGTGGTGTCCCTTCGGCGCAGCAGTGGGGTGAGTTCTGCGACCAGGAGGTTGAAGCTGGCCCTGGTCATCCAGAAGTTCCTCCTCCACTGGTCGTCGCCCCAGGTTCGCAGCACTACCCGCTCCCACCAGTCTGGGCTGGTCTCCCAGGCCAAGACGTGGTGAGGCAGAGAAGGGGGCAGGGGAAGTAGCTCTGCTCTGAAGCTCAGCTGGATGACAGCCTCGGGTACAGGCTGGGCACCATCAGGGTCTGCAAGCAGAGTGTCCCACATCAGCAGGACACTCTGCAGGCGGGTGTAGGGTCTATTTGTTGCACGGCGCTGGCTAGGCAGCTGGGCAGAGTTCATGTCTGTCGCTTGCAGAGTCCTGCTAGCCAGAATGGACAGGGAAGTGAAGTTGGTGCTAGCTTTTATAGGATTGGCTGGCAACATGACTGCCGACATGGCCCAGGGAGGCGGCTATGTTGCCACACCTCCCATGGTGCCCTTCCCTAAAGTGAAATAGCAAGTCTTGTGTTTGGATATGCTATTTCTATTGGGGCTTTTCCCTTTATTTCGAATTGATTTTTAGTTATTTCGAATTAAGTCATTTCGAAATAACTTATTTCAAAACAAGGCCCTGCATGGGGACGTAGCCTTAGACAATATTTGGGGTCTTGTAGATTGCTTTTGGTAAGAAGAGAAATTGATGATGGGTCCAGTTATTTCTTTGAGACAGATCCGTTTATTTACAAAGACTTTACAGAGTCCTTTTTCTCTGAACATAGTAGAAAGCAAACTGGACAGAGTTTATTTCCCAACAATATAAGCCTGTTTCCAGCTAGCATTCTTCTCTAGACATCTGACACTTCACATTATAAGACTCTTTTTTCAGTTCCTCATAATTTTGCCAAACTTTAACCATTTGGACTGAAAATTTTCTATATCACTTGTCTCCCCTCTGGTGATTTTTAATAGTGGGGAGGAGGGCAGACAAGTCTCACCAAAAAATTGTTCAGTCTTTTTCAATAACTAGATTAGGGGAAATATCCTGCTTTGTTTATGTAAAAATATTTTTAGTTTTGTATTTGAGGAGCTCCAGTGTCTTCATATTTTGGAGCAAGGGTTTGATATTTGTCAAGAAGATGGACTTTGTATCAGGGAGGAGCTAAAATACCAAAATTATCACACTAAAATTAGACACATCTGGGACCTTAAGCTTTTTGTGTCTCAGTTCTTGTCTGTGAAATGTGAATAATACCCCCTACCGCAGAGGGGTTTTGTAAAACTAAACTGATTAGTGTTTGTGAAGCATTCCAATACCACAACGATGAGCTTTATAGAAAAGCCAGTGAGGAAATTAGCAATTTTGTTTCCAGAGCAGAATTTAAATAGAATGAAGTTCACAAGGTCTGTGGCCACACACTGAATAATGAAAATAACAGAAAATATTGAGTAGCTGCTGATTTAGTGAGCATCATTCATCCTCTGCACTAAGTGAGGCAGGAGTCCTTGGGGAAGAAGGAAAATATATATAATCATGTAGTTAAATACTGCATCACATTGCCTACATAGTGCTTCTAATGTACTTTTGTGTAATATATAGCACTCATTAATTGCACTGATCTCTATGTAACATGCCTACTCATCCCACAGGTATCTGTATTCACTCCATTTTTTAAATGTACAGTTTCTTATGTAATAGAGCATATAACCATGTGATATGTGAAATGAATGGGGCAAAGCTATCAACTACAGCATCACTGCCCATTAAAAATTGAACACTGATAAAGCTCTGGGAGGTCTAACAATCTCAATATCTGTCATGTCTTGGTCATTTTTTTTTATATATAAACATTTATCAGGTAAAAAGTAATTGATCTGGTGCCCATAATATTGTAACTTCACACTGAAATGTATTGCATGCAAATGGAGTAGCAGTCAATTTACCATTACATTAGTAACTGAAAGACCATATTGTAACATGGGAGTAACATAAAGTCATGTGTGTCAAAAAGTCAAAAATGGCTCTAGATGTAAAATTGGATGGTAACAGACTGCAAATCCTAGTGGCGATTAAACTTGGTGATATTCTGAATAAAATGAGCTTTCAGCCAGCCTTGTAAATTCTTCCATTGCTTCATATTGACTCAGGCAACAGGTTTCAGAGGAATGTTTGGGATCATTGTATATGCTGGTTGTGTTCAAAGCTGATTGTGTTGATTTATGTGTGCACTATGTGGTGCTGGGAAAGCTGAGTGGATTTGTGGGAGCAGTGAATGAGGGATGTGTGCTGCAATGAATGATCATGTGTGTTTGAGGTTGTCCTGCATGCTGGTTGTGTGGTGTGGTTCTTCTGGTTTGTGTCTGGTGGGGATAGTACCGAGGGATTTGTGTTGATTTGTGATGGTGGCGAATGAGGGGGTTGTGCGTGCCATAAGGGAATATGTGTGTCTGGGATTATTGTCTGTGTTGGTTGTGTTGTTTGGTGAGTGGTTCTTCAGAAGTCAAGTAATCCAGCATCTTGATACAACCAATAAAATTGCTGCATGCAGATTAGCTATAAAATGAGGATCATACTTGATTGCACTACCTCTGATATCACAATGGTCCAGGGCTCTTGGCATGGCAACATATATTTTTTGCTATCTCATGGTTGTAATTAAAAGTATCTAAGAATTTAAAAATTGGATTTAAGAGCCTGAAACACTGGGAAAAACAAACAAACAAGGAGTCCTTGTGGCACTTATAGACTAACAACCATATTTTTTGCATTTTCTCATGGGAGAGAAAATCCCACTTCATCAGATGCTTTGAAAACACTTTGAAACACTGGGCATATTCATCCTGATGGTATTCTGCACATGGAGTCCTCAACCATGCTTGGAAGTTTTTCAGTTGCTTCAGACTGACTCACCAGCCATTCTAGGCTTCAGTGTGGTAAACCCAGAATCTTGTCATAGAAAAATAGCTTATTTCAAAAGATTTAAATAGTAATCTGGAATTTTATAGGATGTTAACCTAGCTACTGTGTAAACAAATGTAACATGGTTTTGTGTATCTCTATGGCTATGTCTACGCTTAGAATGTCAATTTGAATTGTTGAATTCGAATTCTTCAATTCGAGCTAATAAATATTAATTCGAATTCAGTCAATTCAGATTGACATGGCCACACTAGAAAATCCAATTTGAACTAGCATGTCCATGGACTGGACTTGCTAATTTGAATTGGAGGAGGGGCACATGGAAAGTGTGGCAAGATGGCCCCCGAAAAGGGCGTCTGCCACAGTCAATTGCATAAAAGCAGGAACTTGCCTCAGCTCCCTGCCCATTGTGACTGGCAAGAGGCAGAGTGAGCAGGTCATGGACCGTGCCCAGCTCCCAGAGCTTGCCGCTGAGGTGCCCAGCACCCACGCAACTCTGGCCAGTGCTCTGGTTGCCTTGAGCATGGTGTTGTTGGACCCTGGCAGCACAGAGGCAGGCACCAGCACCGCCCCCACGCTGGCCCTGCCTGCTGCTGCAGCCACCCTATTGCCCTCTGTGACCCATTGCTTCTGGGCATGGGAAACTAGTGGTGACTGGTGGCACCACGTTGTCCTGACCACCTGGGATGATGACCAGTGGAAGCAAAACTTCAGCATGCGGAGGCAGCCATTCCTGGAGCTGGTCCACAAGCTCACCTCCCATCTGCAGTGAATAGACATCCATCTCAGTCCTGTCCTACCTGTGGACAAGAAAGTGGCTGTCACACTGTGGAAGATGGCCAACCCGGACACCCACTGGTCAGTGGCACACCACTTTGGGATTGGGAAGGCCACCGTGGGGGGCTTCCCTCCTGCAGGTCTGTGGAGCAATTAATGAGTTCCTGCTAGCTCACCTGGTGACTCCTGGGAACCTGTGAGAGACCCTGGATGAACTCCATGCCCTCGGATTCCCCAACTGTCCAGGCATCCTCGACGCTACTCATATCCTCGTCCAAGCCCCACCGCGCTGAGCCATGGAGTAGCAGAATCACAAGGGCTACTACTCCGTTTTCCTGCAGGCCCTGGTTGATCACCAGGGCCACTTCACTAACAGCTATGTCGGCTGGGCAGGGAGGGTGCATGATGCCCACATGCTGCTGAACTCTAGCCTCTATAGATGAATGCAAAAGGGCACTTTCCTCCCGCCACATGACATGACTGTCGTGGATGTCCTTCTGGTAGGGGATGGTGCCTACCCTCTCCTCCCATGGCTTATGGAGCTGTACTTAGGCCACCTAGATCCAAGCCAGGAGTCTTTTAACAGGAGACTGAACACATGTTGCCAGGTGGGGGAGCATGCATTTGGAAGGTTCAAAGCCAGATGGCGTTGCCTTCTAAGGTGCCTCCACCTTGCAAAGGAGACCATCCCAGAGGTGATTAGTGCCTGTGTCACCCTGCATAACCTCTGTGAAATGCAGGGCAATAGGGTCCCCACACTCTGGAAGGCTGAGGCTGAAGAAATCGGTGCACCTTTTGCAGCAGCCAGCAGCCAGGCAGCAGCCAGAGCAGGCGTAGCAGAGCCCACACCATCCGGGAGGTGCTCAAGGGCATGTTTGTCAGAGAGGAGCCCTGAGGACCCAGTCCTGCCACCAGATGCCCTCACCAGCCCCACCCCACACATGCCTCCCCCACATAAAGTAACTCCCCAATACCCCCATCCCCAAAACAATAAACAAACAAATGAAATAATTGTTAAGAAATTTTTATTTAAAAGGGAAATGGACTAAACAGGGGACTTGGGGGAGAACAGGGACTTGGGGGGAGAACTGGGGGGATGGGGTGAGAACTAGGGACTTGAGGGAGAAAGGGGACTTAGGGGAAGAACTGAGGGGATGTGTAAAATCAGGGTTCAGGAAGTGGGGGCAGTCCTGGACTAGTCAGGGTTTTCCCTATGGTCCTCACTGCGCCCACCAAGTGGTCTGCCAGATGACCTAGTGTGGGCCCAGTTCCCTGTAAGGCCACAGTGATGGTAGCAAGGGCCTGACTCTGGCGTTCTTGGGAGAAGGTGTGGTGCTCCTCGAACTCCACAACCCTCTCAAAGAGGCACAGGGCAGATACCTGATTTGTCAGGACCTGGTTCCGCCAGGCCTGCATGATCTCCTCAACCCCCTGGCCCAGCTCGACCTGCTCCTGGAGGAGGACATCACAATTGTGCGATGCCCTCCTCCTCCTCCGGATGGTGAGTTGTGGGCTCCCCGCAGCATGGCATTCATCTGCAGGGCAAGCTGGTGGAGGAAGGGGGAGAGAACAGGGTTACCACCATGGTGCTATGTTGCTGCCATTCTGTGCGGCCTAACAGCAGCAAACACCCGTCCCCAGACTGTTCCCGTGCCCCCCTTCCTGTCCTGTGAAAAGATGGCCCCCAAGGTTCATGCAGCCATGCTTTTTGGGCTGGGTCAAGTGTAGTGCGCACAGCACCAGGCAACACTGAGCCTGATGCAGCTCCCAGGCTTTGCCAGATGCCACAATCCAGGGACTGGGGCTGCACATGGCCTACCCTCTATATTGGCACTTCGAGTTCCCCATGGCTATGCACTCACAGGCTCCTGCGCTGGTTCACTCTGCTTCCCCGGCACCCCACAGTTCCTCTCTCGTCCACCCCATTTGATGTCCTCTGTGCACCCCCCATGGCTGGGACCCTGACTGTCCCATGGCCCTGTCCCCCCACGCTGTGTGCGCCATGGGCAGGTGCAGCTGTGCCAACATGGAGGAAGGAGGGAAGACTTAGCTACAGGTCATGGCATTGTCCTGTTGGATGTGCCCTCACCGGGGTCCTCCTCCAGGGTGGATCCCTCCTCCTCCTGGCCTCTATGGTGGTGAGTGCCTCCTCACTGGTGGTGAAGATGTTGGGGCTGGTTGCTGGGGTGCGGGCGGATGGTTGCCTTGCTGCTGGACTGGTGATTTCGATGTCAGTGGGGGCACCGACATCACCAGCTTCTCCCTCCTCCAGGGCAGACACAGTAGGTGCCTCGGAGCTGTCCACCGTGCTTGTGGGCAGGCCGGATGGTTTTTCACTAAGGAACTGATCCATCTCAGCGAAGCAGGAGCACATGCCTCCTTGCTCTGGCCCCAGGAAGCGCCTCGCCTCCCGGACCCAGGCATAGTCCTGATGAAGGATCTTTATCTGTATGCTGACCTGCTCCATGGTCCAGGGGTGGCTCTGGGTGGTGAGAGCCTCCACGACCCCTGCATAAATGGCCTGGTTGCAGTGAGTAGCCTGTAACTCGGACAGGATGTCCTTTGTCCCCGAAATGGATAGGAGACAAAGGACCTCCTGATGCCCCCAGATGGCTGTCCTGCATACTGGCACAAGCCTTAGCCATGGCCACTCTGCTGCCACGTGCCCGTGGTTGCAGGGCAATCAGCAAGGGTGTGGGGGGCACTGTGCCTGTGAGCACTTCCCTTTCCTGGTGTCAGGCACCATGGGAAGGGGAAGGGCAAAACACAGTCAATTTGAACTGATTGACATGGCCACTGTATCAATTTGAAGTATTCTGTTCGAATTGACCACAACTTCAAACTCAAATGAGGTTTGACCAATTCAAAGTCAGCAGTCATCAATTCGAACTGAGGAGTTCCTCAGTTCAGATTGATGAAAACAAGCATGTCCATGCACTTAATTGAATTGGAATTGATGCTCATCAATTCAAATTCAATTCTAAGTGTAGAAATACCCTGTGCCAGGTGAGGCCAACTGGCTGATGTTAGGCTTAATCTTGAAGAGGTATCTATTTTATCTTATGCATTTTAAGTTAACTTTTATCTGGTCTTTCAGCCCAATTTATAGGAGACAAGCACCCATACCACAAGCCACTACCATACTGGTTTCCTAGAAAACTGAGCAGCGAAACCAAGGATTCAGCTGGAATAAAGACTAAACTGTAGTATCCAATAGCATCATAAGAGAGTTGACATATATGAAGAGGGAAATTTGAGTCAGCCTGCATTACTCTTGCCTCAGTGTTATCTGTTACTTGAGCAAAAGTGACATCAGTCTCCAAGGCTGTAAACTTGGCACCTTTCTACATTCTTCAGAAGCCATAAATTTAACAAGGGACACCTGTAAAATAGTACCATTTTGGTTATAAAGCAGTATGATGTAGAGAAGTTGTTGTCAACCACTGCATCAGGACACACTACTGTGTCACCATACAGTGGTAAGTGTGTAGCAGCAATCCAGGGAGATGTCTGGATTTAGCCTGGAGGAAGTCAGCTAGTGTGTCCTGAAGAGTCACAATGTGCTGCCTGGTGTGTTGTGACCCACAAAAGTTGAGAACCACTGATATAGAGGATTTGAGGGTTTGTTTCAGAAAGATGCCTATAAAGTTGGATTATTCAGTGGCACCTCTATTCCTTCTGAACACTGCTTAGACTGTCTTCAGTCAAAAATTGCAGTAAATATAGTATAAAAAAACAACCAATTCCATTCACCTTTGGGTCATGTTTATCATGTGTGATGTATCATTTCTAAGCAGAGACAAAATATAACTAGCATTTATCTATGAGAAGGAATGATGTGCTATTAACTTTGAATGATGTGTAATTACTGTTATTGGGGTTCACAACACTATTTTACACAAGCTCCAGTAACAATGACATCCTCAGTGGGAACAAACATATTTTATGAAGAAAAATGGTGAGAAATCTTATAAAAGTTAATTCTAGACTCTGTTAGACGAGACTCTTTTATATTCCTGTAGGTGTTGCTCCACCTTGAATTAGATAAGTAAAGCTTTATTTATTATTTATTATTATTATTATTATTATTATTATTATTATTATTATTATTATTATTAATGAGAATCTGTATAGCACAGTGGAGGATAATGACATATTGGCATGATTTATTTGTTTTTTAAAATATCTAATCAAAATAATACCCTATCCTTTATTTAAAATATTTAACCATAAGTAATTCCTAAGATATTTGAGACTTTATCTGCTCTGGTGGCAGTAAAGGTCAACAGCATAGAGAATGAACAGCATAACAGGAATTAGTATCTAGAAGTTGAAGCTAGACAAATTCAGTCTGGAAATAAGGTATACATTTTTAAAGGTGAGAGTAATTAACCCTTGAAACAATTTACCGTGGATGGTGGTAGTTTCTCCATCATTGATAACTTTTAAATCAAGTTTCGTTGTTCTGCTAAAAGGAACCATTTTGGCGAAGGTCAGTAGCCTGGACTATAGAGGTGGTCAGACTATATGATCACAGTAGGTCTCTGCTGGCCTTAGACTCTATGAACCATTTAGGGTATTCTCTGGTTGTGTGAATCATAATTACAACATCAGTGCAATAAAACTGTTACCTCAACTAATACACAAAGCTGTTAGCCTAAAAGGTACAAACAGCTCTTCAAATGGTTACATCACTGTTTTGGAAAACCTGTTAATTGCTTTTTGAAATATAGCTTCTGCTAGAAGGTTTTAATTGATTTTGCAAGCAATTTCAATTAAAGCATCAGTAAAGAAAAAATGTCAGCCTCCATTTTTTAAGTAAGCAAGCATCTTAAAGTTATTTATGCTGCTTACTTCTGTAACATTCACTTAATTCACTTAATAATTGATGGCTTATGACTACTGCATACCACAGCAGATGTTTCACTGCTGTAAACCATCATAGCTTCAGTGAAGAGCAAGGAGTTATGACAATTTACAACAGTTAAAACTGTCTCACATTAAATAGCCTAAGAAAATTATGTTATAAAAGTAGGGTTTCGTCCATAACATTTAGCAAATCTGACATATTCCTGTGTCTTTCTTATCCCCGTGTTCGAATTTTGGCAGTCCCTCCTCCCCATTAGTTTCTATATTTTAACATTGTCACTTCTTTTCCCCCAACTAATTGTTGTCTGACTTTATTCCCAGGAAACACCTTTCAGACCAGTGTTTCTCAAGCAGTCTTCCATTAAAAAAACTGATGCTCCTCAGACATAGTGCAGGTGTTCCAGGACCCACCCTCTCCTCTCCCAGTGAGGAGGAGCTCAGTGGAGACAGGGAAGGAGTAATTTAATGACCCAGCTGCAGCAAACCTTCCAGGCATGTGGCAGTGGCTATTGAGGCACACCTGAAAGCTTTGTTATAACTGGGGCATTTTAAATCTCCCATAAGTGTAAGCCGCTTTTTCAAGAATGTTTTCATCAGGTGGTCTGCCTAAAGTAATTAATACTTCTAGGTATTCCCCAGTCCAGTAAGGCTGAAAAACACTGTTTTAGACTGAGTCATCCTAGGGAGGGTGAATTAGATGAAACAAAAAGTCAAGGAGATGACTAGAACTTTTCCCCTTACCATCAACCCCAATTATTCCCCCCCTCCTCTTTGATTTTTCTTAGGCTGGAAAGGATGAATCAGACCTTCTAAGATTAATCTAGACCAGTGATATCACCCAAGGGACGTCATTCTCTAAGCTCTGTCTATTGAGAATGAAGGGCGGTTTATCCACTGAATGCTCATGCTTTATTTGCAGCTTCTAAATCTAGAGAATATCCCGTATCTGGAGCAGTTGGCTTACAGTGCTGTATTCAGGGAAAATATGAATAGCTTGCCAATCCAATTACAAAACCTCACAAGATTAGTACTGCTGTGTGTCATAAAATCGATGAGAGATTTTTAAAAAAACCCTTTCTTACAGCAAAAGTTCTGAGATGTGAATGTAGTACCTCATAAATCCAGTGACAAGTTAGACTGTCGACTCTTAAAGATGAAATACATGCTGATGACATAAATGAATTATGCAAAGCCATCAGCGGGGATAGTTACTGGTGGTGAATGAGGACCTTCAGCTTCATTTGTCCCCATAAGTCCATCAATAGTTTATGAGTCCAAGTGCTCCTGGGAAGGGGCATTGGATCGAGTGGGTTCTGAGTTATTACAGAAGTTCTTGACTGGCTGTTGTGGACTTGCCCTCATGCTCAGGGCTTAACTGATCTCCGTATTTGGGGTTGGGAAGGAATTTTCCCCCAGGGCAGATTGGCTTGGGTGCTGGGGTTTTTTGCCTTCCTCTGTAGCATTGGGCATGGCTCACGTGCTGGCTGATTCTCTGTATTAAAGTCTTTAAAGCATGATTTGAGGACTTTAATAGCTCAGTTGTGGGTTTGAGGCTCATTGTAGGAGTGGGTGGGTGAGGTTTTGTGGCCTGCAGTGTGCAGGAGGTCAGACTAGATGATCATATTCGTCCCTTCTGACCTTAGAGTCTATGAGTCTATGACACAATCCCTTCTCTGAGTGTCCCTAAACCTCTGACTATTAGAAACTGGGGCCTGGATGACGGGATAAATCTCTCAGTTGTTGCCTTGTTCCGTTCATTCCCTCTGGAGCATCTGGCACTGGCTGCTGTCAGAAGACATCATATTGGGCTGGTTGAAACATTGGCTATGTCTACACACAAGGCTTTATTTCGAACTAAAAAAAAAAATTACTTCAAAATAAGGATGACGGTGAAAGTGAAATAGCAGGTCCTATGTATGGACCTGCTATTTTGCTTCAGGACAGGGGCACCCTGGGGGTAGTGGCAACATGGCCCCTTGTGGGCCGTGTTGCCACCAACCGAGGTGGAGGAGGGAGAGGGCTTGCTAAGAGCCTGGGGGTGCCGTGGGTCCCCCGCCCAGGTCAGGGGAGCTGCAATGGCCGCAGGGTGGCCACAGAGGTGGCAGCTTACCCCACACCCAGGTCCCCAGGGTGCACTCTGGCGGGGTGAGCCACAGCAGTGGCGGCTCACCCCGCAATAGTCTATGCCCGGCATCAGGGTGCTGGGGCACCCGGCTCTCCCTGCAGCTGGGGTCTGGGGTGAAGCCCCGTGGCGGTTATCCTGAGGCACCCAGCTCTCCCCACCACTGTGGCTGTCCCCCAGCCTGTGGGTGGGGAGCTGGGGTGCTCCCTCCCTCTGCAGAGGCTGGGGGAAGCCCCATGGTGGAGGTGCTGGGATGCCCCGCTTTTCTGCCCACTGCAGGGGCCGGGGGAAGCCCCCACAGTGGCGGAAAAAGCGGGGTACCCTGGGATCCTTGCCGTGGGGCTTCCCCCAGCCCCGGTGGTGGGGAAAAACTGGGCGCCCGGCTCCCCACCCACGGGCTTGGGGCCAGCACCGGCAGTGGGGAGAACTGGGTGCCGCCGGGTGCCCCCAGACCCCACTGTGGGGCTTGGGAGCAGGCCAGGTGGTGGGAAGAGCTGGGTGCCCTCAGACCCCACCCCTGGGCTTGACAGCAGCCCCCCATAGCCTGGGGTTAGGTCTCCCCTCAGCACTCTGGCCAGGGTGCTGAGGGCTCCCTGGCCAGGGTGCTGAGGGGGTAGCCCTTCCCTCCAGGGTGCTAAGCACCCTGGGAGGAAGGTCAAGAGTTATTTTGAAACAACCATTGTTTCAAAATAACGTGTCCCAACGGCATTATTTCAAAACCACTGATTTTGAAATAACTGTGGTTTTGAAACAAAAGTCGTTTAAGCTGTTTTGAAACCACAGCTCTTGTTTCGAAACAAGGAGCTCTCTCGTTTCAAAAAAGGAAAACATCACTTGGACTTAGTCTTTTTTATTTTGAAACAACCAGTGTTGTTTTGAAATAAAAGAGACGAATAGACATACCCATTGGTTTGACTCAGTATGGCCATTCTTATATAAAGAGAAAGGTTTGCTGAGTCATTTGTAGTTTTTTTCCTCTATCTCGTGTCACTGAGAATAAATGTGGCACTCTACCTCCAGCCACTCCATTTATCTGTGTTCATGGCACAGACACACATAGGTTAACTGTAGTGGTCTCATTTATGTTATGTAGTTCTGTAATACAATGTTCATTGGCCTAACCTGGCATCTAGTTTCTTGTAAAGAAAATATGGGTTTCATCTTGTGTGCACCAAAGTCTTTTTGAAATTTTCAAATAACATTGTCTAACAGTATGTAAATACCCTCACGCTTTGAGTGGAATGGATTGTAGAGCTCTAGCTCCCAAGGGTCAGCTGTGTTACTCTAGTTCAGTAAAACAAACAAGGAGTCCTGTGGGACTTAAAAGACTAACACATTATTTATTGCATGAGCTTTTGTGAGAGAAAATCCCACTTTGTCAGATGCTTTGAAGATGGAAGAACTTACAGAATAGGGGACATAAATTCAGGGAAGTGTAAGCTATGGGAACAGGTCACACTGTAACAGCAAATCAAAACAGTTGTAAAGATTCAAACATTGGGGAACAGCATACAGAGAAAGATGAGGTCAAATAACCTGTTGTAATGAGAGAAAAATCTAATGTCCCTATTAAGTCCTGAAGCAATTCAACTGAATTTGCAAGTAAATTCAATCTCAGCTGCTTTTCTTTGAAGCCTTGATTCGGCATTCATCTGTCTCAGCACTGCAATTAGCAAATCATTAAAGGAGTGATTCTGTGTCTTCCTCCAGAGCAGTGTGAAGGATTTCTCTGCAATAGTAAAACAAGGAAGGAGTCTTGTGGCACTTGAAGATGGAAAACTTACAAAATGGGAGGAAAATAAGAAGTACAGAAATCGCCTGTTGTGAGGTTCACTCCAAACATAAGGATTCAGTTGCTTCATGTTTATAAAAGGTTCAGCGTTACTTCTGATACCATAGAGTAAAGTAAACTTTATCCTGGAGGCTTCAACAGTTCCATAAATAAACCCTAAGATATAACCGCATCTGCTCTGATCCCTCAGACAGAGACAGACATCTTGAGGATCTCAATCAAGCATTCTTGAAACTACAGTACCCACCTGGGGAAGTAAGAAAACAAATTGACAGAGCTAGACTGGTTCCCTGAAGTCATCTACTACAGGAGAGACCCAAGAAAGAAAGCAACAGAACACCACTAGTCACCACATACAACCCTCAAGTCAGACCTCTGCTAAAGATCATTAAGGACCTACAGCCTATTCTGAAAGATGATCCCTCTCTCTCTCAAGCATTAGGAGACAGAAAACTCCTTGCTTATAGGCAGCCCCCTAATCTTAAACAGATACTCACCAGCAACTACAGATCTAACAACAAGAACATTGAAGCAGGCATACACCCTTGCAAAAAACCACGCTGCCAAGTCTGCCCACATATCTACACAACAGACACCATCATAGGTCCTAATCAAGCCTGCTACTCCATCAAAGGCTCATTTACCTACTCATCTACTAATGTGGTCTATGCCATCATGTGCAAGAAATGCCCCAACACCTTATATATTGGACAAACAGGACGATCGCTCCATAAGAGACTGAATGAGCACAGAGCTGATATCAGAAATCAAAGAACAAAGAAACCAGTTGCTGAGCACTTCCATCTTCCTAATCACTCGATGATGGATTTGTTAACGACTGTCGTTAGAGATGTACCTGGGACATCAAGACTCCGAAGAGAAACAGCTGAACTCGAATTAATATGCAAGCTAAATTCTGTGAAAGCAGAACTCAGTCGAGATTATGGGTTCTTTTCCCATTACAAAGGGTAATTTGACTTCAGGCTTCCCATTCTTTAAGACTGTAAACTGCTCTGATTTGCTGTTACTTTATGACCTGATCCTATGTTTTACACCCCCTTGCATTTAGTTTCATTCCTTTCTGTAAGTTCACCCATCTTCGAAGCATCTGAGGAAGTGGGATCTTCTCCCACGAAAGCTCATGCAAAAAATAAATCTGTTAGTCTTAAAGTGCCACACAACTGCTTGTTCTTTCTTTCCTGGTCAGTTACATTGTTTGTTTCACGGTGACAATGATAAATTCCTCTTTACACAGTAGAGACCAATATTTGCGGACTCCAGTGGCCACTATTATAGATAGAAAAATTGCAGAATGCAATCTAGTTAATGATATTTTTATCCCCTTTTCTTTGCTTTTCCTTTTAATATGTTACTGTGGTCTGGTAACTACAGTAGTAAACTACCAGCGATCACTGATGTCACATTAGTCTTATTGGGTATGTCTACACTGGAGCCTTAGGTCAACTTAAGGAATTCCCCATCTACATTGCACTTTTATTAAGTTGACTTATGCCCAGCCTTAAGTCGACTTAGTAACACCAGCTCTTATGGTCAACTTAAGCATCAAATCAACCTTATTAAGTTGACTTAAGGCAATGCAGATGGCAGGAGCTGGGGCCCGGGCCTGGGCCCTGCTTCCTGCCCTACCTGGCAGCCTGATCCATCACTGGTGGCCAGATCCAGCTCCTGTGGCCACCAGCAAGTGGCTCAGAGCCAGATCCACCCTTGCACTTGCCAGAAGCAGCAGGCAACTCAAAGCCAGCTCCTCCCACTAATGGCAAGTGGTGCTGAGCTACCTGCCCTTTGTAGCAATGGCAGGGGCTGGATCAGACTCCCAGCTGCTTGCCAGTGGCAGCTGGGGCTGGATCAGGCCCCCAGAA
The DNA here is from genome assembly GCA_007922195.1 of Podocnemis expansa. Classification (NCBI taxonomy): domain Eukaryota; kingdom Metazoa; phylum Chordata; order Testudines; family Podocnemididae; genus Podocnemis; species Podocnemis expansa. The sequence continues at coordinate 34,573,615 of ML682060.1, forward strand.
CCAGATCAGGCCTTGGAGCCAGATCAGACTGCCGGAACAGATTGGGTCCGGGAGTGGGGCAGGGTGTGGGGCCCAGGCCTAGGCGCAGCAACATTCCTGAGGTATGGCTACACTGGAAGCTCTGTAAAGTCGACTTAACAAGGTCAATTTAACAGAGCCCTCCAGTGTAGACATGCCCTTAAGCTGACTTAACAAGGTCAACTTTAAGTTGACTTAAAGTAGACCTTGTTAAGTTGATTTAAAAGAACTCCCAGTGTAGACATACCCATGATGATTTTCATCAAGGTATCAAAGTGATATGCTTAATCCAGCAGGGCCATTTCAAGTGTATTTGGGGTCCCCTTTGAACAATGATACAGAAATCCTTCACACACACTACTGTGAAAACTACATTATATGCAAGCCTTATCAAAGGGCCTCAAGAAATTAACTAGTGGACTCTGGTGATTTCAAGATGTTTTGGTCTGACCGAGGGCAAGATTTCAATATTCCTTCAAATGAATGGAAATGTTTACCAGAACATTTGAACCTTTTCCTTTAGCTTAGGTATTATTGGTTGTCAGCCGTTTGGGACAGAGCTGTGATCCATGCCAGGGTTTGGTGGGGTTACTATCAGGTGGTACCTTGACAAGGAGGCTCAGAAACAACTATAATCTTTGTCTTTGAAATCTCTACCTCTGATGAGAGGTAAGATTCCATTCTCTCTTCTTCATTGTTCATTCTGTAGATGAGGATGCTGGGAAGCACATTCAGATATGTGGCTGATGGTGTTATGAATTAGCCTTTTTTTCCCAGTCAAGCCATTTTGGAACGTCTATTGTAATAAAAAATAATACTAAGATAAAGGTAGTGCCCTCCTTGACTTTGAGCAGAAGTGAGGAAAAGCACCATGTAAAACAAGGTATTATCACTACTAGTAACTAGACATGATGAAAAATAAGAGTGCTTTGGGATGTTAGAATGAGAGAGATGGAAAAAACAGCTGTACGTGAAAACTCTTTCATTAACCCATGTTAAAAAGCTTCTTATGGATAAAGAGAAGCCTGAATTGTTCTTTCTGTATTTGCAATAGAGCTAGGAAACCAGCAAAGACATTTAATTAATGATCTTTGGTTTACTGGATTCCCACAACTGCTATTTTTCTAAAGGTTAGAGTATTAAAAAAATGCCTTCAGGATTTAGGACAGTTGTTTGTCTTTTTACTCAATTTATTAAGTCTGTCTTTCTCTATTACTTCATGTAGGTTTCTAAGCCAAGAAATGTCTCTACACTTCCAAGTCTTTATACAGTAAATTATATTTATAGGAAAGTAAACACTAAAGCTATGGCTACATAGAGTAATGCATGGGCTCACAGACTCTTGGCCAAACACTCCAACTGCATTAAACTGTTTTACTCTCTAACTTCTGAGCTTCAGGTGTACTTCTCAGCCTTCCAGGAAGCAATATGTGGCAAAGACTCAGCATGACAAACACAAAATAATTATATATTCAGGAAATGTAAAATAATGTGGAATTTATTCATTTAGTCAAATAGAATTTTCTGTAACCTTGGTTCCAGATTTCTATACTCCTGATGCGTATATATTTTACAACAGCAAATTTGTGTGGGTAATGGTGGCTCTAAAATTAATTACTTCCTTCCAAAGGAGGTACCTATTGGAGGTGTGGTGTTAGTTAAACTCAGCTACGGAGAGGAACAGAGGGAGCCCCAGCTTTGTGACTCTAATACTGCTATTGATCCTATACTTTCCTTTGAATGCTGATACTCATGTAGACATGAAGCCAGGGTCCTCCCTGGGATGGGTGGGGGTGGGTTAGCCTAAAGGCTGGGCTCCGCACTCCCGTCTCACCCGTGGGCCAGCTGCTCTACCTCCAGGGTTGAGACTGGTTGGCCCCAGAGGCCAGGCTCCACTCTCCCATCCCAAACCTTGCCTTTTGCTTGCTGCCAAAGGCAGCAGCAGAGGAAAGGGGGCAGTGCAGCAGTAGAGGTCAGTGTGGGGGAGGCAGTGCTGCAGTTTATGGGCAGAGGCATAGGCCCCGTGGGAGTCACCCATTTGCTCTCCCCCAAAGGACAGCAGTACATACACTTTTATCTTTGTATCAGTAATGTTGACTTTTGAATTTTTTTTTTTGACATTTTATAGTGATAGCACCATAGAAATGTAGTTCCAAAAGAGACTTTGATAGATCATCAAGTCTAGCTCCCTGCACTGTGGCAGGACAAGTAAACCCAGACCATCCGTGACAGGTGTTTGTCCATCCTGTCTTTAAAATTACAGTTATTCCACAACATTCCTTGGAAGCCTATTCCAGTGCTTAGCCATCATTCTAATGGGTCAGATCCTTAGCTAGTGAAAACCACAATACATCAACTGACTACAGCTAAGCTACTATGGTTTACATCAGTGAAAGTATGGCTCACCATGTCATTGCTCAACTCTGTTTAACTTTCTGTCATATTGACAAGTTCCAAAACACTAGCTGTTTAGTCTCCTTCAGCAAAACACACAAGGAGTCTTATTTGATAGTGACATCTTTAAAAATACCACGACACCTTGTTTATTTTTCTTTAGTGTCTGTCTCGAAGATCCAGAAGGAGACAATCTCTCCATGTTGCCCAGCCAGTTCCCTTGTAGCTCTGTCCCTAAGGTCATTCAGTGATGCCCCTAAAAGATGTATGGAATTTGATGTCTATAGGTAACAGCAAGCCAGTGGGTCTTGGAGCAGTAGTCTGTGGTAAATAGAAGAACAGAAATGAACTTGGGGTTATTATTTCAGTTACATTCTGCAAAGTAATAAAACACAAATAGTGTTTGGCCAACCTATAAATGTGAACAAATACGATGCAGCTTTTTAAGCAGCATACAGTAGAACGAGTGGCTAGAGCAGAATCATTACTGGAAATAAATTCATTCTTTAATTCTTTTGGCATGACATGCCCATCTTGGATTGCAAACCAATGGAATGAAGAGTTATATCTGGAGCTCAGTTTATCAACACATTAGGAACACCTTCTCATAAGAGTGGGTATAATCAGTGTTAACAAGATAGGCTCTATATGAAAACTTCCAAAGGGATAGCCGTGTTAGTCTAGTCCAGTAAAAAAACAACAAAGAGTTGTGTGGCACTTTAAGACTAACAGATTTATTTTTTGCATGAGCTTTTGTGGGAGAAGATCCCACTTCCTCAGATGCTTCGAAGATGGGTGAACTTACAGAAAGGAATGAAACTAAATGCAAGGGGGTGTAAAACATAGGATCAGGTCATAAAGTAACAGCAAATCAGAGCCGTTTACATGCAAAAAGCAAGTTTATAATCACAAAAACACTGTAACTGAAATAAATTTATTTATTTTAAAATGCTACACTGGTCATCTACAACTCTCAGACCAGTGCTTAAAGTTTCTGAAGAAGGCTTTAATAGTTTTTGGAAATTTCTAAGGTAAAGAAGATTTCATGGATTATGACATGGGGCTGCCTTCAGATAGTCCCATTGTGGAGTTCTGAATTTTATAGATGTCAACCATTATTACAAAAAACATTTGAGGATAATCCAGAAATGGTCTTATTTGCTAGACAGAAGATGTAGTTATTAAATACTGTACAAGAAATGGTTAAAGTTTCTAGTAGAAATGTAAACTAGAGACAAATGTTGTAATGTAGAGTATTATGAGATTACATATGGTTAAACTGATATTAAGTAGAGTGGAATATATAAGAAGTTAATTTACTAAGATGACTTCCAAGAGAACTTCTATAATAGTCTGCCTATTTGAATTTTCTTCTTTCCCTGGTATGAGCAGATTTGTTTATTGCCATATGAAAAAATACTTATTTTTCTTTGTTGTACTTTTCTCTTTATAATTTGATATCATGCATTATATGCATTTGATTTATTTTGCACTAGAACAAGTTCTCTGTGTGTGTATGTGTGTGTGTTTGTGTTATTATTATGTGAAAATAGTGTGTTAAAATGAAAAAACAAAATACATAACTTAGTCCTTACATTAATACATTGGTCTTGCCAGGCAATTGTTACAATGTGAACTTTAACAAATATTTATCTCTGCACTATTCAGTTGAAAAGTATTGGAGCATTTTTCAGATACCATTTTTCAGATACCATAAGAAGATTGTCATGGCTCCAGATAGATCCATCCTGTCCGTATAATTCTGATGTAACGTCCATTGAGGTTAATAGAAAGGCTTCAGTAGGCCTTGAATCTAGCTCATTTTGAGCTTTGTTGTTTAATAAATGTCCAGTGATCTAGGTAGGATGAGAACTCATATATAAGAAGGATAAATTATTTTCCAAAAGAAACAATAACTTCACATTCAGTGAATATGTTTCATGTTGCTATTATCTAAGTATAAACATAGTTAATAGCAGCTGTCGTTCCAGAACAAATCAATGGTCCTTTTTAATTCACTATATCTAGGGTAATTTACAATTGTTGTCAAAAATGTGTCTTTATTGCTTAAGGTAGATTTACAACTAAGTGCCAGTATATACAAAAGATACAGTATTTCAGTAGGTAAACTATCTGGGCACTTCTTGAAAGCTAAATATGAAATATTTAACCCTGCTCAGCTGGTAATATTTTACCCAGGGCCTCTATTGGAATATCAAAGCACAAAGAAATTCATGAAAACAGAGCTATTCCTGACAGGTTCATTGCATGTAATCAGAAACATAGGATCTTAAGAATGAATGTGTAAGTATAGCTGTTGCTTTATTCAAAAGCTAGTAAATAAGGTCTCATTTTCAGAAAAGAATACTAACAGGACAAATAGAACAAGTTTAAGTTTGCATTCAAGCAGCATAGTCTATGTGAATATTTTTGCAATAACATTTTTTCCTATTGACTGAACGCACAAATTGCTGTTCGGGAGTTTTTGGTGAAGGCAATTCAATTATTTATTTGTGTCAGCATTTTCTCAGTAACAAAGTCTATTTCATATTAAATACAGCCCTGTTTAGAACTGATATGCAGATGCACTCTATTTCAGTGCAACAACTTGTTTCAATACAATAATAGAGAGATGTGATCTGTTGACTGTAACATGGATAGTATGCTGCTCTCTACAGAAGGTGCAGTTGGCAAGCAGAAGTAGAATGAGAGATGACTGAACGGACAAGTGATTACACTTGTATTATAAAATTATGAGTTATCACAGAATCAGGTATGACACAGAAGGAACAGGGCTTTTAGATCATTTAGCCCATATGCCTGCAACTGCAATATAGGTGGATAAGGTATAGGTCTAGGTTTCAGAGTTCAAGTCAATGGGTATGTCTACACAGCACTTTTATTTCGAAATAACATTGGTTATTTTGAAATAAAAGCTATTTGGTCCAGATGACGTTTTCTTATTTCAGAATGACGGATCCCATCATTTCGAAATAAGAACTATCGTTTCAAGACAGATTAAACCCTGATTGTTTTGAAACGGTGGTTATTTCAAAACGGTTGTTTCGAAATAACACTGTTTGGACGTGTTATTTTGAAATAATGGTTATTTTGAAATAATATGTTTTGACCTTCTTCCCGTGGGTGCACAGCACCCAAAAGAAGAAGGAAGCTGTCCACTGTCAGCATGCTGAGAGGCTTCTAGAGCCATGTCAGCATGTGGCTCTGGAGCATCCAAGGGTAGATGGCATGCCCCCGTCTGGACCACTGAGGAGGTCCAGCTGCTCCTCACCATTTGGAGCAGGCAGGACATCCTTTCCTGGTTCCGGGCTAGCCACTGGAACTGGGATGTATATGCCAACATCACAGTGGAGTTGTCCTCCCAGGGCTGGGGTGCACCACCAAGCAGGTGCGCTCCAAAATCAAGGCCCTGAGGTAGGCCCATGCTCGCAGCAGGCAGGCACACGAGCTCCAGGGGGCAGGTAGCACTGCTACCTGCCCTTTCTATGAGGAGCTGCATGCCTTCCTGGGGGCTGAGCCCAGTGGCCTGCCAGCCAGGGCGGTTGACATCAGCCACTGCCCCAGCACCTCCTCAGTACCAGATCGAGCAGACAGCAGCTCGGAGGCGTAGCTCAACGTCAGGCAGCCTCCGGTCCTGTCACCACCATCACCACAGGCCGCACTGGGCACTCCGGAGCTCTTCCCTGTCGCCCACGAGGACAGCGCCAGCAGTGAGAAGGAGCACCAGTCTGCTGACGTGCCGACCCCAGGGGAGTCCAACAGGAATGATGGGACATCCCAGCGGACATCTGGGGCCTCTGTTGGTGGGTCTTCCTGTCCCATAGAAGCAGGCAGGGCTAGATCTGCCCAGGTCACGGGCAGCGACGGGGTCCAGCACAGGAACAGGCAGGGCACAGGGCCGGGGCGGGGGGCAATGGCCCTCCCATGGGCATGGGTACCCCGGAGACATGTGGCACCAGGGTGACAGGCCCCTGTGTGCCTGGGCTCGGGTAACACTGGATGGGTGTGACAGATGCAGCTGCATCTTGGGCAGGGTGCACAGCATGCAAAGCAGACCACTGGCAAGTGGCCTTGGGAGCCTCCCCAGAGCAACTCTTCTGGGTGAGTCCAGCTCACATTGTGGGCACCACTAAGCCCTGCATCCCTCTGGGGCAATGTCCCACAGGACGCAAGTCTAGATTCCTGCTGACAGTGAGGGCGGAGCTGTGTGCTGCAGACAAGCTCCACACTGGCAAGGCCAGCAGGCATCAGAGTCCAACCCTGTTTTATGCTTCCCTCCAGCAGTCCGTGCAGCCACTAGCCATCAGGCACAGAGCCCACCTGGCATCCCCAGACCTAGAAGGAGGAGGAGGGGCCCCCGGACGTGAGGGGAAGTCCTGGCCAGCCTGGAGGATCGGGGCAAATAGGCCGAGGTATCCGCCCAGGCCTGGCAGCGACAGCATGCCACCCGTCAGGATGCCGGCCTCCAGCTGCTGTGCCAGGGGGCCACTGCCAACGACCACCTGGTGGCCGCATTTGAGCGCCAGGCCATGGCCATGGAGCGCCAAGCCATGGCCATGGATTACCTTGGCACAGCCGGGCAGATGTGGCCACCAGTCTGCGCCACATTGCATACAACACCGCCCTACCAGCAGCTGGTGGAGCACCACCTCAGGGCGCTTCTCCAAGGCGGCCCCAGAGCCGGGGTGGCCATGGGCAGGGCCGTGGCAGACCCTCCTTCAAGTGACCCCCACCCTAACCCCATCTCCCATTTGAAGGCCCTTCCCCCAGTGACCCCGCACATTTCCCCATCCCCTAACGCTCTCCAGCCCTTCCTTGCCCCCCCCCGTTATGTTAAAATAAACAGTTTACAAATGATATTAGTGACTGTGTCTTGCTTTATTGGGTGTGCTTCACAGTGCGGGTGGATGGGTGGGGGCTGGCTGTGGTAGAAGGGGGGAGAGGGTTATGTGTGGTGGGGCTGGCCTGGCCCTCAGAGGTCCTCCTCTGTGGCAAAGCTGTTTGTGAGCGCATCACTTACAATGACAGCCCTTCTTGATGCCCAATCCATTGCGGCATAGGTGCAGACTGTTCGTATTGGCCCCCGATGAGCTGAGCCTTGGCCTCCCAGGCAGCTGCAATGGCCTCGCCCCGCCACTCGCGGAAATTGTGCAGGGCCACGCATGCGCTGATGACCTCCAATGTAGTCTCCTCCCCAAGGTGGAGGCAGGTAAGGAGGCACCTCCACCAGGCCTTCAGCCATCCAAAGGCCTGCTCAACCACCTGGTGGCAGCAGTTCAGACACCGACTGAAAAGCTGGCAGCGAGGATCAAGGGGCCCTGCATAGGGGCGCATAAGCCATGGGTGGAGGGGATAGGCCGTGTTGGCACAATGAGGACAGGCACCTCTACTCCCCCAACATTGATGTTATGGGGGGGAAGGAGGTGCCCACCTCCATGCCCTGGTACAGGACAGAGTTCCAGAGTACTCTTGCATCATGCACCCTCCCTGGCCAGCCCATCTAACAGTTCTGGAAGACTCCCCGGTGGTCCACAAGGGCCTGCATGATGACAGAGTAGTACCCCTTGCGATTCCGGTACTCTGCCACTCAGTTCTCTGGGGCCCTCACTGGGATGTGCATGGCATCCAGTATCCCCATGAAATTTGGGAATCCCAGGGTAGCCATGCCATCCATGGTGTTCTGCAGCTCCCCTTGCGTGATGAGGTGCTGCAGAAAGATCCTGTTCATGGCCCTGGTGACCTGTATCAGGATGATCCCAATGGTGGATCTGCCAACCCCAAAGAGGTGCGCCATGGACCTGTAGGACTCCGGGATGGCCATCTTCCACGGGCCACTCTTTTGTTGACAGGGTTGGCCGGACGCATGGCGGTGTCCCTTCGGTGCAGCAGCGGGGTGAGTTCTGCTACCAGGTTGTCAAAGCTGGCCCTGGTCATCCTGAAATTCTTCCGCCACTGATCGTCCTCCCAGGTCCGGAGCACTACCTGCTCCCACCAGTCTGTGCTGGTCTCCTGGGCCCAGACCTGGTGAGGCACAGAAAGGGGCAGGAGAACTAGGGCAGCTCTGAGACCCAGGGTGCTGGCAGCCTGGGGCACAGCCTGGGCAGCATCAGGGTCTGCAAGCAGAGTGTCCCCCAACAGAAGAACACTCTGCAGGCATGCAGCGGGTCTAGTCGCCACAGAGCAAAGGCTAGGCAGCAGGGCAGCGTCCATCTCTGTCGCTTGCAGAATCCTGCTAGCCAGAATGGACAGGGAAGTGACGTCGGGGCCAGCTTTTATAGGATTGGCTGGCAACATGGCTCCCAACATGACCCAGGGAGGGGACCATGTTGCCACACCTCCCATGGTGCCCTTCCCCTAAATTCAAATAGCAAGTCATAGAATCATAGAATCATCAAGTCCGGGGTTTGGACATGCTATTTCAATTCCAGCTTTTCCCTTATTTCAACTGGATTTTTGGTTATTTCGATTCTGGTTATTTTGAAATAACATTTTTATTTTTAATTAAGTTATTTTGAAATAACGGGCTACGTGTAGACATAGCCAATGAGACTTCCAAAATGTCCCTTGTGATACAACTCCACATCTCATCATCAATGAGATTTTCCTGATGTTCATGCTGAAGTTACTTTTCTGTAGTTTCCTCCTAATAATATATACTTGTATCTACATGTACTACTTTAACTAAATCTTCTCCCACTTTTACATAACCCCCTTCAAATTCAGTAAGTTGGGATACACTTTTTACATTGTTTAATCATTCATCATAAATCAATTCTTCAACTTTGGGATAGTTTGGGTTACTTTTTGTGAAGTTTCCTTTCAATTTGTCAATTTCTTTGTGCTAATGTTGTTCATAGAACTGAATGTACATTTCAGGTGCTGTTGCAACAGTCGTGCAAAGGTCTATTAATCCTTGACTCTATATCAGTGGTTCCCAACATTTTCTCTGCCATGGCACACCTTGATACCTTCAAATCTTTCAAGGAACACCACCATTAAAAAACTCATGCATATTCAAAATATCTTAAATTACTTATGAATATTCATGAACAATGGCACAGTGTTTCAGAAATGCTGCTATGTGAGGTAGTCGGGGTAGCAAAGCAGGGGTCAGGAGTCATGTGCAGTGCCTGGAGTGAGTGTAGGGAGCACAGCAGGGCAGGGGTGGCAAAAGAGGACAAGGGCAGCCATGCAGGGAACAGCACAAGGGTGGCAAGAGAGGAGAGACGAAGGGAGAACAGGAGTGGCTTTGTAGGGGGGAGGGGGAACCTGGGGAGCAGGAAGGAAGGGCAGGGGAGCACAATGCAGCACCCACTTCCCCCTTCTCCACAGTGGCTCCCTGCCACCCAGGGCAAATCCTCACCCCACTGCTGCTCCCCTCCTAACCCAGTGGGTCCTGTCCTCCCCTCCCCCAGCCTCTGATGGACACTCCCATCACTGCAGGGGTCAGAGCTAGGCCTCCAGCCCCCAGCTACACCACTCCACACAGGCAGCCACCCCACTCCCCAGCCACACACAATCCCAACCAAACAGCCACCCCACAACCCCAGCTATGCATCCTCTGCTAGACAGCCACTCCCACCCACCTCTGCTACACACACACACCTGCCCCACACAACCCCCAGCAGCTTTCCCCCCCAGAGCCCTTACCTGGGCTGTTTGCAGGCTGCCTGACACAAACTGCTCCGCCCTGCAGAGGGAGATTCACAGGCTCCCAGCCTCCCCCAGCCCTCTGCTAGCTGAGCTTAAGGTGGAGCAGGGTTTAAGGTGGAGCCACTGGAACTCTTCATTCCACCTTCTGCAACTCTTTTTAGGGTGACCTCTGGAACTCCATGTTCGGGTTTCTTCCTCTATTTTTAGAGGGGCCAGAACTGCCTAAAAATTGGGTACTCCAGAACTGTGTTCCGGTACCTTCCCCCTTACCTTAAACCCTGCCTTTTGCCCGCCCTGCACAGGCACACCAGTGGGCCACGGCCCACTGGTTGGGAACCTCTGCTCTATGTTGTGCTGTATACTCAACCCAAAATTGCTTTGGCCTTTTTACAGTCATATTGCACTGCAAACACATAACTAATTTGTTAGCCATTCTCACCTTTATTTATCTCAGCATTACGGTTTCCCAAGTTTTTCTCCCCTGTTAAGTATGTTTCAGAATATTTCCACCATATAACTAGAATCTTATTCACAGCTTCTTCCAGTCCAAAATACTGCTGCCAAATAAATAAGCTATGTTGTATGCTTCTGTCTAAGCCCAACTCCTCTTCAAATGCCTCCTTTCCATGGATTTCCTTTGCCTTCCAGGTAAAATTCAAGCCTTTGGTCCTCTCTTTCAAGATGCAGTCTAATTCTTACCCACCACTTTTCTCTTGGATCCTTGTAATTCCTCTCCCTTTACTCTACCCAAGCCCCACAATTAACTTCCTTTGTGTCTCATAAACCACTGAAGTCTTTTCCTACTCTTGTCTCTAGGTCTTTGTAGTGGTGTGGTTTCCCCACTCCAGAAGGGAGCGAGTTAAAAGCCCTTCTGGGAGGTGGCAGCCAGTGGGAGCATAGGGCTGCAGGGCCAGTTAGGACATGGCACGTAGTATAAAGTTAAGGCTCCAGCTCCTGCTCAGGACAGTTTGCCCCAGACCTGCAAGGGAGAAGATTGTGCTGAATGGGGCTATAGGAGACAGGACTCTGGATAGCTCTCAGGGGCACATCAAGGTTCAGCAAATGAAGCCTTGATACATGAGTTGCAGGTACCTGGGGAAGTGTGAATGGCCCAGGGAGCTGGTAAGGCAGAGGCCGGACAGGAAAGAGGGGGTTAAAGCACCCTCAACAGAGTATATAGGGTCCCTAGTCCAGGGGCCTAGAGCAGTGGCCGGGCCCTGGCCCCACATGCCTCTCCCGGACCACAAGGGAGTGGTGCGAGGTGGGATCTCCTGATACCAGTGGGACAACCGAAATAGGACTATCCCCTGGAAGGTGGAGGAGAGCAGAGGACTTAGCTTGAAGGTTGGGATCCTGCAATAAACCACAAGTGAGCACGTGATTGAACTGGCAGTGACCACTGAAACAGAGTGGACTGGGCTGGACATGAAGCAATCCTGGAAGGGGTGAACTTGGAAAGGCTGAGGTCTGTGTTGTGAGAGAGGCCAAGCACAGACCACCAGATGGGGACCACATGAGCCAATACTCCATACCATCACCAGGAGGCTCCAGTCTGGTGGATCTCGTGCTGTGGAGGTCTACAATCTTGTTCTATGTGACCCAATGCCCCTAAGATCCCCTTCGTAACCAGGATGCTACTTCTCCAAAGTTTCTTTCTTGAAGCTTTTCCTTACAATCCAATTCTTGTAAAGATTTGCAATCCATTGTTCTCTTTTTGTTTTGGAGTTGACATACTGGATGGCAGCACAGCTCCTCCAGTGGGGAGGGGAAAAAAAAACCAAAACACCTCAATGAAACTAAAACAAACATTCTCGAACTCACAAAGACCTGCATACTTTGGCTTCAAGAAACACTGCTTTCCTGCTCTACTCCTCCAACTTCCTTTACTGTTTATCATGTCTGTTTAGACTGAAAGCTCTTTGAGCTTGCGAACAGGGGACAGCAAACAGGGGAGTTTGAGAGGGAAGGAGTTTGTGAAGCCCCGAGAAGGAGGTGAAGGCGATCCCCTAGCTGAAAGCACCTATTGAAGATACCTGGGTTGTGGGTGGGCATAAGCCCACCCACTTCTAAAGCCCTTCCCCCAGCCTAAGGGGAAGAGGCACCGGACAGGCCTTCAAGTGAATGCGGGGGACAAACAAAAAGAAAACAGGGAAGGGTGTGAAGGTCAAAGGTTTAAAATGAGGGTGTCAGAAGGGGTCACCGAGCAGAGAACCCCGGACAGCGCCCACTGCTCCCGAAAGGTGTCCAGGGAGCCAGCGGACGCCGCCCAGAGGAACTCTGCCCGGAGACGTGCACGAACTAGGTTCCGGAAATAGGCCCCACAGTCGCAGGCCCCTCCCTCTGCCAACCTCCTCTCCCGAGTTTTGTAAGTGGCTACTTTTGCGTAAGCCAGGAGGAGGTTGGCGAGGAGGTCCCGCGACTTTGTGGGGCCACGGATGGGGAGTGCGAAGAGATACAGGTGTGGGGAGAAGTGCAACCAGAACCTCAAAAGGAGGTTCTGGAGGAGCCGGAAGAGGGGCTGCAGCCTGGCACAGTCTAGATAGACATGCACCAGGGTCTCCCTCTCACCGCAAAAGGGGCAGGTATCGGGACAAGGGGTGAACCGCGCCAGGTACACGCCCGTGCTCACGGCTCCATGTAGGAGCCGCCAACTGATGTCCCCGGCGGGCCTTGGTGTGAGGGGGGCATAAAGACTGGCCCACCGGGGGTCCTCGCCCTCTCTAGGTGGAATAAGGTCCCGCCACTTTGTATCTGGGCGGGACGCAAGGGCGAGGAAGTGGATGGTATGTAGCACGAGCGTGTACAGATATTTACGAGGCGCGGTTCGAAAAGATACCGGCTGCAAGTCTAGCAGCCGGCTCGGGGCATGGGGCGGGAATGGCCGGGGGGGCAGATGGGGCCGAGGACCAACCGAGAGTTCCGGCGGGCCAGAACTGGGAGGGGGGCGGGGAGTACCCTCTCGCAGGACCCGCTCGAGGTAAACCCGAGCAGTGGGAGGCAAGGCTGCCCTCACCTCCTGGAGTAGGCGCCGGGGGGTACGAAGGGTGGAGAGCCCCATGAGCCGACGTAGCTCATGGAGATCCACCCAGTCCCCCCGGGCATAGTCCAGGAGGTCTCCGACCCGGGTGATACCTGCCATGACCAACCTCCGCCTCACAGAGGGGGCCTCCGCCGCCTGCACACGGAGATAGCGATTGTGTAGCAGGGGCTCCGCGAGGAGGTCCTCCCCCTCGGTGGGTATAACTGACCTGGAGGCTACAAAGAGCCTCCAGGTCCGGAGGAGGTCATGGTAGAAGGCCGGCAGCTCGGAGACGTCTCGCGGAACACGTCTCAGGTGGAGATAAAAGAGCTGCCGGTCATATCGGAGCCCTTGGTAGCGGCGGAGGAAGATGCACGCCAAGTGGCTCCATGCCGGACTACCTGCACCATAAAGGAGTCTCTGCAGGGCCTGGAGGCGGAAGGTGTGGACCTGGCTGCGGAGGCAGCACAGGCCCTGCCCCCCTTCCTCCAGGGGTAGGCTCAGAACCCCTGCAGAGACCCAGTGCAGTCCTGGCCAGAACCACCGCAGGATTGTCTCCTGGAGGCTGGCCAGAAAACCCGGGGGTGGGCTCAGGGTGTTGAGCCGGTGCCAGAGCATGGACAGGACAAGCTGGTTGATGACCAGTGCCCGTCCCCGAAGGGAGAGGCACCGCAGCAGTCCTGTCCACCTCCGGAGCCGGTCAACAACCCTGCCCTCTAATTCACGCCAGTTGTCCTCCGGGGAAGGATGGGTGGCAGAGAGGTAAACGCCCAGATAGAGCAGCGGACCCGCGCCCCACCGGATGGCCTGAAGCGCGGGTGGGAGGGAGCTGACCGGCCACCCGGCCCCTACCATCAGGCCAGAGCTCTTGACCCAGTTGACCCGGGCGGAGGAGGCTGCCGAGTAGGTGGCCTGGCAAGCCTCCAACCGCTCCAGGTCACCCGGGTCCTGGACCACGAGGAGTACGTCATCAGCGTACGCCGACAAGACCAGCCGCAGCCCCGACTCAGCGAGCACCAACCCCGTCAACCTCCGACGGAGGAGACAAAGGAAGGGCTCGATGGCCAGAGCGTACAGCTGGCCTGACAGCGGACAGCCTTGACGCACTCCTCGCCCGAAGCTGACCGGCTCGGTCAGGGTCCAGTTGAGCTTGACCAGACACTCTGCGGAGGCGTACAGCACCTGGAGAAACCCCACAAACCGGGGCCCGAAGCCAAACGCCCGCAGGGTGCCCAGGAGATACCCGTGATCCATCCTGTCGAACGCTTTCTCCTGGTCCAGGGCCAGGAGGGCGAACGACAGACCATCCCTACACCCAAGCTCGAGGAGATCCCGGACCAAGTAGAGATTGTCGAAGATGGAACGGCCCGGGACGGTGTAGGTCTGGTCGGGATGGATCACGTCCTGCAGCACGGACCCCAGGCGCAGCGAGATGGCCTTGGCTACTATTTTATAGTCCGTGCTGAGGAGCGAGACGGGACGCCAATTCCGGAGGTCGCGGAGGTCCCCCTTCTTGGGCAGCAGGGCCAGCACCGCCCGCCAGCAGGAAAGGGGGAGCTCTCCGCTCTCCTCGGACTCGGCCCAGACGATGGCGAGGTCCGGGCCGAGGACGTCCCAGAAGACGCGGTAGAACTCCACGGTCAGCCCGTCCATGCCCGGAGATTTGTTGTTGGGCATGAGACGTAGGGCCTCCGAGAACTCGGCCAGAGTGAGAGGCGACTCCAGCCGGTCTCGGGTGCCCTCGCTGACCGTGGGAAGTTCATTCCAGAGCACCCTGCAGGCGTTAGGGTCGGTCGGATCCGGGGAGAAAAGACTAGCGTAGAAGGCCCTGGCCCTTCCACGCATCTCCTCCGGATCCGTGAGGGGGGTGCCGTCCTCCGCCAAAAGGCAGGTGACGTGCTTTTTCGCCCCCCTCCGTTTCTCCAGGGCATAGAAGAAGCGGGAGCCGCGATCCATCTCCCGAAGGAGATGGATGCGAGAGCGAACAAAGGCACCCCGGGCCCGAAGGTCCTCGAGGGCCCGCAGCTCCTCCCGCTTCTCCCGGTGCGCCTCGCAGAGGGATGGATCCCCGGGGCTGGTAGCCAGGCGCCTCTCAAGCTCCAAAACCTCCCGCTCCAGCTGCTCTATCCCCGCATCCCTCCGCCGGCTGGCCCCCCGAGTGTAGTCGCGGCAGAAGAGCCGGGCACGCACCTTCCCCATATCCCACCAGCGCCGCGCCGAGGGAAAGGCAGCCCTCTGCCACCTCCAGGCCAGCCAAAACTCCCGGAAGGACGCTACGAAGCCCACATCCTCCAGCAGGCTATTATTAAAATGCCAATAGGCCGGCCCCGGCCTCTCCGCCGAGAGAGAGGCCGTCATGGTCACCAGGTGGTGATCCGTGAAGGGGGCCGGCCGAACGCTGGAGGAGTGGGCCCGTGCCAGATGGTGTCGAGACAGATAAATACGGTCCAACCGGGAGTGGCACGACCGATGGTCCCCCACCCGGACATAGGTGAAAGTCACCTCATCGTCCGGGTGGTGGTCGCGCCAGACGTCCACCAGGGAGTGATTGTCAATCACCTCCCGGAGGACGTCTGCGGCGGCCTGGCACGGCTCGGTCCCCGTACGGTCCCGTTCCTCAAGGGTGGCGTTAAAGTCCCCGCCGAGGACCAGGCACTCTCGAGGATCCAAGGTGCCGAGGAAGGCGGCCGCCTGACGATAGAAATGCAGCCGCTCCGGGCCCGATGTCGGGGCGTAGACGTTGACCAAGTTCAACGCCAGCCCCTCCATCCGGACCCGGAGGTGCAGCAGGCGGCCCGGCACAACCTCGGCGACCCCCAGCACCTCAGGCTGTAGGCCGGGGGAGAACAGGGTGGCCACACCGCCGGAGCGGGTGGACAGGTGGCTTAGGTACACCCCGTTCCCCCACTCCAGCCGCCAACTGGCCTCGGCGGCTGGATCCGTGTGGGTCTCCTGCAGGAAAACCACAGAGTACCCCCCCTCCCGAAGGAAGGAGAGCACCTGGGTCCTGCGGAGACCCCACCTACAGCCTCTAGCATTTAGTGTGGCAAAGGTGACGGGTGCCATGAGGAGGGCTGGGGAGGATCCTCAAAGGTGATGGGAACGCCAGCAGCCTCCGTCGGGCCACGCAGCAATCCGTGACTGACCCCAAATGTCATAAGGGAGTCACGGAAGCTGCGGGCCCTTTGGTAGGCCGCGGCATCCCGTTTCCCGGTCCCTTTGCCCTCCTTCAGTATGGCCCGCACGGTCCGGAGGACGAGATGGAAATTTCCCCAGCGCTGCAGGGCGAGCTGCACCCGGCTCCTGGCCCCGCGAGTGTTTTCCAGGAACGTGCGCAGCTCTTCCTGCAGCGCCTGGGGGTCCGGGGTTGGGGGCTCCCGGCCGTCCTCCGGTCGGGTCCCAGGGTTGGCCCTACGGTCAGCCGGGAGCATAAGACAGGGCGCAGAGCCCCGTCTCGGTGCCGTTGGTGTGGGCACCATAGCTCCCGGCTGAACCCCCGGCACCAGGAAGGGTGGCGGTGGAGGGAAGACAGCAGCCCCAGAGATGGAGGGGGCCACAAATACCACCTCCCGGGAAGTGGTTGATGGAATGGGGAAAGCCACCATCCCGGGGGTGGCAGTAATAGGGGATGGGGTTGGGGCTAGGGTAGGTAAGGGGGCGAGAGTAAAAGGAGGGATGGGATTGAGGCTAGGAAAAGAAGTGACGGAAAGAAAGGGAGGAGTGGTTGTGGGAACAGGGGCCCCGGTAGTCAGACCACCAGGGTGCGGCTCCCCTTGACAGGGCACGGGATTTTCCAACAGGGAGTGAGGAACGGGATCCGTGCTGATGCTGGGTGTGGGAGTTGAATGTGTTTGGTTCACCACATCCTCAGCATCAGACACGGGGGAATAGACAAGTGAGGGAAGGGACAGCTGTCCCCCCAGGGACAACACCCCGGGACCCGGCTGCTCAGGGCTGGCCGTCGCCTCGAGGGGCTCGGCGGCCGCCATAGATAGATCTATAGCAGCCGGGCAGGTGAAGCAACCCGGGGGCTTCCCCAGAATAGAAGCAGGGACAGCAGACGGGGTTTCACATTCAGGTGGGGTCTGGGGCAAGGGAGGGGGTGACAAGATGTCATTGCCACCCAGATCAAGGCCCGCTGGTAGAGGGTCGTCCTCCCTTGGGGCTACCAAGGTCAGACCCAGGGCCTCGATCTCCGCAAAGATGGAGCCCATTTCTCCCCCCGCCTCAGCTACTGATGGTTCTGGAGGGACAGGGGTGGCTCCATCCGCGGCCTCCCCGGGAGAGGGATCAACAGGGGCCTCCTGTACGGGGGCAGCGCTGCACCCCTCCTCTACTGCGCCCATCTCCTCAGCCGGAGCCTCCTGCTGGACCTCACCAGAGGGCGCAGCAAGTGGCTCAACGTCATTGATGGTACTAACGGATGCGGTAGCATCAGCCCCCCGCAAAGATTTCCGGGGGGCCTCCTCCCCATCTAAAGTGCTGGGGAGGGACAGAGCCTTCTTGCGCTTGCTGCGGACCCTCTGGGGGAGAGCCCGGCCCTCTAAGATGGAGTCTGAGGGCCGGCCAGCAGGGGCGAAGACAGGCGGCAAGGGCGAAGGCTCTTGGGGAAAAGGAACCTGGGGAGGGACAACAAGGGGATGGGAACCCTCCCCCTGGGGTGCGCCCTCTCCCATATCTGGGGCCTCCACCTCGGCCACTGCACTCTCCTCTCTGGGCCCCGTCCCAGATGGTGCAGTGTGAGCGGCGACGGGGCCCGGCCGCTCCTCCAGGCATGGTGGGGCTATGGACCCCATGGCCCGAGAGGCAGCGGCAGCTGTGTTCCTCGATAGAGGAGAGGCAGCTTGAGTGGCCGGGTGGGCGGGGGCGCCGGCGATGGTACGGCCAGCGCCCGTATCAACTCCGGGGGGCCCAGTTGCTCCCTCCTCATGCTGGGCCAAGGGGCAATCCCTCCGGACATGCCCCGTGGCCCTACAGAGGAAGCACCGGGCCTCCCCCGAAGAATAAAAAACTTTATAATGGGCCCCTTGATGGGGCACCAAAAAGGACCCCTCCAGTGCCACCCCGTCACGCGCCCCCGCCGGCGGCAGTTGTAGTTGCACCTGCCGGCGGAAGGACAAAACGTGACGGAGGGCGGGGTCCTTACAGCCCAGTGGGAGAGGGCTAATGATAGATATCGGCTTCCCCAGGGTGGAGAGAAGGGGAAGCAGGGCGGCATTGGGGAGGAAAGGAGGAACGGAGGTAAGGACCACCCGTACGCCCAGGTCCTCCAGGGGCTCCACTGGCACGTGGACACCCCCCACCGCTAAGCCCCTGACCACCACCTCCTGTGCGGCGGCCTCCGATGCCAGGAAGAATACCATCTTCCCGAACATCTTGGAGGCCGCCACAATGGCCGAGGGCCCCACCACCCTCGCCATCGCCCGCACGTAAGTTTCTACGTGGGGCGAGGCAGCCACCAGGAGGCAGCGGACACCGTGCCTCCTGGTCAAGGAGGGGAAGGGGCCCCGGCCCCCCGAGGTCGAATTCGAGGAGGCGGTGCGGGCTGATGTTGTGGCGGTGGGTGGAGGGGTGGCAGCCGCCTGGGCGTACGTTCTGGGGGCAGAAGAACCCCCAGAACTGGTGGAGGGAATGGCAGGGGAAGAAGGGGCCGCAGCCGGTGGACGGGCTGCGGGAGGAGCAGGGCCCTTGCTCGCCTTCTTTCCCTTGCTTTTTTTTCCGGCTGAGGAGGTTGGGGCAGCAGTGGTAGAGGCCCCTCCCGTGCCTGCTGCCACAGGTGCCCTAGTAGGGGCACCAGAGGTGGTAGGAATGGCAGCAGTGGTCAAAGGGGCAGCCGCAGGGAGGGAGGGGAGAACAGGGTGTGGGAGAGGTTCAGAGGAAGCTGGGGAAGTCTCCATGTTCCCAAAATGGAGGGAACAGGAGGGGGTACCTGGGGGGGGGTTAGGCTGGGGTAGGGGAGAGAAAAAGGGGGGGGGGACCAGGCAATGGAAGAGGGGTGGATAAGGGATTGATTATATAGGAATTAAGGGGGGGGCAACCACTCCTCCCTGCTAGGCTGCAGGCAAGGGAGGAGGGTGCCAGGGAAGGAAGGACAAAGGGCTTACGTGGGCTTGCAGGGGCCGGCTCCTCCGGCTGCACTGGGTGGGGCAGGGATCACAGGTATATCGGGGGGGTGCAGTGCATGGGGGATAAACAAAAAAGGGGTCAGGGACCTATGGCCTGGCCAACTCTGGTTGGGGGTGAATAGTGCAAGGGTGGGGCTGATGGGTGGGGCAGGGAATGCAGAAAAAAAGGGGACAAATTTTCAGGGCTCAGGTGGGGCAATAAAATTAAATCAAATTCTAAGGCTTAGGGAGGGTTCTGTGAGGGGTAAGGGCACTGAACTGGCTGGAGGGCAAAACAGAGGGTGGGAAGCCCTCCAGCCACTGGGGTGGAGGGGAGAGAAAAAAGGGGGGGAGAAACTAAACTACAAGGAAAAAGTAGCTGCTACTGCTGGAGGGGGGGGTGGGTTCTATGGTCCCTGCTGCTGACAGAGTCCAAAGCTTGTCAAAGTTTGGGAGCCTGCTGCCCTCTTGGTGGTTGGAGGGGAGGCCAGGGAAGCAGCAGCTGGGGGTGGCAGCGGTGGTGTTAGTAGCTCACCCCCAGCTGCAAGCAGCACAAGCTCAGTCTTTGGAGGCCCCCCCTCAATGGTGGTGGTACCTTTTTGGAGAGGCAGCAGGCTCCAGAAACAGCAACAGCAGCAGCAGGGACTGGCTGGTTGGCTGGCTGGCTGGCAGGAGAGATGGTCTTCTCCAGCTGATGGTGGCGACAGACCTCGCCCTCCAGCTCCCCCCCTCCCCACAGAGCAGGGAGGCGGGAAGGAGAGAGGCCAGCCAGCCACAGCAGCAGCAGCAGAAACAGGAGCAGGGGAGGAAGAGGCAGCAGGAACAGTGGCGGTGGTGGTGGTGGTAGGAGCAGGAAGCAGGGCCAGGAGCCAGCCAGGCAGAGGGCGCGCCCTCCGCTCCACCCTCTCCCCATCTGAAAGCAGCAAGGGACAGAGCGGAGCTTGGGTGAGGGTTTGCTAACTGTGTGTGTTTGTCTGTTTGACTTTTCCCTTACAGCTGACTTCTGTTAGTTGTTTCTTACTGTGGGTGGGGGCTGTTTGCACCATTGTTCCCTGATCACCTTTGAGCACCAGCGTCAATCAGCCTTGTGATCACCCTTCCCCTGTGTGTTTAACGAGGGGCCGGGGCTGACCTAGGCAGAGAAGGCTTTAAAAGCCAGTGGCTGAGCGACCAGAGGGAGCTTGTGAACAGGGGACAGCAAACAGGGGAGTTTGAGAGGGAAGGAGTTTATGAAACCACGATGGTGAAGAGGAGCCGCACTGCTGCCAGCGCCCTTTCTGTCTCTTCTACCTGTGCCTGTAGCCAGACAGACATTCTGACCATAGATATCTCTACCCAGACCCTGGTGTGGAATTGCAGGGACTGCAGCCTGCAGTTCCCTGTCTCCAACGATCTGGCTGGGGAGATGAATCGATGTGACAGGTGCCTGCTGGTGGAATCTCTCAGGAGGCAGGTGGGAGAGTTACAGGAGGAGGTGTCTCGGCTTAGGAGTATCCACACCCTGGAGAAGTTCCTCGACAGCATCCACGAGGAGAAGTGCAAGAAGGAGGGCACTATCCAGGTGCCAGGCACTACTGCCACAACACTGGAGCTGGATGGGGAGCCTGTGGCAGGGGGAGGACACTGGTAGCTGGTTACCTCTGGCGGTACGCAGTGTACCACCCCAGCCCACAACCCACCCTCTGTTGTGGTGAAGAATTGTTATGCAGTGCTAGAGACGGTGAAGGAGGTGGAAAAGGAGAGGCCATGCACCCCCGAGGCTGGGAGGATCACAGCCACCACAGCTAGAAGGAAACGTAGAGTTGTGGTGATTGGGGACTCACTTCTGAGGGGGACGGAGGCACCCGTCTGTCGCCCT